>OY987213.1:1825373-2425373 GCA_963920805.1 Primula vulgaris
AGGGCTTTGAACTGGTTCAGTCTCTTTTTGATCCGAAGATTTGTCCTCATGAACCGGTGAAGACACATAAGAGATACCAAACTTTTGCCCATGTGCAAGTCCTGGGCAAAACCCCTGTAACACAATGGAACCTTTTGCTTAGCATAATAAAAAAAAATTATATACACGTTCAATAACACAGAAAACACAAGATACTAAACTAAAATCAAAATTTACTGACCTTGATTGAACCTGAAACGGGAGTGAACTTGTTCTTGGAGCCTGTGTGTGAACTGGTAATTACTGAAGCATTACCACCGCTAAATTGTTGTAAATCAATCAAGGAGTCGAAGGTATAAGAATCCTTTGCTAACAGGCTTCTATTACAGAATGACCCAAAATATGAACAATATTCATTAACTAAAGATATTTGCGGGGTTGCAGGGATCAAGTGCCCTTCAGTGGTGAAGATGTACCTGTTTTAAAAAAATTATACGGAAGTACTGAAGATATGAAAAAGTAAACCATATTCTTCAAATCCAGTACGGGATCTTTCTTAGAAAATAATCTAAAAGTCGAGAGGACAGGACGGGAGGATGTGTGAGACTTACTTGTATGGCCCATTTTCTACAAGATTATCTGCACCAGCGGCTAAATCGAAAAGGAGCCACAAATATTTGACCTGTATATAACATCCATTATTACCGAAGCATACTTGTGTCAGTCTGTGTACACGTAAACCGCATACTGAAAGAGACCAGAAGTAGTCAATTGAACCTAATGTAGGAATGTTAAAAAGTTGAGTCATTAGGAAGGGCTCAAACTAACTTAGTCTCCCTAGTAGAACAGCAACCTTAAAATGGAATTTTGTATGGATTTTTGGTATGAACTTTGTGAAGGCATAGAATGTCATACGAGTCTATAATTTTGCAATCATATCATGTGAAGAATAATTATTGAGTTTCATTGAAGTAACTAATAAAAAAAATGACCCAACCAAGAATTCTAAGCAATGCTCTCTATATATGCTAGCTTTACATCTTCAGAATCTCAGTGAAGCGAACTACATATGTCAACTTTTCAGCCCGGTTTCAATTGCACTCGAAGTACCCAATGAACCTCTGTGACTCTCAAAGCTAGATTCTCTAATATTGTACTCAGTAAAAAACAAGTACGCTTACTGCCTTTTATATTACAAGATTGGTCCTTACAGTCTCTGATAGGAAAAAGCTCTCCATATGGTCTTCCTGTTGGTGAAACTCTACATCTGAAATATGGCAATATCCACAAGTGCATCTTGCCCCATGCTGCAAGCTTGTAACGATATCCCTTCCAGCGTCAAGATATCTACAGAAAGTTGACAGCATTATAAATAATAATTAACTGGATACAGAAACAAGAGTCACGAAAAAACGCCAAACTTGAGTGTCAAAAAGTGAACAAGCCAAAATTTCACATTGAACAAGAATGAATTCTGTGGAAGAACATAGGCAATATGAAATACTTGGATAAAACAAACCTAGGGTTACGGGTAGCTTTATATAGCCAGTACGTGCTTTCTATTAGCTCTGGACGCAAGGGGTAGCTTTTCTGACCTTGCTGAAAGTAAATGTAATTTGACAAGTTATAATAATCCATTGTGTCAAATATGGAAACTGTATAAGACACATGTTGACTAGACAGTAGACACCATAATTTTCCACAAGCAAATGAGCAAAATAACAAAGAAAAATGAGACAAGAAAATAAAGATTTTGAAGCCTGATAGGTCGCTTTCAAATCTTTCTCAACTAAGGCTTTCTGATTTGTCTCAAGTTTAGACGTAAGGAGTTGGTATTCTAAACTGGAGATATCCACATGTTAATAATCAAAAGTGAATAATTTGATATTATATCACTAAGAACATATAACTATACCCCGAGTATTTCGAATTTCGATTATGTAAAAGTACCATATCAATTCCAAAAATGAAATAATTTGAAAAATAACAGGTCTGTGAATTTTGGAACCAAAGACATTTCGTGAACATATCAGTCCGATAAAGTGTTGTATTGTGTTGATGAATTGAACGTGGATACTACCTGACTATTAACTTGTCTAGATGTTTGATTACTAACTAATAACCAGTCGTACCTAACCTTCACACCTAAAGCAAAATTCAACCTTACAATATATAAGAAAAATCATCAGCTCGGTTCCCTGAATTCGTTATCTGGTTGCATGTATCTTTTAGACCAGCGATTGAAAAGTACTAGTACAATTTTTTAGGGTGGAAATCTTTTTTGGCAACCTATCACCAAACAAATCGCTTTATTTAAGCTTTATAGTCAAGTGTACTAGAATCCGTATGGGTAAACCATGATTAAATATTCAGATTCCGGGAACACTAGAATATAGTATGCCCCACCAATTGAAACCCAAGAGGTGGAACCCCAACAAATTTGAAACCTTCGAATGTGATCGGGGCCCTATTTTTAGTCTTCACTAAACAATAAATAACTTCTCGTAAACCATGTACCTGAACACTGAGGGTTGCAAGATTAAATCCTTCAGGTGTAAAGCCATATTTTGTCCACACACTAAAGAAAGCAGCATGTGTTCGAATTGCAGGCTCAATGTCCCCAGCCAATACCTTATAAGAAGATCTGATCAGTTCCACTTAGTTCATCACCCATAAAATACTGAGTTTATGCTAAATGTATGTTTATTCAGAGAAATAAGGCATTTGTATTAATATTAATTACCTGAAGGCCTGGCCAGAATGCCTGCAAGCTGTTAAATAAAGGCCATACAAGGGCGGCAGAGTTCATATTTACCTCTACATACCTAATATTAATTGAAATATCAGCCCCCAGTCTCCATTGTGTTAAAGTACCAAATTACATAGTAAATAGTTTAATAACGAGATTATGTAATTGGGTATAAAGGCAACTGTATTTACCAGGGATCAGTGAAAAGATATTGCATTGCTGCCTCATAAGCTTCTCGAAACATGAATACATATTCTTCATCACCAAATAATATGTAAGCCTGACTTGATTACCAAAACACCAAGGAAGAAAAAGTAAGGGTGGGTAGAAAACGGAAATTCTGATTTCTTACTGATTGAGATAGAAGAAAGGTAGTATTTGATATTTTCTTTTCCTTTAAACACTATTATATGTCGGGGAAAAATAAAGAACTGATACAATAAGAAAGAAACGGAATAAATCATTATCAAAGCTGAAATTTTCTAATAAATCTTGCAAACTTCATCCATATCAAGCAATTAATATCAACTCTTAAGGTTTCCTTTTGCAATTTTCAATAATGCTTCAATCAAAAGTTTTATTAATATCATCCAAATTGAACAAAGAAACTTGCCAAGCATTTGTAAGGGTGTTCTCTTACTAAACGTACAAGTTAAGAAGACAAAATAACTGACAGCAGATAATTGAAATCCATTATGCAAAAGATTTTCATGGGAATTTCTCATATGTCATATCAAAGGAAAACTGAAGTAAGATTCTGCAATTTGTGCAAATAATAAATATGTATTGCTGGCTTATGTTAACTACATATATATAAATGTGAGAGTCATGTGCTATTGCTATAAGCATAACAGTATAACTATATCCCACGCTTAATCAGACATGCTTCATATATTAGCCATTTAGAAAGCATAACAAAGAAAGGAAAAGTTTATATTTTTATATTAAAGGAACGAAATTTGTATAACTTGAGATTATGACACGTTATCACCTAACCTTTAAGAGATACTCATAGAAAGAGTCGATACTAGTACCTATTCCAGCATCCTGTACAGAAACATATATATAGAAATTATGAATTAGGCGTTTAATTAGATGAGGAACCTCTTAGCAAGGGTGTTACAAAAGAATGCAAAATGCTTAATAAGAAACAATTACAGTAATTTTTAAAAAAATGTAACCTAAAGAGATATGATTTATCATTTATATATATATATATGAAAGACAGCAATATAAAACTCACATATTCAAAACGTGAAAAGAAACATAATAAGAAGATATTGATGATACAAGCAATTATAATGCTACGAGAATGAACCAGCTCAAAGCCTCAAAACACATTGGTTATGAATTAGCGTATTTAACTATTTATTAGTACTAAATTAAAAAAGTATGTCCATTTACCTTTTGTGTCCATTCACCAGTAAAGACATCAATATGAGCACCAACAAGATTTATGTTTGACCGCCGTGCCCACAAGCCACGCACCGCATTCTTTGCAACTTCCTCATAAACTGCAGTTCCATGATGCAATAAATGCAAGTAAGAGAGAGATAAGCATTTAACATCCACAAAAGAATAACAGCGCAAGATTAAAGTCATCAGATTTTCAATTACAGGAGCATTACAGGCTATGTTCATCCCTCAGTTCATCAGAGAAATATGAATCTACAACCATAATATCATAATGTAGGAAACATAAAAGATCTGATTTAGTAGCTCTACGTACTTGGATTTTTTGTTAAGCGGCTGAGAACCCCAAATTCTATCGTTAAAGTCCCACCACCAGCTGTAGATGTTATCTAACCAAAGGACAAATGCAACTTCAGCACCATAATAAACTGGACCAGGTTCAAAATAAGAGTAACATTAAACTTAAAATTATAAACATATCCAAGAGTGTAGGGTGAACGTAAAAGTCTCGTCAAACTGTATGTGCGGTGGTGTCAGATAAAAAATGGTAAAACTTGGAAAACTGTTTAAAATCAGTTCCAGAAATATTTGACCGTTGAGCCACTGTTCACACACAGCAACTAAATCAAACGCATTATCTTAAGAAAAAAAATAGTATATTGAGCCCATCACAAATTTGGGCTTTCATTATATAAAAAACAAGCACATCAATTTATGTTTTTCAAACCAGAAATATCATAATACATCATATTAGCAGAGAGGTGGCTCTCTTTCTATCGTAACTTCACATATTCAGAAAGGGTTTAGATTCTAGAAGGGATAATGAGCGGAATCACAAAGATGTTGCAAAGTTCTAGGATTAAAAGAATATCACATTCTTCAATAAATAAACTTATATGTTTATTTACTGGGTGAGGTAGCATGGCTAAAAGTATTTTTTTAACCCTACTTACTAAACATTGAGCAAGTTAATAGGTAAAGGAAATACAAAGAAATTTTGCCTTGCTTTCATTTTCATCAACTCCATGCAACAGATTGACCGATCCAAATGGGATTCCTGCAGCAAAAATTATAATGTCAGTTTCCAAAAATTCAAGGTATAATTTCAATAAGTTCACGCAAAGTATATAAGATTTTATTATGGATAGTTGGAGGCCATTCTGTTTTGCAATATGGTGCTATAAATGATAGATGACTAAATTAGACAACCTTCCGATGTTCATACTAGTGGTACGATGAATAGACACCAATTCACAGAAAATAAAAATAAAAAAGAAGTAATAATAAAAACAAAGTTTCCTATGTAATTTTCATGAATAAAAGATTCTGGAGATGTCTTTATACCAAACTTGTAAAATTGCCGATATAGGATCTTAAGTCAAATTTACAAAAAAGAAAATAGATTATAAATTTGTACTTTTCTATTTCGGAGAGATGAAGACATACACAAAAGATGCAATACCAGTAGGAGTATCGAATGCAGGAAGTAATCTACTGGCCAAATCGTCAGCTAAGTGGAGCAACTCATCATCATATGCAGGGATTTTCATGCCCTGCAATTGATATGAAACAAAACATTCAGATGGTATGCCAATCATGGTTAGAGACTATAGGGTTTAAGGCCCTGAGGGGTATAACTATATCACGATTAAACTATATTAAGATAGCAAATGTGTATGTATAAATGAACACCAGACAAAGATAAATTGGATTATTTTGGACTGTACAGTAGAGCAAGTTTCTTGCGGTTTTCCATAGACAATTTTAAAAAAGTAAAATAAAATATTAAATCTCAGAGTTCCACAATTTAAATTGGTTTTTTCTGATGCAAATGTGTATGAATCTAAGTAAAATAGAATAATAAATACCACAGTTCCACAAATTAAAAGTCTGCTGTCAACAAATATTCTTTTCACATTTTAAGTACTATTTATGTAGCACGTGTTATCATATGGACCACCATTAGCCACTTAAAGGTCAAGACATACTTCGATTTCATGCGACAGTGATAATTTCAACTATGCCAGTCAGAAGAGGGATGCCAATGCCAGTCTAGAATCTAACAGAAATTGGGATACCAGAGATTATGGGATGGTACAAGAGCTGTTAGCTTTAAATCTCAAGCATTTTAAAAATGACGGACTTGCAATGCGAGTATTATACAGTAATATTGGTAATACCGTTGCGTAATCACTTGCAACAAGATGAGCAGACAGTAAGCCTCCAAGAATCCTGATTGTTGTCTCGAACACCGATACCGTCTTGTTCTGCAAAAGCAAAAAAAGAAGATTTTGAAACACTGTGGTGGTAAAATGTATAGATAATTTTACAAAAAAGTTATAAATCGCTATAAGTTGGTGTGTCCAACCAATGTTCAAACTGAATTCGACTTGCTTCAAATTTCAATGACATGCAAAGCATCTACAAGATGCCCAATACTGCTATTCTGAATAATCATATAATTAGCTATGCATGTCTGGAAGAATGATAACACGAAATACAAAACTCACGATATCAAACTGAATGTTTTTACCAATCCATTCAACAGATTCGGTGAAACGTTCACGATCTCCGAGCAAAGCCAACATATCCAAGGAGTCAATCTGAGACAATACATTTAGAATGTCAGAACAGCTTCCAAGAGAGAGAAACTTAGTAGAGTGAATTTAAAAACTTGAGAAGACGAATATTTTTACCAATGTTAATGCATAGCCGCCAAGGGTGTCTTCTCCTTCACAAGATAGTGGTTTTAATTCGTCCAGTGGGAAAGCATGTTTCATATATCCATCAAAAGCATGGTAAAACATTTCACGTACCTAAATGTCATAGGGCATGTATCATCAGAAAATGTTGATTTTATGATATTGTGCATCATATCTGAGGTATCCCAAAATGATTATTCTTCTCAGGGTTCCAAGTTAATGTCAAATGAAATCAAAATTCCATTGAGCATTAAAAGGCTAGAAAATAATAAAAGATCAAATTCATTTCCAAATAAAACAGATTACTATCAACTTGTTGTGCATTAAAAGACCGTAAGGAAACACTGACACATCAGTATCCAAACACAGAATGAAGGAAGCACATGATCTTAAATGATCACAGTAACCAAGGCATTTCTACGGATGTTTGGCTTATATCTGATATCAAGTTCAATTTTCATTGACTGATTACATTTCCCTTTTAGCTTTAAGAAAGTGCATGCATATTAACTGAATACTGCTCATTCAGTCGATTCAAGTAACCAATTTTATACAATTGCAATATATATAACGGAACTGCAGTACTTTCCCAACTTGGACTAGTTCACACCTATCGTCGTTTGGTCTGGGATTGGAAATGTTATCCTAATGTAAAGATAGCTATTATACGTATAAGAGAGACAGAATAAGAATGAAGGGCAATTGTGAGGGATAAGGGTCTATATTGACTCCCACTTCTAGTTATGGAAATCCAAAATATAAGAATCGTTTAACTGGCCACATGATAGAGACGCATCATCTTCACGGTTTTAGAAATTAGGATGAAGAGAGCGCCCAACTATAGCTATAGAATCTTCTTGAAAAGATATCATATCACTCCATTCAAAACTTATGGTACATATTTCTATACAAGCAGCCAAATTTTGATTATACAGAAGATAAGTGCCGAAGTACAACAGAAAGAAGTTACCAAAAACTGTTCAGCTTTTCTGGAATCATTATCAACCAGCATTTCATTTCATTCCTCTGTACCAAAGTCATATGGCAAATTCATGTATTTAATATAAATTAAACCCTCTACCACTAACTCCCAAAAGATATTCTATATCAATGACAGACTTGATAATCTTTTACAGCTACTATTACACGATCTCACATTGACTTATCGAGAGAGTAATAGTAGCACACTTATCATGGGGTCTACAACTTTGATTACGTGCAAGACTACTATTAAAAAAAGTTATTTTTTCTACCACCACTCGTTAAAAAATGCACTGCTCAGTGTTATAGTTGCATCTCTCCCCGCTCAGAATTTATTTGTTAGTTTGTACCACTTTGACTCGTTAGCATGCATCTATAAATAGAAAAATATACTCTTTGGTGAAGGTGAAAAGGTATACTTTCCCTAAATAGTAAATGCACTTTTTTTTTGCGTTGGGACAGGCTAAAAGTAACTGGTAATAATGAAAAGTAAACTTCTTAAGGACACAAATGATTCAATTTAGAAGAAATACATCTTGCTGCTCAACGTATTAAGGTATCTAACACAATTATGAACTGAAAGTGGAATTAGAAGTACAAAAGATTGTAACTTTTATACACTCTTAAAGGTAACTATTGGAAATGCACTAGTAAAGTACTCGTACCATTACCTAATCTCTGTCCTTGTATCCTAACATTTTACTTCACTTCCATATACATAACTAGTATAGATAAATTAACTTCATTTCAGCTTAAAACAAAATAAGCTGGCTTATTTGGATTCCCATAAGAGAAATGAATTCACTTTCTATCTAGTTCAGTCAAACCTCGAAAAGTCGCAGCCTTTAGCTCACCATTGTAGTTTATAAGCAAAAAGAAAAGAAAAAAAACTACACAAACCCTAATAATAGTTCTAATTGTGACAAACCCATTACAATTTTAACACTTAAAAGTCCCAATATTTAGACCATTAACAAGTTAACCAATAACAGATACAAAAAAACAAAAAGGGATAGCAATATACTGTTAGTTAATATCAAGAAAATCAACAGTAAAAAGTCACATAACTGTGTAGAATAGAAAAAAGTTAGAAACCCGTTACAGTTTTTTAACACTTAAAAGTCACAAAAATTAAATCATTAACAATTTAACCAATTATAGATACAAAAAAACAAAAAGGGGTAGCAATATAGCTAGTAATGCCTTAAATTAAGAAACTTAAACAGTAAAAAGTCAAATAATTGTGCAGAATAAAAAAGTTAGGCAATTAAAAAACACACAATAAAAAAAGAAGGATATATATATATATAAATGTATAAATATAAATATAAATATAAATACCTCATCTCTGAGGAGCTTAGCTTCTTCTGGAGTAACACTATCAGCATTAATTTTACAGATTAAATAAATATCAGAAAATATTAAGATTGATAACACTAATGGACTCCACCTTCTCATACTCTCTCTCTATATATATATCTATATAGATTTATAATGTATAAGTTTTTATTTTGTTATTTTTAGATCAATATATATATATATATATATATATATATATATGTATGTATAGGTTTGTATATACAAACTGAAAGTGTTTGATGGGAAGACAAAGTACGATGTACCTGTATGACAACTGTTTAGCCAATAGGGATTTGACACGTCATTAATTTTTAATGATTTGGCTTGCCATGTAGATTTGTATTTATTTTCTTATTCGATTTTGCATTTTTTGTATTATCTCAATCTCATTTATTACTATTTCAATTTTAGTCACCATTTACGTCTTTATATTTAATGGATGTTTAGAAATCTAAAGTGTTTTTAGTTGTGGAAAATTTGACGTTTTAGCGTAAAAAAACGGGAAACTTTTTACGTTGTTACCATGCTTTGTATCGAATTCTTTTAATACAAAGTGTAATTTTTAAAACATTGGTCTTATTACATCTATTTTGCATTTATGGTAATGAGCTTTTTTTCTTTGAAAGATACAACGAAAGGATAAGCAGGCGCCATCCAAAGGCGAGGGATACGAAGAATAGAAACACATGCGACTAATCAACAAACAAACTTGTTTATACAATGGGCATATAATAAACATGTGTTAATCTATAATTGCTAAATTTCTCTATCTTTTTTTTTTTTACATAAAATCCAACTAACTTAAAAGCTTTTTCCGACACTCGGATTTTTGAGAAATCAATTACGTAATGCATGGAGTAAGTTGCGGCACCGTATGCTGTATAAACTAATAGAAAAACGACATTTCTTATAGAATTGCTAAAAATTACCAAATTTGTTTATAGAATTTACTGCATAATACTCAACTACCTTAAAAACTTTTCCGATACACAAACTTTTAATTTTTTGCTAATAATTGGCAGACTTATTATAAGTTATACGCTAGAACAATACATTCCTAATTTCGAAAACTAAAATGTTTGGGCCTTAAAATTTTCTTATTTATTTGGCGCCATGAAATGAATCACTACCATCTTCTCCAAACTTGTAATTCCTTAAAAACCCTAAAATCAATTCATGCCCATCTCATTATATCCAATTCAATATTATTTTCCAACTTCATACTCAACAAAATCATACGTTTATACTCTCGATTCGGTGACACTTGTTATGCACGCAAGGTGTTCGATAAAATTCCCCAACCAAACTCATTTTTATGGACTTCCATGATTCATGGCTATGTTAAAAACAAAAATTATCGAGAAAGTTTTTACCTTTTTACTCGTATGCGGAGTGAGGGTATCGAAGTTTTGAATTTTACTTTTTGTTCGGTGATCAAGGGTTTGGCTAAAGAAAAACGATTGGGAAAGGATGGAAACGAGGTTTATGGGTTTTTGTTGAAATACGGATACGGGGACGACATTTTAGTGCAAAATGCGGTGCTTGATTCGTACATGAGGGGAGGGGAAGTTGATTTTGCTAGACGGGTTTTTGATAATATGGTTGAGAAGGATGTTGTTTCTTGGAATTCGATGATATCAGGGTACGTCAGTAACGGGAGAGTGAAAGATGGTCGGGAGTTGTTTGATGAGATGCCGGAAAGGAATGCAATTTCTTTTACGAGTTTGGTTTTTGGGTATGTGAAGGTGGGTGATATGGTCGAGGCGCAAGCTCTGTTTGATGCCATGCCTATTAAGGACTCGGCTTCTTGGAATGTGATGATTTCCGGGTACATTGAAAATGGCGATCTTGATGCTGCTCGTTTTGCTTTCGAATCGTCGAAAACACGAGATGTAGGGACCTGGAATTTGATGGCATCGGGCTTTGCAAAAGCCGGAAAGTTTCAATCTGCGCAAGAGTATTTTAGCAGAATGCCGAGTAAAAACGCTGCTTCTTGGGCTATTTTGATTAATCGGTATGTGAAATCTGGGGATGTCGATAAGGCTAGAGAAATATTTGACCAGTTGCCTGATAAGAATTTAGTGACTTGGTCTACTATGATTGCGGGTTATGCTAAAAATGGGCAGCCTCGTCGTGCTCTGGATTTATTTGAAATTTTTAAAAAACAAGGAATAAAACCTGATGAAACTTTTATATTGGGTATCATATCGGCTTGCTCACAATTAGGAATTTTAGGTGCTGTTGAATCAATCATGAAAGACTACGTGGGTCCGTCACTTTTGTCAAATGTACGGGTTGTTACCAGTTTGATTGATATGTATGCTAAATGTGGAAGTATCAAAAAGGCCTATCAAGTTTTTGAATCATCTAAGTCTAAGGATTTACTAACTTATAGTACCATGATATCAGCATTTGCAAATCATGGGCAATGGGGAGATTCTATTTATTTGTTTAATGAAATGGTTAAAAAAAATGTGAGACCCGACAGTGTAGCGTTTCTGAGTGTAATATTGGCTTGTAACCATGGGGGTCTTGTTGACGAGGGAAAAGAATATTTTAAGCAAATGATTACAGAATTTGGTCTTAAACCGTCAGAAAAACATTACGCGTGTATGGTTGGACTTTTTGGTCGTGCCGGTTGCCTTGAAGAAGCTCACGATATTATAAAAAATATGCATTTGAAAGCCACTTCTGTTATTTGGGGTGCTTTACTATCGGGCTGTGCGATTCACAGTGACATTGAGTTTGCGGAAATTGCAGCAGCTGAGTTATTTAATATTGAGCCAGAAAATTCTGGTAATTATATGTTGTTATCGGGTATCTATGCTGCCAAGGGACGATGGAATGACGTTGCAAGAGTGAAAGCAATGGTTAGAGAGAGAAGGGTGAGAAAGAACAAGGGGTCTAGCTGGATAGAGTTAGGATCTGTGGTTCATGAATTTGTAATGACAGATGTGTTGCATTCTCAGTCGGATAGTATATTCCGGATATTAGATTTACTCCAGGAGCATATGAAACTTTCAAGATTTGGTATTGAAAGTGAAATCAATACAATAGATGGATTGAGGTCGGAGATATATAATCCAATTTGTATTGGGTGAAATGTCAATCTAAAGGATGTTGGCCCAATATCATCCGAACCCCTATTCAGCTGTGATTGTACCACATTCAAGAGGTTATTTACTTTGGTTCAAGAGAACAAATTCTTTTCCGGAAGCACACTATTTGCCATAGGCTTATGGAGTTTGTTCGATAGTTCCGAAAATATGATTTAACACTAAAAAGATTACGAGTTTACTAAAAAAAATATGTATTCAAGAGGCTGTATTCTTTCATTGATGTAAAAATACATATTTTCTCACACAAGAATTCCATTTTCCAGTAAGGTAATGTCAAGATTGCGATTTTTTCTTATCAAGCTAGCAAACATTTCATTGTTATTCAGAATTTGTTCTATGACATAAATATTCAGGAGCACTCTTCATATTTCACTTGTTATATGAAGCACTATAAATAGTGAACATTAAGATTATATTAAAAACTTTGGCAACAACTAAATTTCGACTCCCACTTTCCTTTGTTACGTCTAACACGTTAGAGAAGAGTTTACCATGGGATTATTTTATTACAACCTTCGAGAGAATATGCTGTTTTTTTTAGGTTGAGATGAAAGATGGTTTATCCAGCTTAAAACTTCAGTTTTTTTCATGCCAAAAAACCGAAAATCTCAGCTTATAAGCTGATCAACTAAATCCACTCCAGCTTTTAAGCAAGAAAACAAAGAAAATCCGAGCTTAAAATCTGCAATGAAACACGGTGTATTCTTTTTTTACAGCATACATTATCCCAGTATACCTGGCTGTTGAATGAGACTAACATGTGCAAGCTATACCTTTTCACTTTTTTTTATGCAGCACGACTTGGAAGGATCTTTCACTAATCTCCGATATTCGTGATACCTGAACTAGGGTTGGATTTACAAAAGGTATGGCGAGATCATTTTCAATACCTGTGTATTTCATTTTATTTCGCTGATTACTCTTCTTTTTTGTTGTTGCTTTGTGTGTTTCTTTAATTGCCTAGATAAAACCCTTGTGTTCTATATAAATGAAACCTCAACCTGCCAAGTTTTGTCCTTGGTATCAGTTCATATTACTTCCCCCTTGTGCTTTCTATTGTTTCTGGAAAAGGAAAACTTTAAATGAAAAAGGGAGTTATTAAAAGTTACAGAAGGTAGTGCTAGCTACAAATTTTATCTATTATCAATTGACATCACTCTTAAATTTCACTAATTTAATTAAACCGTACTTGACATATACAACCTGGTTTAAGTTAGGTTTCTTATAAATTAGAAAGCCGACAAGTTCTGGGAAGTCCTTGATTAGTAAGGGGCCTTTGACTTTATGCTGAAGTTATTGCCATCTTTTTCGATCATTGTGCTTTGTAGTTTGTAGCAAATGTTTTTCTTTTATCAACAACGTAAATAATTCCCCCCTAGTTACATTACTGTTTTATCTGTAATTTCTGTTAAAATACATGATAAAAAGATCGATCTTTTTTTTAACGTGGGTCGTGGGGGTGTTGCAGCGCATCGGAGCCTACTTCTAGCACTTGTGTTAAATAAGTTCACTGAACCTTTAACATTGATAGCTAAACTAAACTTGTATAGAAAGTTTCTTTTGATATACAGTAAGTACTAAAGGACACAAACATATTCCGCGTTACCCTCCTTTTGATATAAAAAGTTAGTAAGATATATTAACTTATTAGTAAAGGGCTCTTCATTGATTAGCTTTTGCAAAAAAATATTATTTGTTTGAATGTTAGTGTTCACGAAGCACAAAAAACTACTCCATTTATTTGCTTGATAAGAGTTCTTTTTCTTTCTAAAAAAGGTTTCTTTTGAAGTATCCTATGCCCTCTGTCTAGACAACATAATCTTTGTGAAGATTTTGAGCACCCATTTTTTAAAGGCCACTTGTAAGATAAAGGGACAGCAAGATTAGTTAGCCTCATTTCCACACGGAGATACTTGATTATAATATTTCTCTGAGATCTAAGAAGTCCTAACCCTCCTTTGCGCATAATTACTTCATCAAATGGCTGCATCTTTTGGGCTAGTATTTTATGCCTTTGATAAATGATGTTAGTAGCAAGTTTCTCTACAACAGTTTCTACTTTGAATCTTTGAAAACAACCGAAAAAGCCCTTTTCACCGAAAATGGAAATAAAACCAGACTAGAAATAGCTACATTGTTGTCACCCAGATATAGTGGCTAAAGTATGACATTGATGTATATGAAGTTTGATAATTATAATAAGCGAGTCTTCTTTGTATCGGGTTTTGCACAGGAACATAACTGTACTCGAAACATATTTTGGTCCTTGTTTGACTTGCCGAGACCGGCGTACACCTTATTACTGAAATAGTAGGTTTTGCATCCGGAAACAATAAACAAAAAAACTATGGCTTTGGTTTTATTACCCCTTACTCCCCTATAGGGGAAAATTATTACCTTGTCTAATGTTTACCAATTGTCACAACCCAACTTGTAATCACATTTTACTCCTTTTAGTTCTTTTATTTACTATATTTCTTCATTCAAAGAGCTGACCTTTTCAAATTTGAAGAAAGACTCTTAGTTAGGTTTGACTTTGAACGGACTCTCTTTTCCTTTTCTTTTTTACTTATCATAGACAATATGCATGTGGCATGTGCAGCTTAGTAGTTTACAATCTGCAGAACGAGTCTTAGATTCCTTTTCAATTCAATAAACAAAAACTGTTTGGACAGAAAAACTAGGAAATTTATAAAATCTAAAAACTGTATATTTTCGAATAAAACCAGCTTTAAAATCAATATACTTCTTAACTACTCTTATAACAAGCACATGTAGATGTTCGTTCATATTCAAAAGAAGTCAAAGATTAGACTGCAAGTGCTACAGTATTAGTCAGTAAAACTGCAAAATTATGTTGTTCAAGAAGAAGTCGAGGTCTTTTTTTGTTGTTGCTTTCTTGACATTTAATCAGTTCTTTGGCTACTGAAATTGTCTTTTCCCTACATTGAATTTGACGACTAACTGTTTTCTGTGCTTGTGCAAGTAAGGATTTACAGAATTTTCTGATTTACATGTTTTCCTAACGTGCTCTTACCTATAGGTGGATTACAAAGCTTACGTAACAATTTCGTCGGGGTTTATTTCAAAGTCCCAACTCCATTGTTTATAATCGTTATAGTAGCACGGAAATTTTATTTTTAGGAAAAACGTTCAGTTAACTATCAGTGTTAATTTGTATAGACGTTACCTAGAAGCTAAAAACAACTCCTTATATAGAAGAATGGCCTGGAATAAAAGTATGTCTCGTTTTCCAAAAGTTACAATGTAGGTTTAAAGTTTAAACTAATAACTGTTCTCTTTATTAGTTTTAATTTCTTTTTGGATGGGAAACAGAGAGAAACAAAAAGTTGAAAATAATACTTGATTGATTGGCAAAGATAAATAGTATGTGATATGCCTGTCTGTTTGATCATTGAAGTATGTTTTAGTTTTCTAGAAATTAATAAGCCAAGAGCACGATGTTGAAAGGCAATTATGAGGTTCCAGTAGGTGGAGATGATTATTAGAATCCCCTGTCGTGAGTACATAGTTTTCCTAGACCTGATTAAATGTATATACCTAATATGCTTATTTTATTTTAATAAGCTGTGTTTGGTGAGATTTGAAAGCTTCTTACTGGTCTTGAAATTCGTAAGACTGCAGAAGACATGTTTGGCATATGGCTGGTGCAGTATCTTAAGTCACCTTTGTTCTGAATAATTTTTTTGTATTGAAAATTGAAATAACATGAAAATAATTGAGATTTTGTAAGTTTTATCTTATGAAAACGAGAAACAGAACGGCGTGAACCCTTGTTTGAGTAAAGATAGTTGAGAATGTGGGTGAAGTAGCTTCCAATAAAGAGATTATTGGTGAAAATTTGCTCCATATTTTCAAAAAATTAATAATTATGAAGTTTAAGGTAACTTTTGAGTTTTGATCTGAGAACACATTTATATCTTGAAGATAGAACGCATGAACAGATGAGCTCCAATGCATACATTAAATCTAGGAGATTACCAACACAGTTGCTCACACATAATTGGTTGAAAACTAAGTTTTGCTTTAGTATAAACAACCAAAAACTGGGCAACAAAGGTGTACGTATCTCTATACAGTTGCTTTGAAAGCAAGTATCTCTATATGCTATTTTGTTCGATTATAAAAATAAAATAAAATAAAATAAAATAAACAACATCACAAGGCTAAGATCACCACCATAGATCTGCTCTAGGAAATTCTCAAAACACTGTAAAGTTTTTCATTGTGTTTTCTGTTTTCTTTCGGAATAGAGAAAACTGCCGAAATATGACTGTATAAAAAGAATCAGAATTCGTCTTCAAGTTCCCAAGCCAAAAGATGTATCATCCACTTTCATCTGATAACAAATCTGCTGTTTTATATCTGTTTTCAGGTTTTTATCGTGGATAATTTCTCATACTCCAGAAGTTAGCCCTTTTGCTTCTGATCCTTTCATGATTCTGAGTCTTTTGCAGGTAGATGTAAACATCCTACAGGAAGAATTCATAGCAAAGGTAAGCATAAATATTTTGTTTGCTTTTCTAATGACAGTGAAAAAGTTGCAGATCAGACGAACTAGAAAAAAAAACAAGAATTTTCACTTTCAGAAAAAGTTGATTATATTGTCCTGAAAACTTTTGTGCAATAAAATTCCTGTATCTCAACTTTCCCTTCAGATTTAGATTACCTCTGGTGAAAGAAGTTTTGTCCTGAGAAAAACTCAAATAAGTTGAAAGCCAGAATACATATTCAAGAATAAGTCTCTTATTGAATCCTGGGTTATCTGATCTGGTATGAATTTGAAAATCTGACAATTCAGTATGATGACATGGAGATTAAAAGAGAGAAATAGAACTTACTCCCATGGGACATCACCAACAAGCATCCAATCGCCATCTTTGTCCTCATAAGTTGGTACATATTCTGATCCTTTGTACCCTTCTCTCTCAGAGTAAAAACCTATGGTGAGATTGAACATTTTCTCTAGAGCCTTTAGTAGATCTGAGTAACCAGTGTAGATCTGTATATCTATTTTTCTTAGATAAGGTGCCCCATCCATGCTCACTTTTAAAAACACTCCACTCTCTTTCTCTGTCTTCCTTTGTTGGAAGCTGTTTCTTCGATACGATCGGATTGGTGGCCATCCCACAACTTGAGCTCTGCAGTTTTCAAAAACACATTGTATGAGTATGAGTTACATAGAGTATCATGTAGGTGGAGTAGACATTTAGCTCTGAGAAAACATTGATTTTGAACTTTATGAACTAATCTTTTTGTATCTTGAAAATCTGTATTCAATGTTTATGGTCAACAATATAGTGAAAATCTAACCCATGCCACTTTGGTAAATGTACTTTCAAAACCATTTCAAGCTAAAGCCTGCAGTGACTCTAAGAATACATTCTATATTCCAACATGATTACTTACATATCATCTATATATGAGGATTATGACTTACTTGGCTGCAGGTTTGGCATCAGATTCGTTTTCTGATCCACCGTTCTCAGATGTCTCCGGTGACGAACGCTTGTTATTTCTCACACTTGGCAAATTTTCTCTCATATCCTCGTCGGTCCCTGGCAATCCCAGCCTAAGCTCAGTTGCCTTGAGGTTAAGGTCACCTTTAAACATTGCAGAGTTTTCCATTCTTATCAAGCAAATTCAGAAGAATTGATGGGGGGTCAATATAGGCCTTCTTCAACAAGGATGTATGTATAATGTATATAGAGGAGAAAAGGTTAGCTGTGTTTCTTAGCAAGTTGCTTGTGCTTTGATGGTTTTATAGAAGATGTGAATGCTTTATGTACACGAGTTAATTAAGATAAAGGGTGCAATTTTTATTTATTTTTTTGTTATTATTTTGAATTACCTTGCATAGGTGTAGATTTGATTCTGCAATATAATTTGGATATGTTTCTCTAAAGCATGACACACTCTTTAAAAAATTATGTTAACATTGAAATACGAGATGCATTATGCATATGAAAATAGTTTAAGATAAATGGGACAGCTAGCGTGGTCTTCTTTGCTTTGTGTTTTCCAATTACAGTTTTGTTATGCTTGCATAAATGATACACAATGTCGTCAAAACAAAATACAAAAAACAAAAATGTATATTTATATGGAATTATTTGGCTCTGAATTTGCAGTGAAAATGTAAAATGAAGGACGTCTGGGATATAAAATGTCGATATTGTTTTGTCGAAGTTAGACTTGGTTTTATGAAGCTAGATCAACTACGGTTCAGGTTCATCAATTATAATCCGTTTCCAGGTGGAGTGTCGAAGGTTAAAAATAATATTTTCTTACTCAGCTATTGTGGATTTTCAGAAGGTCATAATTTTTTTATATGAAATCCACCGGCCTAAACTTCGAATTCGATGTATATAGTTTCATATCAGTTACAAGATCATATCCATTTTAAGATTCACGTATAATTTTTATCACATATCTATTCCCACTTTCTGAAGTACATGTGATGAATATTATAATATAACTTGACAATTGTTTTGGATGGGAGAGGATATATGATATGTTTTTTTTTTTTTTTTTTTTTTTTTTTTAATGATTTAGGAGGTATATCTGTATATGCAAAACAAAAATGCTTTATTTATATAAGACCAGTAACTACCATTACAAAATAATGTTTGATTTAATGAGAATCAAAACCTGTCACAAGTCTGTTGCTAATTTAACAATCTGTCGCAAATTGACTAAACTGTCACAAAACCGTCACAAAAACCGTCGCTAATAAGCTCGTAACAAAAAATACCGTCACTAATCATGTCGCTATTTTAATATTTTTATAGTATACATTAATTTGGGTTATATTTTCAGGTGACTTTTTTCACAAACAAACATACTTTAGTAATATAAACGGAACGAAACGCATATTACATCAATAAAGCTAAACAAAAGAAAATAATTATATATATATTTTCAGGTGCAAAATAATAATATGCCAGTCCTTGTGTTTGTATCATATGTAAAAAAATCACTACTACAAACGAAAATATCTTTGCTGTATTGAGTTGATTGAATAATAATATCGAATATAGTTGTCACAAACAAAGATATTTATGTATCTGCTATTTTAAATATATAGTTGTAACATAAATTAAGGACAAAGGCAAGTTATAAGTTGTCGGCATGTTTTAAGGCATTGGGGGACAAGCTCAACATCTTTAGATGGAAGACTTAACCAACGGTCAAGATTCGTTTTGGAGGTGGTGTGAGAGAAATCAGGAACGTTGGTTTAGAGAGGGAGAGAGAGAGGGTTCCTGCCATGTTACTCAAAGGGGTCCACTTGTTGTTTGTGCATGATAAATTATGGGAAGATTTTTTTTTCATACTCTAATTGCTCACCATGTCTACGTGGCTGCCGAATTTTATTTTATTTTTTTTCGTTTTTCTTATTTTATTTTTGTTTTCGTATATAAAAAACTTTTCCAATTTTATTCAAAAACTTTTTCAATTTTATCCGAAAAAACCCCTAACTATCAACCATCAAACTGCTTCTTATATAAAATTAATATATTTTTTTTATCAAATCAACATCAATCTCCCACTACAATTATCCCCACTTTTACCAAAAAAAAAAAAAAAACCCTCTCACAATTTACCCAATTTTTTTTTTACCAATTTTACCAAAAAAAAAACCTAACCATCAACCATCAAACTGCTTCCTGTATCAAATTAATATATTTTTTTATCAAATCAACATCACTCTACCACTACAATTATTCCAAATTTTACCAAAAAAAAAACATATCCCAATTTATCCAAAAAAAAAACTTTCTCAATTTTACCCAAAAAAAAACTCTAACCATCAACCATCAAACTCTTTCGTATATCAAATTAATAAAAAAAATTATCACTACATTTATCCCCAATTTTACCAAAAAAAAACCTCTCCCAATTTACCAAAAAAAAACCTCCCCCAATTTAAGTTTTTTTTGGATAAATTGGAAGTTTTTTTTTGGTAAAATTGAGAATAATTATAGTGGTAGAGTGATGTTGATTTGATAAAAAAATATATTAATTTGATATATTAATAAGTTTGATGGTTGATGGTTAGAGTTTTTTTTTTATAAAATTGGAAAAGTTTTTTTTTGGGTAAATTGAGAGAGGTTTTTTTTTTGGTAAAATTGAGGATAATTGTAGTGGTAGAGTTATGTTGAATTGATAAAAAAAAATATATTAATTAGATATAGGAAGCAATTTAATGGTTGATAGTTATGGGTTTTTTCGGATAAAATTGGAAAAGTTTTTGGGTAAAATTGAGAAAGTTTTTTATATACGAAAAAAAAAAACAGAAAAAAAAAATTAAATTCGACAGCCACGTAGACGTGAGATCTGAAATCCCACATCTCTTATAGTGGTGAGCAATTAGAGTATGCAAAAAAAATCTCCCTAAATTATGCAGGGAAAAAATTTGTTTTCACGTAAAAAACAGTAAATAATTACAAACCCTAATTATGATTTGTTTTGATAATCATTCGGGGACAAAATAATGATACAATTTTTTGATATTTCTTTCAATGTTTATCCTTATAAAGTAAATATTTATTAATTATAAAATATGCTTGGATTATGGGTATATGTGTAATTGCAAAATATCAGAGTTACTAATTATGAAAAATGGACAGTAATTTAGGAACTTACCAAAAAGGAATAATTGACCATTAAAAGTGAACGGAGGAAGTACGGTTTAGGTTTTTATTTTATTTTTCAAAAAAATAAATAAATTAAACCGTAATTCTGAATTACAGTTTAAACTTTACGATTATGGTTTTGATTCGAAAAATACATCTTCTAAATTATCTGGTAGTTAATTATTAGGACAAGGATGCCTAACTAGGAATTAGGCCTAAGATACTTATAAAGAAATTAAATTAATGATTGTTACTCCTATTTATTTAGGATTATATGTATGCTACTATCTATGTATTTTTAAAAGATTTTATTTAAGTATATTAGGTGAATATAAAGTTAAGGAAGGATGAGTTGAAAAGATGGTGTCTAAGATTCAAGGATGGTGGTTGAATTTTAAAAACAAAAATACGTGTGCGTGGCTTCTGTCAAGCTCCGTCCTAACTCTTCCCCTTGTGAGGGGTAGAGAAATAAAAAAAAAATATGTTGAATTAGAACAAAATGTTTTTATGTTTGATTCTCGGCTTTTGCACAAGCCAAGAGTGTTAACCGTCTTAGGCGCCAGAGTTAGAAAAGTCGGCAATTTTTTTTATTAATTACAAGTAAATCTGTTAAAACTATATTAAAAACATCTGCAATACTTTTGTTAACTTTTTGTTTTTAACTAGTGACACATCATCATTTAAAAATCTATTAAATGACACATATGTATATCAAGTTAAACACACACATTGGTTTTAACTTTAACAATGTTATCTATTTTAACTAAAAATTAATTATTCAAAATATAGTACTATGGATAGGTGCTGTGAGAAAATAAATAACAGTATGATAGAGATATGAAATATATACGTGAGAAATATCAGTTAATTGTGAGCGTTGATATACTTTTTTGCCATGTCATCAAGTAATAACAATTTAAAAGATTGTTATCTTTAACAATGTTTTTAATATCTATAAAATTAACACACACTTTAACACAACTATTAACACAACTAATGTGAAGACAAAATTGCATTGTTAGCTAACAACACACACTTTAACACAACTAATGGGGAGACAAAATTGCATTGTTAGCTAACATGCTAACATTTTTAGTTAACAATATAAATAATAACACTATTATAAATGCTCTTATATATACTTGTTAAACAACGTTTGGAATGATAAAAATATATAGTTATAGTTCACTTGGTAACCCTCTACCCGACTAGTTCTTAAGGTGTTCAGGGTTCCAATCACTTGAGTAGCAAAAAAGTGTTGGGTTTTCGTGTACGTAAAAGCAATAATTTAAAATGCAAGGACTAAAAAGAAATAAACAATTTTATTTCTATAATGGAATGTGACTCTATTACAAATTCCGACACTTGCAGAAAGTAAATGCAATTAATTAAAATTCCAGACAGATTAATATAAATTATTAAACTGCTGGACTGGTTTGTAATTAAACGAAACTGCCAGACAGAATAGTATAATTACTAAACTGCTGGACTGGTTTGTAATTAAACGAAACTGCCAGACAGAATAGTATAATTACTAAACTGCTGGACTGTTTCTGGAATTAAATAAAATTACTGGACTGGAAAATAAATTACAGAACAGAATAGAAATTACAGAAAAGAAAAAGGACTGAAATGAAATTACAGAACAGGAAAATAAATTACAGAATATAAAATTGCTGGAATGTAAAGACGGAATAAAAAATGCAGGAAAATAAATAAATAAATAGACGAGGCGACTGTTTAACAGTCTGCCCTTAACCGATATTCGACTAACCAGACTAAAATGTAATGCTACTTTTTTCCGAACAGGCGCACTTTTTCCCGAACAGGAACGTTTTTCCCGAGCAAGCACGCCCGACCCGACGAGCAATCGCGTGTGTAGGACACAATACACACATGTGTATGTGGACACACTACTTAATATCCACATGGGATACCTTAGTATATATATTGTAAAAATGAGACTTCATTTTCCAATGTGGGATAAATCCCAATGAGTTATCCTCATTAAACTCATTTTCCAGCATTAAGAGTTTCCTCTTTCTCAACCCCAATCTTTGACGCCAATTTCCATTCACTCCCATTATCCGAATAGGTCATGCGACATACCGTTACGACCCTTGTCATACCATCTACTCAACCGTCTTGAGTATGGTGCCAAAAGACAACGGATGTCACTTGGAATCTTGACTCAAAGATGGTCTCGTGACCATTCGGAAACTACCATGTTAAACATGGTTTTTCCAACAAAAAGTTCCTTTTTTTTTTGTTAAAAATTGTTTGGGGGGAGATTCGAACTTCTAAGTTTTTTTTGGGCCTATTGCGAAAACTCTACAAACTAAAGCTGCAGAAAAATGAGTTAAAATCGATGTACTCATATGCTAATAGGTGATGACAACAACAAAAACAACCAAAAAAGGGTCTCCAATCAGGAAAAAAATTCTCACAATTAGAGTTGATATAGCAATCAAGAAGAGCGGATAATCGTTTTGTAACAAAACTTGTTTTTAAACATTCCATACATCGTTCTCATTTTGTTCTGTGGAAGGTAAACTACGGAATCCTTGTTAAGTGAATTAAACTGAAAGAACATAACTAGAATTGGCAAGCAACAAATGACACAGGAGGCCGTAGCGAGGCCTGAAGAGTTCTTAAGCACTGTAAAAGATCCCGCAATGAATGCAATAACCATGGCTAGCAACGCGTACATTATGAATATAGAGGCATCCCAATAACTCGCCTCTGCTGTCTTTTTTTCTTTCCGAAATGAGATAAAGAAGTACAGAAGGACTGGGGTAAGCGAGAGTGAAACGGCTATACTGTTGGAAATGGTAAACACTTTAAAAGCTGTTAGCCTAACGAGAACTGCAAAGCCTTGGTCTGGGCCTTCATTGCCATTGTATCCACCTGGTAATGAGAAATTAGCCGCAAAGGTGACTGTTGCTATAAGTGCAGCCACTATCAAATGTGTCTCTGCCATTTTCTCTTTATTATTATTTGCTATCTTCTGCTTCTCAAGTCTCTTCTCTTTTCCTTCCTTGCGAGCACTTTTCCATAATGCCATCAAGTCCACATCATCTCCATTCGCGTTCTCCTGTATTTCTTGTTGTATGCTTCCCTGCAAAAACCCATGCACCAATTTGTTACATAAAAACTGACATCGTAACGTTAGAGAATAAAGAAGTAGATTCAAGCCTTTTTTTTCCGCTATGGTAATTGGTACCTAAAGACTAAAGTGTAACCAAACTAAAAAAATAAATGAATTTATGTGTTATTTGGTCTAGTGTCAGATCTACAAAAAGATGTATTACTTTGAGGATAATCACTGTCTTTGCCTTAACCCATAGGACTCAGGACTGAAGATCTATCAGTTTATGATCCAGATTCCAGTGCCTGAAAATGATTATAGGAAAAACGCATTGAAAGAGCCAAGCTAAAGAACAAATATTACGGACCATTCATGAAGGGATGAAGATAACTTTAGTCGGAAGGAAATTGCAGTGAATCTCTATCTAGCCTGTATATTTGAATGCCAAGGAGGAATCCATACCATACCGCTGACGTGAGGGTCCAAGTAATCGTGGTATTCTTGTACTCTTCCTATTGTCATCTTAGAAAATACGAAACTAAGTAGGGATTCAACTATCGAGTCCTTGCGGCTAGTCTCAACCGTCTCATTGATAATTTGGCCGGACCATGGTTGCCTTTGAATATACTCGACGATATCTTCTTCCTCCATGTACCGTGCAATGTCAAGAATGTTCCTTCCTTTGCTATCAACAGTCTCCCAACAATCTGGACATAGATATAGAATCACTTTCATTGTTGCCACATTTCCGTTGGCGGCAGCTATATGGATAGCTGTGAATTTTCCGTTTTTTTCTGTAGTTTTATATGCTGTTGACCTATTCGAGCATAAAAATTGTATCACTCCATCTATAGAACCAAAGTAAGCAGCATAATGAATTGGTAGCCATCCATGTGCATCCGCTACCTCAATTAGCTGAGTGTTCTCCTCTCTACTCAATAGTGCTCCGATGCAACCTCCTGAGTATATAACCGATGAATACTGTTAGTCATGAAGTGACTACAAAAAATAATATCTTTTTAACTTATCAAAATTGTGTTGTTACTCCTAAATATTGCTATATATCGTTCACCGGACTACATATTCCATGCTTATGTGTCTTTTGTTCAATATAACATGCTCAAGGTATTTGATCACTCAAAGTTGTAAAATTAGTCAATGTGCTTTTTTATTCCAATACACTAAATATGGTGATGATATTTGATGAACCCATAAGAAATCTCTAAATTCATGTCAGAAGCAGCTCCGTTGAATTTCATATTTTCCATGCTATATATAGGTAGAGACTAATTAAATAAGAGTCATCTAATCAATATACATCAAAATAAATTATACTTGATCAAAATTCAAAATGTCTCCCATTTAGTGTCTGGAATAGCGTGTGTAGCATTAATCCAAATATCCAATGGATATCCTGAAGGACCTGAACGAAACTCTGGATATTCTGAACAAAAGTCTGAATATCCATGTAATTTCCATTATTTGTACCGATCAACGTTAGAAATTAACTAAATATACTCTGGTTATGGAGTAAAACGAGTAAGAATGAGAAACCGGGATTGCGAGGGATCTGATATACTGCGGCGTGCAATGTGGTTTTACCATCCGGCCCACCATGATCCTTCAAGTCATCGCAATTTTCCATGATCGTCAACACAACTTTACTGTAATTCCTTTCAGCTGCAATGTACAAAGGAGTTTTCCCATCCTTGTTTCGAAGAGAACAAGACTCTGGATATGCTTTAGCCAACAAGTCAACAACATCAGATCTACCTGCTCTAGCCGCTATGTGCAAGGCTGTATCTCCATCTGAATTTTCCGCTCTGAGTATTGGAGATGTTGAGCTTTTTGATACACTCTCCAAATCTTGATTGGCAACCAAGTTTTGGTGATCTAGCATTATTTGTAATAGGCTAGGGTACCCCTTCTTGGCGGAAATATGAAGGGGGGTCTCGAGCTTGTTATTTCTCGTTTGCATTAAGTGGGGGCACTTTTGCAAGACTAGTTTCACAAACTCTCTGTGGCCGAACATTGCTGCCACATGGAGTATGTTGTTGCTTTGCGGAGTGATCTGCGATTCTAGTTGAACGGTTGTGTACTTGTTCACTTTTTCGACGTTACCTTCCATTGCCGCGCGGTACAGTGCAGGTTCCATATTAACTACACTTGGGTTGATTGGATTGGAGAAAATCCTAGTATTGAAATATATATATACACCTGAGCACCAAGTAATTTCGCATTTGTTTCCAGGAAAGTTGAACACTGTAGCTTTAAACTTTCAATAAACGACTAGTACGGGACAGGTGTGTGACAAGTGGAAATAGAGATATTGAACGCTATGGAAAAGATGAAGGGTGAAGATATGTATTGTATCAAATGGGTGGTCCTTGGGGCTGCTAGAGTCCATTTTTATTTTCTATTTTTTTATCTCTCGTTTAGAGGGGAAACTTGTGAAACTTTGGAGGAAAAATCTGCAAAACTTTGCAGGCGATATGGTTTGAACCCTGACGGTTAGCGTGATATACTCGGATAACAAACACATACCTACCGACCACTTGTTCCTGTTAGAGTCCATTAATAGTCCACTTTTACCAAGAAAATTAAGAGTCAATTTAAGTTGGACCGGTTGACTTGAAACATAGCTTATCAAAAAATAATTAACTTGAACATATTGTCATGATTTTGTGTCCGCATCAATCTAATCTTGGAGTGACCATTTTTTTCATACCCAATGTTTTTTTTATATGAAAAAATAAGTTTAGTACACCAAACTATGTTGTTGTTAACGATTTGGTTATACACCTTTCAACTTTATCAATTTGGATACTACACTGTAATAAACTGTCCAATTTAGGTATAACTGTCTAAATTAATCACGTAATCATATCACATAACAACAAGTTCATGATAAACTTAAACATAGCCTAATTTTGTGGAATTTTGTCCTGCAGAAAACACTTTTTGAATGGAGAAACATAGCCTAATTTTGTGGAATTTTGTTTTGGGTAGTTGCATATGATCAAATCTACAAAGAAAGACAGAGAAATAAAAGTTATAAACCTTAAGAAACAAATAAGTTAAAACTTATATATGGTTTTATAGTTTATAGTTTATAGTTTATACAAATATTAGGGACTAAAACTAAAAGTATAATCCCTCTCATTTTCCAAAAAATAATCATTTTCTTTTTTATTATTTGGTAAAAACAATAATATTTTCTGGTAAGATAATCCTCAACACAGCTTCAAAACCCAACCTTTTCTCTCTCTCTCTATATATTATATATATATATATATATGTATATATATCAAGATAAATGACACGTGTGCCTACCCGCCAATTATACCCAGCAACAGCTACAAATCATCTGCAGTTATTTAGGTACAGTTCCTATATTCCTATAAAGACTCCTTTTTTATCAAAAGGGTTTTGCTCAAACTTAAAATTTAATCAAAACCCATTTGGAAAAACCAAATCTTTGTTGAAAATAAAGTGCTTAAAGTACCCTAGTAGTTTAAGTTCAACTAGTTGGTTAGGTAAATGGAACCAAATATGTAAAAATAACACCCCGAAGACGCCTCGGGCAGCTAGGGATTATTTAGAAAGCGAAAGTGATTTCGATGACGAAAACGGGTTTGAAAGTGGTAGTGTTAGGGTTAGTGGTGGTAGCACTATGGAGAGAATCGTCGAAAAACTTAAGAAATTCGGATACGTAGATGAAAATGAGAATGTGAGTGAGAATGAGAGTGAAATTGAGAGGAAAAGTAAGAGGAAAAACGAGGCGAGAGTTATAGAAAAAGGGTCAGTTGAGGATATTTTTTACGTCGAGGACGGTCTTTTGCCTAATCCGCGGGGTGGGTTCTCGCCGGAATCTCCATTAGGGGTCGAGCGTTTTTTTGGTGATGAGAGAGAAGCGAGGTTTCCGTGGGAGAAAGAGGGAGGGAAGATAAATGAGAAGTTTTCTGTGAGGGAGAAGAGTCGTACTAACATGGCGGAGTTGACTCTACCGGAATCGGAGCTGAGGAGGCTGAGGAATTTAGCACATGGAATAAAAAACAAAATGAGGGTTAAAGGGGGAGGCGTTACGCATACGGTTGTGGAGATGATACACGAGAAGTGGAAATCGGCCGAGGTTGTTAGGTTGAAGATCGAAGGTGCGCCCGCTCTTAACATGAAGAGAGTGCATGAAATTTTGGAGGTTAGTTACTTGTAAATTGTAATCTTTTGCATAGTTTTTCATTTTTTTGTGACACTGTTAATTTGATGGGAAAGTTTTTTTTTGTTCTGGTGATGATATTGTTATGTGGAAAAAAAGGGTGAAAGTGGTACTGCATTTCTTATGCAATAGTACATATGTCAGTGCTGTTAGAATTTAAGGCAATTTCTTTTTGTTACATACATTCCCATGATATTGGATTTAGCTTCTTTTGATACTGGTTGTTTCATTTTGAAAGTTTTTCTTTTCCTTCTCCGTCTTAGTTGTGATTACTGCCCTTATTATTTGTAGTGTTGGTGCGAATAAATTTGGGTCTGAAGAATGAAAATGCATGTGTGATACTGTATATGCTTTCATACAGGGCACGTAAACGAGACTTACATGGGAAATGGGGGAGAGTTTAAGAGGGGTTTCTTCTAATGGCAATCTGCTGAAGTATCAGTTTTTACAAGTATTGTTGGCGTTCAACATTTTATATTGTGAACCATAATTTTTAACTTACCTGAAAGGTTTCATCATCTAATTATCTACTGCAAGTAATTTCTGGTTAAGAACTTAAGATTATAAATTATCATGTTAGAGGCAATTTTTTTTTTTGGGTATCTTCTTAATAATTAATGCCAATATAATGCATACTTGTTTCGTGACTTTTCCAAGTGTTATATATGATAGTTCAGACAATTGCCCAATATCTTTCATCTACTCAGGCCTAGTATATATTTTTCTACACAATTTTTAGCATCTGGCCACAATTTCTCTCTTACTGGGTACCAGCTATCGAAAAGGTTCCCCATTTGGTTCATCTTGCAATATTTAAGAATATTAACATACTTGCCAAAACTCAGTTTGTGTAATCTAATGATAGTGTTCAATATGCGAGTCTGCTGTGTTTATGTATATACGTGAATAATTTTTATTGGTGAGGCATGGAGTTCCATTTTACCTGAAACTCAAGTAGAATGGTAACATTGAAGTTTGTTAAACTTCCTAGCAAATGCCGACATGTGGCACTCTGTGTTAATTTACAGAATTTTCTTAAATTTACATTTTCTGTTTATTAAAATTCTAAGACCAAATACACTATGCCTTCTTAACCTCCTTGAACTAGGCTTGTTCATTTTGAAACAATGTTCAAAATTCTTATATAGTATTAAAAGAACTAACATTCTTGGCCTCCTTTGATTACTATAGTTGGCCATTTGCTTGGACACATGTAGAACCCTTTAACGTTACAGTTTTCCTTGGGCATTTATCAAAATGTTGTTTTGTGGGTTTTGTTTAACATAAAACAAGTAAATAATCTTTTCCAACCCCAACTCCTTCCCATATATCTCGTCATACAACATTTATTTTGTTTAACAGGAAACAAGTAAATAATCTTTTCCAACCCCAACTCCTTAAAGCACTTAAAAAAGTAAAAAAAAAAACTGCGTTCCGTCAAATGAAAATCCTTCCGTGATCTTTGATATATCTCGTCATACAAATTGTAAAGTTCATTAAGTTCTCTAAATTTACATCTCTTTCAGAGAAAAACAGGTGGGTTGGTGATTTGGAGGTCTGGCACTTCTGTTTCCTTATACCGTGGTGTCAGTTTTGAATCTCCATCAGAACAAGCAGGCAAGAAAATGCCAAACAAAACGGCCAAAGCTACTAAAAGACCTATAAATGCTGAGTATGAACCTGAAAGAGATCTACAAAGTGGGGAGGAGATAAAAGAGAGAGAACCAGTGAAGGTTGTGAGTTACGAAGATGAAGTTGATAAGCTGTTAGACGATTTAGGGGAGAGATATACAGATTGGCCAGGTGGCGAACCGTTACCTGTAGATGCAGATTTGCTTCCTGGTATTGTTGTGGGGTATCAACCTCCTTTTAGGATTCTTCCTTATGGGGTCAGAGGTACTCTTTCAACTAAAGAAGCAACGGATTTAAGAAGACTTGCTAGAGTTTTACCTCCACATTTTGCTCTAGGTAACGCCAAGTCATTAAAAGTACTAAAATTTTAAGTTTATTGCCTGCTGCATGTTTGTATTTGTTTCAATTAGATTGGTTCTATTTTGTCTGGTTCTGGAAGCAATACTACACGGTACTTTGATTTTGAAAATTTAACGGTACGGGTACAGCGGGTCAGCGTGTTTTATGTACAACCTCCGAATGAAATAGAAAGAGTATAATAGAGAACATAACTCAAAACACTACCAAAATGTCTCGTACATACCTCATCATATCTCATTGTTGTATATGAGCCTGCTGTATTTATACCTAATAATATATCCTGTTACGTCCGCATTTTCGAAGTACATGTGCTTCATAGCGTGCTGCCTAATATTGTGTTCTAGATAACTATGAATTTACTTGTCTTTTTTACTTTGTGCCAAAAGAAGTCCTGAAATCTTTTTTTAAATTTGAAGGACTATCGAACTGTTTACCCAATAACAGGTTTTATTCAGAAGCACAAAATAAGTTAATTAAGGTACTAGATTCAAGCAGAAGGGAGAAGCAAGACCAAACCCCAACTCCTTTTTTCCTTTTGGTATTTATACTTTTAGGGTAATTTTGTTCAAGTTTTTAACTGGATTTACAAAGAAAATGGAATCAACCGAAGTATTAAGCACTATTAGGTTCCTAAATATTAATATGACATGTATGATTATGTGTATATAGGAAGAAGCAGGCAGCACCAAGGTTTAGCTGTTGCAATGATCAAGTTGTGGGAAAGAAGTTCTATTGCCAAGATTGCAATAAAACGTGGTGTGCAACTTACTACAAGTGAGAGGATGGCAGAAGATATTAAGGTAATGAGATCTGCTTATTGATCAATAAAATAATCCATTAATTGCAAGTATGAGTCTTTTGGGGGTAAAGTGCAGTAATATTCGCCATATATTACTGATTTGCAGTTTCAATTGCAACCCTAATGGTCCCCATACTTTAGGTGGAATTTCTATCTGGTCCCCATGGTTTGACGAAGTTACACCGAGTATGTGAGACCATTGACGTATTTCACCCTTTTCTGTGTGCATGTTTCTTGCGTTAAGACGGGGTCATTGTAACTATGCATAGTTAAGTGGACATTTTATTTGAACTTTTATGTAGAAATTGACTGGTGGAATGCTTCTCTCGAGAAATAAAGATTTCTTGGTTTTTTACCGGGGTAAGAATTTCTTGTCACCGGAAGTATCAGAAGCATTACTAGAGAAAGAGAGACTGGCTAAGTCTCTACAAGACGAGGAGGAACAAGCACGGTTAAGAGCTTCAGCTTCCATCATACCAAATTCCAGGAATACAACCGACTCTCAGAAGGCCGGTACCCTTGAGGAAACGTTGGAGGCAAATGCTCGGTGGGCTAAAACACTTGATCACAATGATAAAGTAAAAGTATTGAGAGAAGCTGATGTTTTGAGGCACGCTAACCTTCTTAGAAAGCTCGAGTCGAAGCTTGCTTTTGTAAGTTCCCCCGGATAATATTATTGCATATATTTAGGGTGTTTTCAGTTTTTCTTAAAATTTCCAAGTCTTATAGAACATTATTTTATTTAAAAGAAAAAGGAAACAACCGCAAAAACAAAACCATGCAGTGTGGAATTTGTCATTTACTTGCACTCTCACTCTAATGTATAAATAACCCAGAATTGCCTTTTCATGACATCTTCCGCAGAAACAGAATTAAAGCAGTGTCAGATGGGTCATTGAATTACACTGAAAAGACTAAACAACTAATCACTGCCATTTTGCTAATTTACCCGAGCATCCTACATTATCTATAGATTTCTATTTATAGTGTAAATGGAATGATACAATTTACAGGAAAAAAATCTGTATACAGTCAAGCCAAGTTAAGTTGGCTGTTTGGTTGGCCTTTTAAAGTAATGGTTTGGAGGTAGGTTCTTCACCTTAAAACTCATTCTGGTACTGCAAATATGTCTAAATAAAACTTTGAAATCACTGTAATGATACACATTGTGCCATGTGAGCTTTCTTATAATTATAACCTGAAAACCCACATTACCAATAGAATGGATAACAAATCAGGTCAATTCATAGCTGATTTTCTAATTTACCCAAAAAAGTCATGCCTGCTTTTATTAATATCTTGTAACAGGCTGATCGAAAACTGATAAAAGCACAACGGAACTTATCGAAAGTAGAAGAAAGTCTGTCACCGGTAGATCGCCAGTCAGATCCTGATAGCATATCGGATGAAGAGAGGTTTATGTTTCGCAAGCTTGGTTTGAGAATGAAAGCCTTTTTGCTTCTTGGTAATTGAAACCTCTCAGTCTCGACCATATTATACACTTCTTGTTAAATTTTGAGATAATTAATTTGGTAGCACAACATTGGTTTCCACACTTTAGATCAAATCTCCATTTGATTCCCATAGTTTCAATTGCTACATTAATGGTCCCCCATACTTTAGGTATGGTCTCCATAGTTTCAGTTGAAACACTTTTCGTCCCCGAAATTCGAGTAAGCTACACTAATGGTCCCACGTTTTAAATAGGCTACATGAGTGGTCCCCATGTACAACACTATTTTACCCGTGGGAAGGGACTAGATGCGTAACTTAATGAAACTATGGGGATCAATACCGCTGATATCAAAACTATGGGGATCACAGGTGTAACTTCTTCAAACTAAGAGCATGGGGACCAGATAAAAAAAAATCAAAGCATGGAATCCATTACTGCTATTCATTATAATATATATGAAGAAATTTTGAAATGATATCTTAATCTGAATGTATCTCTTTTGCAGGGAGGAGGGGAGTTTTTGGTGGTACGGTAGAAAACATGCATTTGCACTGGAAGTACCGAGAATTGGTTAAGATAATTGTGAAGGCTACAAACTTTGAGGAAGTAAAGAATATTGCGCTTTCTCTTGAATCTGAGAGTGGAGGTGTGTTAGTATCAGTAGATAGAGTATCAAAAGGTTATGCTATAATTGTTTATCGAGGAAGAGACTATTATCGACCTTCGGCTCTGAGGCCAAAGAATCTTTTGACGAAACGAAAGGCTTTGGCACGTTCAATCGAGCTTCAAAGGAGCGAGGTGCCTTTTTTTTTTTACTTTGTGTGAATATTCATGTAAAATTTTGTTGAACTGTCTTATGGATGATTTGCGAACAAAGATTTTAAAAAATTATTAACTAGGTTGGGAAAAATGTTCTTCTCTCCTCTTTTTGGCGTTAAAAAGATTAACTCAAGTTATGTAATTTTGGGGTCTACTAGTGTTAGTAGGTATTCAATTTAAGTATTAACAGTTGGGCCACCAGATAATACGTTTGACACTAACGGACACCAGGTTAAAAGTTCAGAAATTAAATAAAAACCTTCTTCCTCGCCATAATTGGATGCAAATGGATAAAGAGGCCGAATAGATCTCTCCTCATAACCTTTTGGCCGAATAGATCTCTCCTCATAACCTTTTTTCTTACTTACGGTATGTGGTCATATTATATAGTACTATGTAATTCAGATGTATACAATTAAATAGTAAATTTCGTCTCTGAGCAAATGTTGAGTTGTGCAGGTGCAATTTTAATGTTGTTATGCTAGAAAATTAGTGTTAGCATTTAGTAAGTACTTACTTTGGACAATGACAATTAATCAAGGTTATCGGATATTGAATTTGATGTCATGGGTATAGGTTAAAAGATCAGAACATCTCTTGCTCTACAGATATTTTCGTAACTGTTTTTTTCAGTTTAGGGAATGTTTGTTATGTGTGTGTGTGTGTGTAGATTTTTTTTTACTATACAGTATAATCTAAAGGATATTGTGGTTTATATGTATATGCTGAGGTGTGTGTTTGATATATTTGAATGACAGGATCTACATAACCATATTTCGACTCTGGAAACAAGAGTGGCGAAGCTCAGATACGAAATTGTACTCTCTCTTATCTTTTCTTCATCAGCTGAAGTAGGAGTTGGTATTCTTTATATTTTTTTTAAAATCTTATTAAAGAGAATCAAGGGATTTCACACCTACCCCCTTTAACAAGACTCGAACCCTGTACCTAAGCTATTCCTAGCGGGTTCTAGCCCACTAGACTACTCCTAGTGGGTTTAGTATTCTTTATCATTAACTGATGCATTGTGCAATTAATTATAGGATCAAATGTCAACTATGAGAGGCTCTGGCAATGTGGAACTTTACGATGAACTAGATTCCGCTTATTCGACAGAAGATGATGACAGTGAGGTTAGTATCTTGTTGAGCAACTGCATTTTTTTTTATCATCATAGAGTACCTACTTGCACCTTGTTTAGTTTCTGAGCTCAATTTTTGCTTTTTGTGTTTGAAGTTGTCCAGTATATGGCTATTAAAAGCTTTGTTTTTTCGATCCGTCCTACAAAAGCTAGAATCTTCAAGCTGAATGAACCTTTTTCTCTGTTCAAAGAAATGTTTTTTTATTTACAAATCTCTAGAAAAAAATTTACAATTTTAAATGTAGGAAGAAGAATACGGGGGATACAATGACCCAGATTCCGATGGGGAAGAGGAGACGGATCAGAATACTGACCATTTAGAAACAAGTTTTGTGTATGATTTGCAAGATCAAGAGTTGGAAGAACATGGTGATTGTAGTACATACCCTTTTGTGAACAAGTCATAGGTCCATTAAGTCTTCTCCTTGCAATATCTATGGACTATATATGTCCCCATACACAGAAAGTTTCCTACATTGTTGTGAAACTTACATGCCGAAGTTGATAGCAGATGAAAGTGTAACCTTACAGTTTTGATATTTTTTACATAAATCCGAGTAATGTTTACGTCGTAGTTTTAGTAAGAAGGTCACTGTTCTTTGTACACGTTCTGAGTTAACAAATGTATTTGTTTGTAAAAAAAATTGAAATTGTTATTTTTTATCATTTACTGATCAGGAAAATATTGTCAATACATAAACATCATCATCACGGTCACTCTAAGCTTTAATGCCTAGAAATTGGGGTCGACTAAGAACATGGAGTATCTATCTTACAACAACAGTCATTTTTTTTGTTTGATATTGTTAGTCAAAAATATTACTAAAACTTAGTTTATACTGATCAACAAAATTAACAACTTCTATTCAGAGCACAAATATTCTTAATTTTCGAACAATGAAAATCCGTCACAGAGTTGTCACTAATTGAATACTTAGTCAAAATTTTCACAAATTGACTTAATTATTACAAAGCAGTCACCAAACAAAGTTCAACAAGATAGCGGCCAATATTTCCATCAATGTTTAGGCATCTTGTTTGTTTTGTTATTTTATGATAGGTATATTATTATCTCATTTAATATTTAGCGATATATTTATTATACGTTAAACTGTTAAAGTATCACCAACAAAAGTCTTACTAATGAAGATGTTATTGACTTATTTTTATTGTATCAAAGTTATCTACTGTATAATACAAAAACAAGCTATGAAACTGAATTTTTTTTTCCCTAAAAAATAATTCTTGACATGCTTTCATCTCATGAAAAAAATTACAAGTCTATCACCGACTCTCAAAATTTACCAATGCCAAATTACTAACACACCCCATATTAATTTCATTTTCATCACACGTTGAACAAAGTCAAAGCTACTGCATATATACCGAGTATTGCTAGTCACTTAAAACTTTATCTAAAAAATTTAACCGCTCAGATGAAGTATTAGATGGATCAATTATGAATTAAATGAAAATATGATTTCAATATCGAAATAAAAATGATTGGTACACTTAACCCGTCATATCAGCGGGTAAGATTTTTGGGTCACTATATCATTGAGCTTATCCTAAATTTAAATATTAATTAAAAATAAATTTTTTTGTTAAATCTAAAAACACACCCACTAAAAATCCAAATAAAAATATAACAGAACACTAGTTGAGACTACCCTAAATTTAAATATTAATTAAAAATAAAAAAATTTGTTAAATCTAAAAACTCAATCCACTAAAAACAAAAATAAAAATATATTGAAACACTAGTTGAGCTTATTCTAAATTTAAATATTAATTAAAAATAAAAAAATTATTAAATGCAGTATTAATAACAATCAAAACACTTGATAAATTGGATATGCCATATAAACGTGTTAATTTTTTGTATAGCAAAAATGTGTAAGTAAAATCATTTTACAAATGAGCCTTAAAAGTTAAAAGCACAAGAAAAAAAAGAAGAAAAAAACCCTTCCCCACGTTCATGATGAATTGATGATCCACACACCATCTAATTTATTTTACTAATTAAACCAGCCTTAAAAGTTAAAAGCACACCAAAAAACAATAAAAAGAAAAAGAAAACCGTTGCAAGAAAATCCACAACACCATATCTCCCGCCATCAAATCCAACGGTTATTATCAAAATAATAATAATATTAACTGTTGATATTCAAACTCAACCATGCATATTTTCTTGATCCACGTGAAGAGCCTCTCCACCAATCACAACCCTTCATTTCCTCTATAAATACATGCACATATATAAGTTTCCCAAGAATGTACTATCAGAAAGAAAAAAAACAGTTTAATTGCCTTTTTTCCCTCTACCTTTCTTTGTATATCTATAGTTTGATCAGTAATGGCGGTTACGGCATTTTCGGAAGTTAAGAAGGTTGGTAGTGGTGCCAAGAAGACAACTGCTCACCCACCTTATGCTCAGGTATGCACATATATGTACTTGTAACGTTGTATACTTTCTTGTAATGCAATTCTACATTTTTCTGTAATCGACTGAGTTATGTTCTCAATCTGGTTTCGACTTTCGAGTATCTAAACTGCTGTATCTAACCTTTTGAAACTGCAGTTATGATATATTTTCGAGTAGTTGATTTGAAAATGATGCATGATTTTTCGTTTTTTCGATTAGAGTTCAACTTTAGTTGGAATGATCGAAAGATCAATTGTACAAGTTTTCCTGTTGAATATTCACATGGAAATGACTAATGAGTAGCTTCGAAACAAAATTTAAATACTGATTAAATTTGCATTAACTAATTACAAAATTTAGTTGCATTAAACTGACTTTGCTTAACGAGTAGTTTTTTTTTTGCGTGGAAAAAGACAACTATTAGACATTAGTGAATTTCCAGAAAATGCAGTTTTAAATAAGATGGCACATCATTCATGAAGCATAAAAAGGATCTTGATTTGTTCAATTTTTCTAATTATTGTAAGAAATTGTATCTGATTTTGAATAGTAGTTGGAATTTAATTTTGGTTCAATTTCTTTCCAGATCATTTTTGTAAGTAGAATGTAAAACAGAGGTCATTTTGATATTGGTAGATGTTTATGAAAAAACACTTCATGTAAAACCAATGTTCATTAATATAGTGAAACTTAATACTCCTATTAATTTCTGTAGATGATCAAAGAGGCAATCACGTCTCTCAAGGAGCGCTCAGGGTCGAGCCAGTTTGCTATCGCGAAGCTCATCGAAGACAAACACAAGGTCCAGAATCTCTCTCCTAATTTCAAGAAACTGATTCTGTCTCAGCTTAAGAAACTCGTCGCAAACGGCACCCTAATCAAGGTCAAAAGTTCATTCAAGCTTGGTGCTCCGGCTAAGCCCAAAGTCCCCTCAAAAAAGGCCATCAATACAAAGCCCAAAACTGCTGCAGCTAAGCCCAAGACAACTGCTACAAAGTCCAAAAAGCACAAAACAACTGCTGCTAAGCCCAAAACAAATGTTGCTAAGCCCAAGAAGGTCAAAAAGGTTGTGAAGCCAACTGTGATGAAGGCTAAGAAAGTGGTGATGAAGGCGAAGAAGCCGAAGAGTGTCAAGTCGCCGGGGAAAAAGAAGGTTGCTGCGACTAAAAAGGCGAAGAAGTAAAGGGAGTATGGATTTTAGTTAAAATTTGGGGTTAGTTGTGTAATTTCATTAGTGTAGGAGGGTATCTGACTGTTTTTAGGTAGAATGTAGGGTGTTTGAAAGTTTGATTTTTCTTTTCTTTCTGTTTTAGCTTTTAAGCGTTGTCGAATGTGGAGAAAAGTTGGCTTTTATGAAACTATTGTGTTTTCTTCAATTTAGTTTTATATATTATTTTATGGTTTTGAATCTTTTGATATCTGTTTGGAAATGATTTGGCTCAGTTGTATTTGGTTAAAATTATCTTCATTTATGCAAGTCCCTGGTATATCCTATTTCTTAGTTGATTTGAAGCAATAAGTTAGAAAAATAGTAACAGTAGGAACGTAAACCACGTATATAATTAACAAGAAAAACGAAAATTGGTATTAGAAAGGAAAAAAAGATTGAGCAGATTATTAACAGAATGATTTTCAAAAACAGTATTGGATAAATTCATGTTAGTTCCGAACACCAATACGAGCCAATATTATTTGGGAAAACTTTTATCCATAAAAATCAATTGTGCCGAAACAAAAACGAAATATACATGTATTTGAAAAGAACAATATCAATATGATAATGAAGGGGCTTATGGTTACATCATCTCACTTGGTTTTGTATTTTTCGATTTTTTGAATGGCTGTCTTTAGCTCCAGTTGAACAGTTAGTCTTGAAGGTAACATAACGACATCCTTCCATACAGAACCGACTTCTGTTGTTCGAGTTGTGTTATTATCACTAAACAATTGTTTGTCATTGAGATCATGTATAGACTCTGCATCGTCGTTCAAAGTGGCCACTAATTCCAAGCATTTGATTTCGTCCGGATCAATTAGTAGCTTATTTGCTCCATCTTTCCACGCTATCAACTGCATTTTAATCACGAATCGATGACATACGTATTTAAAAAATTAGATTACATTCATATTTGCATAAATATCGTTGTATATGCCATGGGTCGAGCTTTACCTAGCTAATCTGAAACATAATATATTTAGAAGCCTAATTTCTTTTTCAAACGGAGGTAGCACATACTTTTATATGCCTTGTTTTTTTCGTAGTTATTTAATGCATCAATGCTTAAGCTACAGTACAAGGTTTAATTATTAAATCATGAATCATCAAGATTGCAATATATTATCACATTAGGATTTTCTGACTTTATCGACTGTTGTAGAATTCTGTAACATTTGGAAAGACAATAACAAGATAGGTCTTACAGTGGGTGGAGTGGCAACACCGTTTGTGCAAAAAAGCTTGGCATTGTCGACAAGGTTGCAATATTTTGGGAACGCGATGCCAAATCTCTTGTGTGATTTCAGTTGTGGCTTCACCCTCACTGCCCTTCCAGTTAATATGGCTCTCCTATTATAATAGTTAATTGTTAAGTTAGTTAAGACACATTTTTGTAAAGAGGCACTTTGGTAGAAGTTAGAACCCCCCCTCATCAAGCCCTTAATAGGAAATGCCGTAACGAATTTGACAATCTCAGTTTAGTTATATGAAACCTTGGGCATCAGCAATCAGGGGTATCTACTTAACTGGAAATTTTAGAAGGACAGAGATATACTTCCAGCTAGTTCTGTAGCTCCATTGAGAATTTACTATCAAATTTAGTTCAGTAACGCATAAAGAGTAAAAAAGAAAAAAAACGAGAAAATGTCACAAAAATGAAACTTGAAGAAAAATGCATTAGGCATGGTCTAATTCTATGGCACAGAGAGTATTTACTAGGTTTCCGTTTTCATGATACTTTATACTCTATTTGTTTCAATAATTGCTAATAAAATTGTGAGTTAATCTGAAAATAATTGCTGTTCTTGCATTCATAATCCTTTGGAAGTGGTTTTTGAGTCTCTTATAAGAAACATGCGATAGAGAAGAAGCTAAATATGCGGTTGATGGTCTTTGAATATTACCTTATGCCTCTTACAACAGCCAAATAGGCATCACAAACAACTCCAACCAGCTCTATCCTATAAGGCTTTCTATCAGCTACTTGTTCCTCATCTTCAATTTTTTCCCAATAGTTTTCATCTATGGTACCATCTTCTTGTACCTTGTACCCTACTCCCATTCTGTACCGGTGTGTGTGTACATTTCTCGCCATAGAAATCGTTTGTTGGACAAATGGCTCCCATGAGAGTGTACCATCCATGATCACATCCCTCCCTTCGTTGAGTGCTGTTACTAGAAGAGACGACGCTGCATCTGTCGATGATTGGTGCACCTAACGGGAATATATTTGTTTTTGGGAAATTGTGAGTTCATCAAAATGCCAAAAAAGAAGAAGCATTTAAGATATTGAATAGCGTCGCAATTTAAAATAATTTTCTAGTGTGATCACAATTTCTTATGCAAGTTAGTTCTTCTCAGAAAGGTAGTAGTAACTAGCAACTGTCCTTAATAAAAACGGTTTTCTAGTGCAATCCTTCGGTCACAACAACATTCTCGTCACAAAATATTATCGAAAAACTTAAAAAATTTCAATTCAGATGGAATTTATTTAACTCATTTTCATAGAAAAAAATTGATTACCAGCTCAGAAGTAGGGAGCATGTCTTGGTGATGGCCACTAGAACTAAGGGCTCTATAAATGACATCAGTTTCTTTAAAAGCATCTGCTTCTACAACCACTGCTTTTGCAGCAGCCCCTGCCCAAAATGGCCTGCATACATAAGCATATATATTAAGAGTGTAAATTTATATATTAGCGGCGCAGCTTGTTGCTTGCTTGCCTTCTATATCCGTGTAAGCATTTCATCGTTTATATGTAAGAAACATTTAGCATAAGACTGTATAAGAAACCAAGTGCAAACGATCAGGAATGCATTTAGTCACTGCCATAGTTGAACAAAAACCTTACAAGAAACTTGCATAGAATATCCTAGAAGATAGACTACCGTTAATAAGTATGGGAAGTATAGTGAGCACAACAATTTGTCACACTCATAATCTTAGCTAGCAGCCACAATTGTCTAGAAGGATAACTAACGGCTCGTTAATGCCTTAATGGAACACAATATTATTAACACATTGGATTCAAGTGTTTCACAGACACTATTGAAACTACGGCTAAAATGAAACAAATTAAATGAACGATAACAGCTAAAACTTAAGGAGGTCTATAACCAAATTTGCACTTAAACTATAGAAAAAGTGAGAATGAATCATAAAAATAGAGGTGTAGAAAAGATAATCAGTACTCTTTCATGATGTCTTTGAGGACAGTACTCTTGCCAGCTCCCATACCACCACCCATAAAGAGTAGCACCGGGCTTCTCTTGTTGTGCTTAACTGGCACCATCACCTCCGTACATTTGGATTCTCCTCCAACGCCTCCTATTGCTTTGATCTCCTCCACAAGTGTTGAGAACATCCTCGTTACTTTCAAATCCTTGGCCACCTTCTCGAACCTCTGCTTCCTGTCAACCCCGCTCAATTTTAGTCAGTAGAATTATATATAGATCTCATGAAACAATTTTCGGTTTTATGTTTGGAAGGAGCAAAAGAATGAATGCTTGCATCTTTTTTTTTTTTTAGAAGAATCCGTCTCTTTTCTTTAAAATATTAGTCAACAAACAAAAACTAATTAGGACGAAAAAGAGCCGGTATCAGAAACCGGAAAGTGATGGGATTCATGTTCTAGACACCAAGGACAGAATCATGAACGTGAAAAGTTACAAAAGATGATAATGTAAAGTCCTTATTCATGGTTAGGTTTATGATGTTATATATGTTAAATGGTAGGACTATAATTAAAGATGGAAAACGAACCGGCAACAAAGTTATTGTCGTTTCCAGGTCGTTGTTGAAGCAAGTTTATCGAAACTAATTGAAGAGTTGTTGGTAGGTTCATATTAATTTCGTTGCTGTATAATATTTTTTTGTTGTTGCTGGAAAACTAATATTTTTGCAGTTTTGAATTATTATTTTTTGTGTCTAATAACATATTTTGTCGTGTCACCATTTTAATTTTAATGGATCATTCATTTGAGTGTTGCATTGATCTTGTTACAAGTCTTACGTGGCACTTTATATTGGGTCAGAGTTAAAAAAGTTGATACTTGTAACAATTAATTTAGTAATATTAAGTGGGTTATGTATATTCATTTTGACAAATTTTATATATATATATACTATAATTGTTACTTTAATATTGTCCTTCAAACTAGACAATAATTACATAATAACAATAAAATATATTAGAATAAATATAATAAAATAGCTTTTACAGTTGAAACTAAAATGAGTATTGTGAAGTTTAACACAAGATAGAGTTAACATGTGTACTTTACATTTTAAAGTGTTACTTTTAACCTATGTATCGTGTTTTAACAATGAAAACTTAACGATACGAATGGAGATTCCTTACAAAATTCTTTTTCTAAAGTAATTCACTAATTAATTTGTAAGGAGTTCAAAAACTCATGTAACATGGTAGACATATCACTTTCGAATTACAAGATAGAACAAAACTATCCGATACTGATCATATCCACATTTTATTGGATATCCTTTATATAAAATTCAACCAAGTGGAAGGATTATATTATAATTTAATAAGAAAAGTGGCCCTTCTAATAAGTCAACTTGGTGCATATAATTGACTATATATATACATATAAAATTCCCAATTGTTGATTACAGAAAAAAAATAAAAAAATAAATCCCAATTGTAAATTACATACTACCATTTACTCTAGAAGATTAACGGAATCAGCAAAGTGAGAGTAAAATATTTATGATACTGACCTTGTAGCTGCTATCACCATGTCCTTGAGCCTTTTTTGATCAGTATCTACATTCAATACCTGAAAATACCACCACCCAACGAATAACTACCACATATACACGTATACATCACATATGTATACGTAAATAAAACAATCACATTAATTAGCCATACATACAGGTGTGGTACGACGGCACCGAGCCTCGTAATTCAGGCCCGTAAAGCCGACAAAATAATAAAATGCATAGTGGTCCTATAGTTGTGAAAGTAAATTATGGACCCTTTACGCTTAATTACAACATAGTAGTCCTATAGTTGTTCACAAGTAAATTATGGACAGACTTGGTCGTTCTCATGAACGAAAAGTTGAAAAATCATCATAAATTATCAAAACTTGTCAAGTTATCCATGTTATTTGTGATCTCAAACTAAATTAGCCTCCTTGGCTATCATGTATCAATGTTGGCATCGTATCAATGTCGCCTCTTATATAAGAGTCAGACAAAGTCGCAGAACGTACAATTGTCTAGGAAGTTAATTACTCTTAATTATGTAAAACGGAAACTCGTAGGCTACTTTTTATACAAAGAGATACAATAAATTAATTATAAAAAAAATAGTTGTGAAGGGCCGACCCAATATCATCTCTGATCACCTACGATCACACCGATGACAATTTTAAAGTAGGAAATATTATGAAAGGAAAGGAAATCGATCATGTACTAATTTCAATAATTAGGACCAAAAATCCAACCGTATAGATGATCGATTTCCTTTCCTTTCATAATTATTTTTGTACGTTAATTTTATTTAGAGAACCTGAGTGATCATGAGTGTAGCTTGGCTCCAATGAAAAGCAAAATAGGAAAGGATACACCTCTCAAGCTCCTCAACAAACTTCACATAAAGCTCTTCACAATTTGGTTCATTTGCAAAATACTCATATATGAGACTTTCACACTCTTTCGATTTTTTCAGATATTCGTAAGCTAATTTTCCCAATTTCGGACAATCACTTGCATCCTCGATTCCGATTTGCCTAGCTGCACCATGACAATGTACATAAGCATAAACATAGTCACTCTTTTCTTGACAGTACTTCTAAAAATTACTCTAGGCATAAACTTTGCACTACGCTATAATTCCAGGCCTTACATTTCTCCGACTATTATGGAACGATTATTCGCTTATTTGGATAAACAATAGCTAAAACAAAAATACTGGACCAAAGAAAAGATCATGAAATAGACTTTTGCAATTTCCGTCTACATATTCGTGCCAAAACTGATGTCCCTTGAAATATGTTTGTTTTACCAAGTAAATATAGGATTCCAGTAAAGAGATCAGATTTTATATAAAGCTTGTTGATCATCTATGAAATCAGAATCCTACCTTCTTTTTCCCAATAAACAGAAGAAAAAAGGATAAATTTAGAAAGTAAGAATACAACATAACTTTGAAAATTTTCTGCTAGACTATATATGCATGTGCTTGACCTACTCGTACCCTGTAATGTGTAATGTGTCTAGAAGAAATTATACCAACATAGCTGGAGAATCTTTCAAGCCTAGCAACTCGGCCAGATTCCGTTCGGTCCAAAATTGGGGCTATAATATCATTTTCCGGTGATTTTTTGTATCTACGCCGCATGTGAAAACGAACTGCCGCGGCGGAGATGGCTGCAACGGATGTCGCAGCAACGATGTTTGCAAGCATGACTTTGCCATCTGTAAATATACATACATAAAAAAAACACATTATATTTACACATCAATCACAACTCTCAATTTACTTATTTTTAATGGTTAAGATTAGTTCATCTAATAACAAAAATAAACACATAATCTTGACCATTAAAAGTTAGTAAATAAAAGGTTATGATTGATGTGTAAAGATAATATATTTTTTTTTATATGTGTATGGATACTTCTCATCTATCTATCTATATATATATATATATAAAAAGATGGGAGATAGAGAAATGTTTTGACTTACCTCTCTGCATAGCTTTGTTATATAAGTGAGCTTGATCAGAAAGTGATCCAGGAGTTTGTGAAATGAGAATGAAATATGTAGCTAAGTACTGCCACCCAAAAAAAAAAAGTACTTAAAGTTTATTTTATTTTAACATAGACACGCACTTATCATTCTGTTATAATAAGTTAATCCAAATTAAATGATACTGTCTAATTTAGTCATTTTAAAAAAAAACTGTAATACTTTTTTATTAATTACAATAATACAATACTCACATAAAAAATATAAGAACTAATAACTAATAACACTATTTATCCCTATTTTACACAAAAAAATCTTTTAAATTTTATCATCTTATATTATTTTTTTATATTATCCATATATTTGTATCATAACTATATTTATTTTCTATATTTTAATTATAATACGCGTCACACACGTAACATTCTGAGACAGATAAATTATATATATATATATATATATATATATATATATATATATATATGATTCTATTGGTGGTATGCCAAGTTGGTTACATGCATAAATGGTTGTTGAATTATTGGTCAGCGTTCCATGTGGTAATTTTTTATCACTAATTTCCAAAATATGAAAAAAAAATAAGAAGAAGGAAATCCATGGGTGGTAATAATAAATAATGTTTTAGATTTGGAGTAACGTATTGATCTGCTAGCCATCTTAAAAAAAACTCTCAAATAAACACGAAGATGTTGGCAGGAAAAAAAAATTGGAATTTTGAGAGCACACCTCAAAGATCTACCCTTCTTCATATTTAAAATTTTTAATCCAAAATTAAACTCACATCAGGTATCTTTTACCTTAAAAATAAAGAATTATAGATGTCTCTTAAACCTAACTATATATATTTTTTATATGCTCTTTCATATGATTATATGAAAAACAATTTCAAAACAACAAATATTAGGATGATAAGAGTATGGAAAATGATAGCAAAGATGCAAAAAAATGTATTTATATCATGTGGAAACGTTTGAGATATCATACTATACATAAATATACCATAGTCAACAATTTATGTTACGATGGAGATTTAGCACCAACGAAGGGTTCTTTTGTAAGAATTTCCCGTTTAATTTGTAATAAGTTCACTTTCATATCTTGTTCATATATATTTAAAGCGACTTATAAGAGTATGCAAATCGGGCCTGGACTGAGAAAATAGAGAGTTTTTGGCTCACAATCATCAATTTTGCTGTCAAGGTCGGGATGACCACGGTTCGAGAGGTTATTATGACTAGGAGAAAAAGATAGCCAATTATCAGAATAAACAGAGAAAAAGATAGTCAATTATCAGAATAAACGGAGAAAAAGATAGCCAATTATCAGAATAAACAGGAGAAAAATATAGCCAATTATCAGAATAACTAGGAGAAAAAAATAGTCAATTAGAGTAGCACCCCGAACTGTGGTCATCCCGACCTTGATAACGAAATTGATGATTGTGAGCCAAAAAACCTTATATTTTCTCAATTCAGGCCCGATTTGCAACTGGGAGGCCGGGAAGTCTAGCTAAAATTGAGTGTATCATCGAGAGGGTCAAGAATGGATAGTTGAAGGTGAAGTCGGGGTTTGTGTGGGTCGCCGCATACTGTAAAGCCGTGGAAAGCATGACTAAGCCAACATCGCTTTCTCACAAGTAGTTGTTGACTGAGTAGGAGATCATTTTAAAAAATTCAAGAGTTGGAGAAGCTCCCGAATGCCAAACCCGATGAGGCTATATTTTCTGGGAATCTAAAGGCGGTCACCTCTTTCAAATTTCAAGGGTTGGGCGGCGATGATCACGATATATAAATTTGTGGAATATTTTGTCAAATTTCTGAAAAATGGACATGTTGTGAAGGAGTTAAGCTCTAATTAGAAACCAATTTTAAGTTTGAGAAGGACTCAGGCCAAATCGATAAGATTAAAAAATGTCCCATTTTTCTGATACTATACCTTACACGACTGCTAGAAACTCCTACAAGCAGTTCAGCTATGAAATTGATGTCTGTCTGGGACAAAAGTTCATCCGTCTGTACTTTAGCCCGATCTAACGACTTCTTCACTGTAAAAGCTGGCCCTTTTACTCACATTTTAGGCATAAATAAGCGTTATCAGATTGGCAATAGATGGAGGCACGTGAGTTGCACAGCTCACACATCATGTTGGATCGGGTTGTAATCGCGTCCTCTATTCGACTACAATCGGTGCCGTTGGTGGGTTCTTCTTCTCTGCCTTTACACATTTTGTTGGTGCGTCTCTCTCTCTCTCTATATATATATGTGTTAGACTGGTTGTGCTAGTTTTTTTTTTCTTTTATGAAATTCGAAGTAAAGATTTTCTTATTATGTTTTGGAAGTTTGTAATGCTTGAAGTTTGGAAGTTTGAAGTAAAATTTTGTAATGCTAAAAAAAAACTGATGATTGTGTTAACAGTTAAGTAATTTAAAATTTATGATGTACCTTTTTTTTTTAAGCAAAGAGGCATAGTATTTCATTCAACAATGGGATATAACCCAGATTTGTACAGACTCCAAAATAGACATATTAGAGACACTTGCTACTATAATATATAGATGTACCTAATTTATAATGTACCTAATTCGCTGTGTGACCAAGTTGTTTTCTAACATTTACTCTATTTGTTTAGACTTGTGATGGGTTATTGCATCTATGTATGTTGTATGTTTGACTGTAAAAATTAGATGTGGTAACTACGAGTAAAACGTAACTGTGACTTAAGATGAGAACTGTCTATATACACTCAAAAAAGTTTTTAAGTATATTAAAAATATAATATTAGCAAAGATGTGTTTTATCCTTCAGAAACTGATTGTCATGCGCCGCAACATGAGATCTTGTCATGCGTCGCAACATGAGATCCTGGATGAGATAAAAACATCCTCACACCCATGTACTAATCCAAGTTACGTTGAAAGTAGTAAAAATATGATCTATGTGTATTTTTTCTTTGTTGATAGGTAAAGTATCTTCGGTTCAAGTGATTTCCAATGATAGATCACAAGGACGAAGAGACGCTTGTGTTGGCTATAATGAAAGGGCTGATAATTGGGAGTGTGAGACAAATCCTGGAGTTCACCATGCTTGGAAATGTAAGTCTTTTGAAAAAACCCATTATATTGTTTGGTTTATTTTATGTCATTAGATCGTCTGGTTTATTTTATGCCATTCGATCATCATTAGATCGTCATTAGTCCCGAAGTTCAGCAAAAATGTGTTTTATCCTTCAGACAAGCTGATTGTCATGCACCGCATCATAGGATCCTGGATGAGGTAAAAACATCCTCACACTCATGTTCTAATCCAAGTTACGTTGAAAGTAGTAAAAATCTGATCTCTGTGTATTTTTTCTCTGATCATATGTAAAGTCTCTTGTGTTGGCTATAATGAAAGGGCCGATATCTGAGGGTGTGAGACAAATCCTGGAGTTCACCATGCTTGGAAATGTAAGTCCTCTGAAAAAAACCATTAGATTGTCTGGTTTCTTTTATGCCATTAGATCGTCGTTAGATCGTTTGGTTTCTTTTTTCATTATCCATGAATGCTTCAAAATGCATTTTGCCACTAATTAGATAATTATTTACAAATTAGAATCTAGAAAGTATGAACTTGTTGCGGATCAGTTTTTTGTTTTTGTTGCCGACATCATTTGATTGCCTTTTGTTCATTTGAAAGATGATCGACTTATTTTGTACTAGGTTATGATTTTGTAATAAGACATTGTTTAATTAATCTACCAATGGACCTTGATCCTGAATACATGCTTATACTTTCTTCCTTTTTAATAATTGTGTTAGAACATCTACCGAGGATCAAATAACGAGATCAAGATTAGGGGGAAATTTTGCAACCATGGTCTAGTGGTCAACGGATTTAAAGGTCGTGAGAATATAGCGACAATATATTGGATGGTTTAAAATTCTGATGGCAAAATGTTGGGGTGACTAAGGCTATGGGAAAGTCACCGGAAGCAGAGTACCTGACTCTAAGTCAGAGTTACTCTGCTTTCACAGCCATTAGATCTGTTTACATCTGCTACAGTTAAATTTTTTAAACAGATCCAATGACTGTGGAAGCAGAGTAACCCTGACTCAGAGTCAGGTACTCTGCTTCCAAAGTCACCCGTAATTCAAGCTAGATTTGTTGTTTGTTTATATGGTTGATGTTTCATATTTCTAGGCTTAGCGTCTTGTTGGTATCATCTTGTGAACTAAGATTTTTTGCCCGAAGAAACAATCTTTTGGCTTGTTGAGTTGCTAGCTTAAAGCTTTTAGCGGAATTATCTCCTCAAAAGTTAATGTGAGTGATGCATTAAGCTATGGAGTCGGTAAGATAGTGGGATGTGGTTATTGTATATGTTTTGATTTTCTTAATACAGCCTTGTTAAAAGATGCAAAAAAATCTACGATGAAAAGCAAAATGATTTACAAAGCACCTAGACTTTAAAAGTACCTCCTCTTACAAAAATAATTAATGAGGCATTGAGGTGCATATATCTTTTTATATGTTTGGAATTAAACGAAATATATGTCAGCATTGAACAAGTATAGGATCATACAAAGTTAAAAAAAATGAGTATTCCGTGTTTCCCAAAAGAAAACATTCACATCATAGTTAGGGTAGATTTAAAGTTGTTTTTTTTTTTTTTGAAGATTAAAGGACCAAAGGTATTAAAAAGTGGGGAGAACTCCCTTCCCGAGTGCATAACCAAATTACAAGATCATTGAACAGAAAACGACTAATGGAGGCTAGCGGCCTACAAGCTTGGGGCTTAACCTCCAAACACTAATACCAGCCACTAAATTTTCATACTTATTCATCTTTAATTGCGATTTTAATCATCTTTTTAGACCAATCTTTAGGACAATTACCGAATGATAATCCTTTTAGACGGTTTTATAGGGGTGATACCAGTGATAACATTTTACTCTTCCTATATTGTCTTTATCATCCACATCCCAAATTTTGTTACCATTTCTATAACAATTCAGCATTTTTAAAATTGAGAATCTGAAGTCTTTGTTTTGCAACGGACAAAAACTTTCCTGTATTTCCCGCATTCTTAAATTAGTATCAACACACTCCTCTGAAGGCCCTATGTTCATAAAATTCTGGTCATTCGTAAGCTTTTAGCCATTTCATTCAAAGGCCATTTCCCCAAATGCTACCGCACCCGACTTACTACACCAACCATGCAAACGTTCTTCGACACCCTCTTCCTGTTCAAGTTTTTTTTTTTTTTTGGGCTACAATTGCTTTTCTTTTCCCACTGTCCATTTGTAGCATCACTTGTAGCATCGCAACTTGGACTATCGTTGTAAGTTGTTATTTATTTGAAAACAGAAAAATTTCAAGTTGGTATCACTTACGAACTATATTAAAGAAAATGAATTCTTCTAAAACTAATTAATTTTAGGCTAATTCCAACTAATTAACCAAAAAAACTAGAGGAACAACTCTAGTTTCGGTATTATTTAGCAAAGGTCTATTTTCCTGAATTGATTCAGCAGAATACACTAATTACAATTTTCTAAACCTATCTAGCAAAAGTCCTCTACATAATGTTTTCAAAATGCATATAATCTCCATCTGCTGCTATATACTAATCCTCTTACAATAGGTAAAACTCAACCCGACGTTGCATCTCAATTGTCGGGCAGGGAAGAACACGTGATAGAATGGGAAAAAACACAATTACAAAATATATATATATATATATATACTTGGGCAAAGAAAAATAGTCATCAAAAAATACAAAGATAATTTCATGTTCTTGTAGCAAACATCAGGAGAGTTGCAAGGGAAAACACATGAACCATAAATATATCATCTACAATTACATCTCGTATCAATAGATTTAATACAGAATACGTTTTCATATCTCCCTAATCAAATACAACACTCACCTCTGAACAAGTCGTCTCCCAGCCCCAATTAACAACCCTTTCCCAATCATCCCCGTATGAAATCCACAAGCCACCGCCACAACACCACCTAAAACCATTATCTTCCAATCGATGCCAGAACCAATGCCGCCTCCATCTTTATTTCCTTTCTCTATATTCGCGTTCTGACATTTGTATTCTTCGAGAGAAACTGTTTGCAGATGACCGGTTGTTACATCGGAAGAGAGCTTTGTGGTGATTTGGGCCATGAGAGCGCATCTAGACAGAGAATCATTTGCTTTTCTTTCTTGCTGATAGGCTCGGAAACCAGCGTGTAGCTTCTTTACGGTTCCCCACATACCGTGGCGGACACCTAGCTTTGCCACGTCCTTGGGGATTCCCATGTCTTCATAGTGTACTAGGGTCACCTCACAAGCTGGTGCTTGCCCATCTCCTTTACGAGATTGTACTGAAAAGATAAAGTAAATGTATTGGTAAAGATAATAGAACAGAAGCTGGATTGTGGAATATAATAAACGTCTTATTAACTTAAATTTACACTGCATTTGGGACAAATATCTGTCAAAGAAACTGGCAAAGAAGCTTTATACATAAATAATACACTTATTTTCTTCTCTTTATGTACTGAACCGTTAAAGCAAATGTGAACTGTAGAGTTCTTAAACACGACTTATACTGTTGATCTCCTTTACGAGATTGTAACGAAACGATAATCTCTAGGTATTGATATTTGGTGAGGATATAACAGAAGCTGCACAAATTAATAGTGAAGTATAAAGAGACCCTTAGCAGAGTTTTACACTATATTTGGCATAAATATTTGTCGTCGAAATCGACAGCACAGGCAAGATTAAGGGATATTATTAGCTATTAAGTATAAACAGATCTTTACCAGAACTGGCAGTTATATTTTTCATGGATATAAAGGGGAGTTATGAACATAAGAAATGCACCTTTTTTTTATGTTTATAAATATAAATCTTAGCGAAGTCGACTGTAGTTTCAGACCACAACTTATATTGTCATCATGCTAGCTTACTTTCTGGTACTTTCTGTTCTCATTGCAATAGGCAAAGTTAAAATTAACAGAAAGTTAGGCACCGACGTCTTATCATGTCGACGAGTGTGTTTTGATCTTATCATGTCGATAAATATATTTTGATCTGTTACTTAAATCTTATTCCTTTGGAAAGTGGGCAGACACAATTAGGGTGTGTTTGGAACCCGGAAATGTGGCGGGAAAAGAAAACAAAAAGAAAATAAAGGAAAAGAAATGAAATGAAAATTAACATGAATTCATTTTACACTCGTGTGTTTGGAAGATTGGAAAAAGAAAAGAAAAAGAAAATTAAAGAAAGGGGAGAGAAAGAACTATCTTCCCTTTTCTCATTTGTTTTCCTTTTCCTCCCACTTTTGGAAGGGAAATGGTTTCACTTATTTTACACACAAAATTTTCATATACTTTCTTTCATTTTCTTTTCCATTAGTTTTCATATGTAACCAAACACAAAAAAATGTTTTCTTGGGAAATAATTTTCATTTTCCCATCCATTTTCCATGTTCCAAACACACCCTTGCTATTCATATGATGACAAGAGTAGTAAATGTTTTACCTGGCTTTATAACCCAGCTTGAAAAGTAAAGATCTACTCGCCTTGGCTTGTCACGCTTTTGCAAAGCTGGATATGGAACCCCCTGCAATATTAGAAGCTCCATCATTATTATCACGTTTCATAAAAGAAGTTGGCTGGTCAACAAATTTCCTGTGTTAAAGTTGTTGATTTTCCATGCGTGTGATAAATGATTTCTTAGCAGGACAACAATTTAGGGAATATTTTTGCCATGCCAAGATAAGATAAATATTTAAACAACACCGAGATAGTGAAAATATTACCTTTGTCACGCAGTAAAATGCCTTTCCAGCTTCCCATATTCTTCGCCCAATGATGTATTCTCGATCACTGCAGAAAAAGGGAAACTGCAGAAAGATAATAAACAATGTCAAACCAAACACAATTAACTCCCATATAAATATAATTATATCAATACTTATTTAAAATAAATAAATATAATTATATCAATAAGATTTACAAAACAAAGAAAACCTTTTTAATCCAGTGAACGATCAGAGTCCCCGTTTGAGGACATTCTTCCAATATTTTCATATGAGCAAGCATAGGATCCCATTTAGGACGGGACTCATCATCCCAGAAAAAATCTCTAACCATCTCTGAAGTTGCATCCTCAAAAATTGTTCTGCTACGATATATCACTGGCCCTGTCTGATAAACAAGAAGCAGAGAAAGTTAAGTTGTAAACTGGGAACAGAAATGAAAAACTCAAGTTCTGATAACACCAAAATTTTCAGATCTGGTTTCAATATTATGTAAGTAAAACATTCTTGAAATCATTAAAACTCTGAAAGAAATCAAAATGTAGCATAAACTAAATGCACATGCTTTCTTCCATATGATCCCCAGCCTCTTCTCCATCAAGAATACAACTAGATGTATGTATGATTATACATATATTATTGTTGGAACTAAGGCCCGTCTCTTAATAGAATAAAGGTTTTTATCAAAAAATATATATAGAATAAAGGTTGATTCCCCCTCTGCCCTAGTGATGTAAATTTAAATAAACTCAACAAAAAACAATCATAATCAGGGAACATTAGTGTCCCACTAAGTTAAACATATGAATGTTGCTTTAGTTCAAATATTGCATCTCCACTTGAGGAATTGATAAAAAGTCCACTTAGCAAAAAGAGCCAGAACTGTCAAGTATAGGACACGCTATTCTAGCATCTGAAGAAAAATGAACTCTGGCCAAGCAATGACAATAACAGAAATTACGATTAGAAGTTCGACAAAGACACTTCCAATAACAGAAAGAAAAGCTACTAAAATTCTAGGTCAATAATGAAGAAATTCGAACCTCGGGATCATGGCGCCAAGCTTGGTATGCCATGTTTGATGTGGAACGCTCCATCAAACTTTGCCAACCCATCTCTGCACCTTTTCCTTCAAGAAGATTTAACAGGTGTTTTAAATCATTCTCTGTAACAACTCCCTCTATTGGTGACGTTCCAGGGCTGGAATTGCTGAAAAATACAACATATAGCGATAAATCACAACAAATTAACACTCAAAAATTTATATAAATAACTCATGGAAGGGAGGTCTTTGAATCTGACATGAAATAAATTTCTACAGCCAAAACAAAAACTGTCTACCAAGACAAAAGATCTCAGCCATTATGAACAGTAGTACTTGCATTCTAAACTAGATTCTCCTCTGATACATCATCACTGCCAACTAATGACATCAATCCACTGAACTGATGAATAAGCATTCAATTCAAAGATATTATGTGTAAATAAGTCTAATTTCCCTTGTAGTCAGGTCAGCAACGAATTCCATTACTCTTCTCTTTTCCCGTTTTATATAATTCTTATAAATATTTGGTCAAATACAGGATTACCAATCATCTATACAATTTCTAAAAGTTAAGAGCGCTGCCTGTACACATCAAAGGGGTTCAACTAATGTGTCGAAAATTATAGAATCATGCTGTTCTGCCCATTTTTGTGCAAACCCTAGTTCATATTAGTACAAAACGTACTGAGTTCTCAGTCAACGTCCAATATGAAGACAATGTTCTTTCCGAACGACTGAAATTTCTTTCAAGAAATAAAAGACTATAGGCCAGCTTATGACATTATTTGTCAGTCCGACATAGTGAACAACTCTCTACTTAAAAATATGTACTGTTCAGCTGATTAAATAAAACTCCAAAATGTTGCCAGTAGCATCCAATCAACGCCTCAACTAATTGATATAACCTTAAACACGTGGGACCAAAAAGCTAGCTACATCTGTCAATAGAAAGTATTTCCAAATCTTTAATTTTGACTACTTATCCAACCGTGTAACTCTCTTACAGACCCAAACAATTAATCATGGCGACTACGCCAACAATCAAAACAAACATTTATCACATCAAGATACCTGGTTTTAACACATTCTTAATGAGAAAAAACTACCGAGTTTGATTTACACAAAACTCCAACAAAACTAATCTGAGAGATTACACTCTTCATTTGTATTGATACTTCACTCCACGTTCAACTTTCGACCTTCAATAAGGAGCATTTAATGGGCATCGCAACAAAGGACAAAAATGAGGATCAAAGGAACTTGTAGCATGTGCCCTGACGGATAAAGTTTTATACAACAATTATACTATCAACTTCTCCCCGTTCCTAACAAGGACAAGAAAGTTAACCAGTTAAAAGTTTGAATGTTATATAATTAACTTGAAACAACCAAAACTGTAATTTCTTCCGGTATCATATAGTATCAAACAGGGAAGCTTATCCAAAACTATAGTATCATTGTTTTCCGTGGAACGTCACTGAATTGGTCTCTTTCGGACAAGTATCCTAATCTAACCTAAAATATACTTTCCAATCATCCTCCTGTAACAACTTTCCAATCCTGAGATTTTCAAAAAGCTCCACCGACATCTAAGCACGTAACAAACAATTTATGCTTGAAAACAAGCACCAAATAAAGTAATTGCTCGCCATGGAATACACAATGTGTGCTTAAGCTGTCCCTGGAAAAACTTTACCGATAATCTAGGGTTGTGAAAGAGTCGCCTGAGTTTTAGCAACCAATGTTCAGATTCCAAGTATTTCAATAATTTACCTATTTCAACAAAGACGTTTACAAATTCCAACGAAAATCCCCCCGATTTTTGGACTTTTCATAGCTTTTCTAGCCTAAAATCTTATTTTTGAAAGCTAAATGATCCTACTGTCCAACCACCCTTGCCGAACGGAGCCTATGTGAGATAATTAAAAAGACTAAACTATACTATATACTATTTATTTACTTATTTAGTATTAAAATGCATGGTAACTGGAAAGTGGTAACCACTAGTTTCTCCTCCCCTGATTCTAATAACGAAAGTTAATGTTTAGAACGTATTTTCGGACTTAATTATTAAAAACCCAAATTAGTGTATTTTGTTTAAAAATCGGTAACATATCAATGCAAAGCGAAAAACTATCAAAATTTAAAAAGAGATCTGAACCAAAAAGCATCGACAGACGGTTTTCCAATGCGTTCTAACGGAGGATAATGATGTCGAACAATTCTATTTATATGTAACTAACACTATAACATATAAAACTCACTTATTATCTGGCATCCCGACCCCACTCTCGACCGCCCCTTTCTCTTTCCCTCTCATCCACGTGTCCCAAACCTTCCTCCCCAACGCCGAAAAAGCGGACAAAGCCGTAAAAACCAAGCAAACCCGTCGGGCCCCAAACCCGGGAGGAAATACGGTCCACGTAAACCGGGCCCTGGATTTAAGGCCAAGGAAAACTAACCCCGTCCATCTGGGCCGCCAAGACCAGCCGATCACAAGACCGATCATCACGGCAGCCCATATCGGGACTAAACAGAGGGTTATGTCGACTAATGTTTCGATTGCGGCTGGGCTTGTTATTATATCGGTTATTCGGTTTATTCCATTTTCCATTACTGGATTTGGTTTTTGTTTTCGTGATGGTTTTGAGAGAGGATCATAACCGATTCAGCGAGATCCACGTGGCAGATATATATATATATATATATATATATAGAGAGAGAGAGAGAGAGAGAGAGAGAGAGAGAGAGAGTTATTAATTGGGGGAGATGAAACTTGAAAGTGAGGGAATTATGCTTTTGCTACTTTATTATTTTGTAAGGATATTATTAGATCCATGTTTTGTAACTTGTAATTCCTAAATCATAAATCCTAAAATTGACCGAAATTGTAAATTTTTAAAAGTTAATATATTTAATTATATGAATTATTTTTGAATTTACAGTTTTGATATTAATATTACATTATAAAATTGCACGTATTCTCAAACTTTCTATTTTATTGGGAGAGTAACGTAAATGTGTCAACCCGGTTTATCGTAAATTAGGCCTCCAAATGAGCTGAGCAACCTATGTTCAGGCTTGAGTCGTTTTGAGACACGTTTAGTATCGTTTTGCTTAAATAATATTGATTATTTTACCTGGATAATGTATATGCTAAAATAATCAATACTAGGAATATTTATTGTGAGTTTTAATTTAGACTGGTTTAGTTTTGAAAAAAAAAAAACTATTATATAAAATGAAGAGTATTTAGTGATTTTTAGCATTATATTTTATAATTTTGACATATATTAGCATTAATATACATATGAAAAAAAGTAATAAATGACAAAATACAAATATTTAATTATATTAATGAGTTGTAATTTCTCTGATAATATTAAATTGGGACATAAAAAGTATTGATTTGAGAAAAATAACCAACACACTATCATTGCTACCTATGAAAAAAATGTGTTCTTACATTTGATATATACTCATTTCAACATAGATATCCTGAGATCATATAAAAGTAGTACTATATGGGTTTTTAAGATGATTTTATTGATATTATCGGTTTTGAATAAATGGGACAAGTTATGTAAAATAAATATACATGAGATCAAAAAGAATTTATATATAAACTATGAGAAGCATTATTGTTTATAATAATAAAGTCAGGTGAGAATAAAGTATCTTAATTCTGATGGTGGGAAATTTTAGTTCACTTTTATTTCTCCTTTACGCGTGCATTTCACCTTTCCTTTCCTTGATTATTTTATAGAAACTCGATAAATTAATACTCGATTATTTAATAAACTTTCTAAGATAATATTTTTGACCGGTCCCGACTCGGGAATAAGGTGCTAAATTAATAATTCGTTAAAATTATAAAATAATACATTTTTGATAATTTCTTTAGACCCCATATAAAATATAAATTAATAATTCCTTATATATAGCATATTACATGAATGATTTACGAAGGTTTCTTGAAAAATGACTCAATTGTCTTTTGTTTTTTGTTGAAATCAATTTTCCCTTGAATCTCGTCTCTAATTTTCCTTAGCATGGTAAGAACTTCTGGTGTTGTTTTCTCATAGCTCAAGAACCATTGAACACAAGAAGCATAATAATGTGGGAGATTGAAGGTTTCTTTCAAATTGAGCCCTTCATTTGATATACATGCATTGTATACAATAATTAAGTGGAAGCTTGAAAGGTGTTTGTAAACTAAGTATTTTACTATAAATTAATAAAATATTAATTAATATATAAATTAATAATTATTAATTTATCGATTAATTAATAACTCTTTTAATTAATAAATTTTAGTGGTCATAAGTGTATTATTTTATAGAGTTTCTAATGTATATGGACCAAAATGAGAGGGAATATTCCATCCTTGAAATTAATATGCTAGTATACAATAATGTACATTAAGTGAGTATATGAGTTAATTTGATTTTATTAATAATGGGTAACTGTCAAATTTTAACATGGGACAAGTTATGTGAGATATAAATTTAGGAAATCAAAGGGAATTTATATATAAACTATAGAGAGCATTATTGTTTTTAATCATAAAATCAGGTGAGATAATCAGAAATTATTTGGAAATCAAATGAGACATAGACCCACTAAATGTCTGTCTATAAAGTGGGTTGGAGGATTTCTTTAATAAAACCAAATAATTACTCGACAAGGGCATTGTTTCAAAAAATAAAAATAAAAAGAGGGCAAGACCGAAAGTATATGTGACGTGGCGAAATAGAAACCATGGATGAAGTTTAGTTCTGAATTCTGATGATTAATGTATATGGACCAAAATAGAGAATATTCGCTCCTGAAAATAATGATCAACTTTTTAAAAAAATTATTCCGACAATTTTAATACAAGTTATTGTTCGGTCAGAATTTCAAGTAGTTTCGTAATGTACAATTAAATAGGAACGAAGAGAGTGCTAAAATAAGTATATTTTCAGCTAAAAATAAAAAGGTCTTAATGATTTATGAATGATCACCTACGAATCCAGAATTTTCAGCAGTGCGGTAAAAACATGTTTAGAATTTTTTCAAAGTGCATCAATTTATACATATATGTATTATTTTTTATGTCATATGAAAAGTCATTAAAATCATCAAACAACAATTAATAAAGATATGTGAGTATTATAAGCTTCAACAAGAGACAAATTATTGTTTTAAAAATAAATAAATTACACAGACTTAAGAAACACTAAAAAAAATAACCAATTAGTGACGGTATTTTTTGTTACGAAATTATTAGCGACGGTTTTTGTGACGGTTTTGTGACTGTTTAGTCAATTTGCGACAGATTTGTGACATATTTTTAAATTAGCGACATGCTACATGTTTGTGACAGCTTTTGACTCTCACTAAATCAAATATTATTTTGTAATGAAACTCATTAAACAACCACAGATACTATTATAATTGACTCAATCATGTGTTAATAGCCATCAAACACTCTCCATAATTACAAAATAGCATGCATATATTATTCATCACCAATCACATTTAAATTCTGGTGTATATGTCGGTCGCGCGAGTAAGTTGAACCTATTTATTAATTTTCATACATAGCTAAAATTGCCACCTTTTCAACATCATTTCTTAACTTTGAAGTTAAAAAATAGAGAATAAATAGGCTTAGACGAAGATTTAGTTGTTATATATCATTAAAAAATTAATGAGATATATAAGGGGCTTGGTAAATTAAATTAGTATGGTCGCGACTTCAATGAAAAAGGTGGTCACATTTATTAAAAGAGTGATCACCTTTATTGACTCTTAACGATTTATCACCAGCATTTTTGACAATAAAATCGGAAATGCTCGATTTCAGAGTAAAAAATCAAAATTAAATCAATTTTGAGAGAGAAAATTGAATTTTTTTATCCCCATTTAATGGTTAAATATTAAACAAATGTCATATACGGATCCATTATTTTTCCGAATACATTTTCAATTTACAGGTGTTAATTGCTGATGAGTACTACTTAATTAAAGAAAACTAATACTAAAAGATTAACCACTATCTTCATTATTTTTATTTTTTGGATTCGTTATTATTGAATTAACTACTCCTTATAATTTGCATCTTGAAACATTCACTACTAGTTATAACTTATACGTACTTAATCATTATAGCGGACATTAATTGGTTACCTTATTTCCATGCGAAATACCCCTCGCGAGTATATAGATACTATATACTAGTTCACAATACAATAATGAACCAGACTCTCAACACACACATTTATAAGGAAAACTTTACGAATATTATTATTATACTTGGAGTAGAGATTAACAAATGAAACAGAAAGCAAAATTAGTGTATATGCCAAAAATTTACGAATATTATTATTGCACCAACGACTGATTCTTTTAGATGGAAATTCAGCTGACAAAATATAAAACTGAACCATTTCACGAATTAGCCTTCATGGTTTTACAATTCCAGAGGCTTTTTAAATTTCTAGTTTCTTTGTTTAATAAAAGCAAGTGTGGAGTCTAGTTTGCGCGAGGTGAAGGCGAGATTACTCACATTAGCTTCGTCTCCATCTTGGATTCGCCACTCAAACTCTTGCACCAATCTTGCGATAATCGAGCAAACAACTAGCATAGCTTGGTTAGTACCCGCACACATTCTCTTTCCCCCTCCAAAAGACATAGTCTTGAACATATCATTGGGATCAAATTTCTTGTCAAGAAATCTATCGGGGTTCCACTCTTTGGGGTTTTCCCATTGTTTCTCGTTCATGTTACACCCGTAGATATTTATAGCAACCTATACAATATAAAACGATGCACTTGATCATGATCAATACATTAAAGTGAACACATTTTGAATTAATAAGACATTATATTGATTACAGAAAAATAATAATACTGTACATTATATTAATTTTTGTGTAATTTTAAACTTTGAAAACAAAATAATTTGTGAAAAACTTATCTCGAGCCTTGGGGGTAACATTGGAATTTTCCCATATAGTTAAAGATAAATAAGAGGAACAAAATCAACAAGAAAATGGGGAAAATGTGAAAAGAAGAACAATTAATTTACCTCACTACCAGCTGAAACATGATACCCCCCTAACTGTGTATCTTCATGAACATATCTTAGAGGAAGTACTGCAATAGGAGTGTGATTTCTTAACGTTTCATGAAAAATCGCCAAAAGGTAAGGGAGTCGGGGTAGTTTTTCCTCCGTAATTTTTTCGGACCCACAAACACTTTGAATTTCCTGATATAATCGTTCCTGTAAGATCCAAAAAGAAAACATTATACACTTGTCACCAGAGAGATAATTACCTTATGAATTGATGATAATTTGAATAGGTTTGGTGTAGGTTCCTTTTTCGGAATACTGGATAATTTATCGTGCTTATGTATGGGAACGTTTATTAGCAACTTTTGAACTAAACAGACAAGGTTTCCTATATGCACCAAGTACCATGATTGCATATTGATTTTGTCAGGAATATCTTTAAGTGGTTATATAGTATATATGGATGAAATTAAAATTTGATTTTCGGAAAGAAAACTAGAGATCAAAACTACCTGACGTTTTCGATCTTTAGAAAGCTCATACATTGCCCATTCCGTTGTAATCAATGAAGTGTCGGTTGCTTCGAGAATCACCTCCCAAATCAACATAGCCTTTTGTTTATCTGAGAGTGTTTTCCCCTCCAATGATAAATAGTCCAGATAGCAATTTAATTCCTATAAATTAAACCAAATTCCTACCCAAGTTATTATTTCTCTATTCTTGTTAAATAAATTATGTTATATTTATAATCAAGAAAATTATACTACCTCTCCAGGTGAAATTTGCTTGCTTTGCTCTTTTAGGAGGGATTTCATCACCGCTTGTCGCCTCATAGCCAATTGATTAAGTTTTATCTCGAAACTTTTGTTTGGGATCCATTTCAGATACGGGAAAAGATCTCTCCAATCAACAGAAATAACCCCTTCCATTGGGTCATATACTAAGGTCTTGAGTAATTCCTCTCTTGAAAAATTGGTTTCAAGCTCCTCAACATATATGGTGTCCACTTCCTTTCCGATTGCCTATTTCATTGTTAACCACTTTGTCAATATACTACATAAATCAAGGAATTATGCTTAACATTGGATAATACATCATCTAACTATATGGATGGGATGGCAGATGAAAATAACCAAGTGGTTGTAGTATCTTATATTTCAGTGAATAATTATTCATTGAAGTGAATATTTTTCTCCTAGACTTGCAGTTCACCTCGTTAATTACTCACACGACATACTAGTTAAGTATAAACATATAAATTTAAGCTCGTCGGAAGAGGGAACAATTTATACTTAACTAGTACGTAGTGTGAGTACGTAATTAACGAGGTGAACTGCAAGCCTACGATAACTGAATAAAATCCGGATCAGTTCAACTTTTCAAAGAGATGAATATTCTGTAGGTTTGGCTCATCAGTATTTTCCTACTCCAAATAAAAATACAAATTAACGAATGGATAAAAAGAACCCATTTGATGATGCATTTATACCCACTCACCAGTCTCAATGCCAGTCCAAAAATTTCCAATTCAAATATACCCTTGAAGTTTATAGCTTCGAGAGGATTTACTTTCACATTAGCACGCAAGCGATTTGAAATGTTTTCGACCAAAGTGTCTCTGTTACCCCGTTGTCGTTTCTGAAAATCGACCATTTTAGGAAAATACCACGACAAAGATAAAAAAAGAAATACTTAGGGACAACCAATTACCTGTGCATTCGGTCCTAAAAGATTTGTAACTATATGTCGCCTTGCGGTCTTGTAGAACTCATCGTAGTCACTAGTAGCAACCATACACTTATCGGCACTAAGGATACTTAATGCTTTTGTTAGCTTTCTAGTGGATATTGATGAGAACCTTGTTACCATTGCCTAACAAAAAATGAATGCTTAAGATATTTTATAAGAAACAAAATAAATTTTTAATTGAGGACGTACGGTGTTGATCTTTGCTAATTTAATCACTAAATTCATTGTCTCTAACCGGCTATGCAACACAAATGTTTTTATTGGACAATTGGGATCGGAAAATCAATTATATAAGTATCACTGTGGATAAAAGATGGCGATAGACTTTACCTCCTTGGCAAGTTCTGTATTATTAACAACAACAATTCTTCTGGAACCAGTTTTTATTGCATAAATGGGGCCATACATCTTTGCCCACAGGGTGAATGTATTATGAGGCTTCTTCTCTTTCATTTGCAACAAATTACCGATCACCGGCAACCCCGGTACTTCTGCAAAAAAAAAAAACATGTATCACTATCAAAAATAGCAGAAATGCACGAAAAAACAACTTCGTTTTGTGTAAAGCTACTGTGCTAGAATTTCATTATTGGCAAAAAAAATCTTCAGTTGCTAAATATAACGTACTCAAAAATCTTATGCAGTGACCTAATTTTTGGGTTAGTAATTAAGGTGTACTTACCTGGTAAAGGCGGGAGCTTAGAACCCCCCTTCCGGTGTATTTGAAGATACAATTTTATTAGCAAAAGGGAAAGGCTGAGGGTTACCACGGCGGTCACTAAGATCATAGTTTGGAAATCCGTTATCGCATCCACCAACGCCATTTTTTTAGGTTGTAAAGAGAACACTTGCATACATATATAGTGAAGCGAAGAGTGTTATTTTGAGGAAAAATAAATGAAATCTACCCATAACTAAATAGCATCAACCGGCTTTTGCATTTTTTTGGGAGAATATGAGATTTCTTTTTAAAACGTCTTTTTTTTGCACAAGTACAATTTTAAAAATTGATATTTCCCATATTTCACTGTAATAGTATAATTATTTTGTGTGGAACAATTTAGATGACATTCCTTCATCGTCGATTAGTGTATATATTTAGCCATTTAGTTATCGTCAACTATGTATATAAAGCACCAAAAAAGTACGTGGAAAAGAGGTTGAATGCAAAAGGAAGATAATTAACGGAGTGGACTTCAAAGTTTTAAAAAATCATTGGTTTGTTTTTTTACAACAAATCATAGTTCATGGTGGTTTATTGTATTTTACCTTATTTAATGTCCTTAATTGCTTACCTAATAATATTTAAGTAGGATACTAAAGGATGATTGGGACACGACCTAGATAGTCACGATAGCTAAGTTTCCCTTATTATTAAATGGACCCCATCAAGGATATTTGCCTATTTTCCAAATTTGTTTTAGTTTTTGTTCATTTGTATTTTGTTCCACCAAATGTAATTATGTTACTATTAAACATTACTATCAATATCATTTAGTAAAAAAATTAAAAATCTGATTAATATAGTCTTCTCCGTAGTAAGTTTATGAAAATAAAATAAAATCATTGAGAAGTGATACATGTAGGGCTTGATTCTCATTTAGAAAAAAAGGATATAATTAATATAGTCCCCTACGTATAAGTTTATGAAAATAAAGATACATGTCGAACTTGATTCTCATCTAGTTAAAAGTACAAACTTGTTTCCAATTAAATTTAATTGTGATGACTTCGTTATTAACAAATGAAAGTTATTTCCTTTTTGTTTCAATTTTTTTGCAACTAGCATTTGTCGCAAAAAATATGCTCTTAATTTTCATCAGACATTGAGAAAAGGCTCAACAGATAATATACATCAATGTAAAACTTTCTCAAAAAGGGTTTACGAAAAAGAAGGAGTAACCAAGAAAGAGAAAATAGGAAGCATATGAATGAACACGATCGATCGGGTTAACACACTTGAAAGCGAGGAGATAAGAAAAGTAGGGTGTACTGCATGAACATGATCGATCGGGTTAGTTCTTTCAATAGGCAAAATTTGGGTCTTTACCGTTATTATTTTTTGCAACAAAATAAGAATTGAAGTATAAAATAAACAAATTGTCCATATATAGTCCATTGGTTAGAAATTTAGAATTGTCCCTGCAAGCAACTAATGGCTGCTTATCCAAAAAAAAAAGAAAACTGATGCTTTGTAGGTGAAATAGAAAATACGAAACATATGAGAGTTCATCTCAATGTAAAATTTTCTCAAATTTGGTTTACGAAAGAAGGGGAAACCAAGAAAGACAAAATACGAAGCATAATCATGACTTAGCACGCTTGAATGCGATAAGATAAGAAACGCAGGGTATAACATGTTGGTTGGTTAATAGTACTCCCTGTCTATGAATTTTGGTTGGTTAATATCAGGAAATTAAATATTCTTCAGAAAAATATGTGAAAATAAGAAATGTTGGATTTTGTTGGTTTGTTGTTCCTCAGTACGATTGTCTCTAAGCACCGGCAACCCAGGTACCACTACATCCACCAAAATATATTCAAACCAAAATGAAAATATGTTGGAAAAAAACCATACCAATCTGCTTATTGCACAGGATATATATACTCGTAAGTTATTAATTACCACTTTGTTTCAATAGCACAATTCGGCTCGGTTTAACATCAATTTGTAACTATGTAATTCAAGTTAGCTTTGGATTCAATATCTTTATCCTTGTGCCGGTTTACTTCTTTTTGCTATTAAATAAAAGTGAATTTCACCTGGTAAAGGCGGTAATTTAGAACCCTTATTTCGATGATCTTGAAGGTACCCTTTCATCAGGGAAAGGGAGAAGCCCCCGACTGCCGCCACCAAAATGACTAAGGCAATTGCTTGGAGATCTATTATTCCATCTTGTAAAGACATATTCTTAGGCAGCAAGTACAGAAAAACCTATGCACTTGTAATATGTACGATGTACTAGTACAATATATAAGTGTTCTATTGAACCAGATAAGCTTAATGCTGATTGAGCAAAGAGGATCGATGACTTCTGGAAATGATAAAGAAATGTCCTCATGGTCTATGAGTCCCCCATTTTATATAGTCATTAGGTTAGATTGTAGAATATTCAGTCACTTTTATAATCATTAGATTAAAAAATTAAGGGTTGGATAATATATTTTCAATAACTAATTTACCTTTCAATTTTTATTATATATTAGACAAATTAAGATTTAATAAATTAAAAACAAATTTTACAACACAATAAAAAACCAAATAAAAATATAGAAATCTAGTGGATACTAACTTAAATTTAATTATTAATCAAAATTTGAAAAAAATAACAATTGAATATTTATTTTTAAAAACGGAATTTTATACCGTTTAATTGATTGACTGCACAACAGAAAAACATCATGGTCTATGCCTACTTTGTTTCTAATTTTGTAATAAATTTAATATTCCTACAAGCAATCCACAATAAGGATTGATATATAGTAATCGTGAGATGGAGTGGTTTGACAATTGATGGAGTATATAAATTAAGGTTCAGGTGTGAGAGTGACAGATGAAAAGTTGCGTTATGGTAAATCGGTAATTGGACACGCACACGGCACAACCACATACGTATTCACACGTGCGGGTGAACACACACATAAGCACATCCACATACACATAATACACGCTTAGGGGTCAGGCATGTACACACGCAGTACTGACGCACATGTCTTGATGAAAGTATATAACCTATATAACTTTTAAACTTGGTTGTTTTCGTTAAAGTAATTGGTCCGATACATATGGTTATATCCTCTCCGAATACCAAACAGATTCATGAAAGTAAATGTTTATAGAATTGACCAATTTTTTTTTAACTGACTAAAATAATTAACTACATAGGACTACCCGCTACTCAGTAACTGTTTATACCGCGTTGTAAAAAAATTAGTTACAAGGAATTTCAGATATATCGTAGGACTCACCACATACATATATGGCATTCACTTTAGCACCAGGTTTGGTGGATCTGAAAATTATCTGTGTCTTAATCGTTGACTTATTTTTATTTTTGGTATTTGTTTGTGAAACATTAAAACATGTCAGATTTTTTTTAGAAAAAAAACTAAATTTTCTTGGTAAACTTTCCGATCTGATCACCTGGCAGTTGACCAAGAAACCTGCGCTTTAGTTTGTGTATCGCCGCAACGATAGGCCTGATTCAAGGGTTTCACCATTACAGATTCAGTTTAAGGAATCGGAAATTTCATAGAATTCGAACAATTTTTAAACAGCACCAAGACGCTTTTTCTCCAGGTCACCGAAGCTGTCGAGGTCATGTTTGGGACAGCCCAGTTCACCAAGTTTTAAAAATTCATAACTAAATCCATGGTTATCCAAAACTTGCAAATTTCATGCGAAAACGTCACCTCCCTACCAAATTTGGGCTGAATCGAATACCATTTGCTAACCCAAACAATTAGTTTTCTAAACAACGTCGGAGCTGTAAAAATATAAAAAATTGCTCGTAACCCAAAGTTTAACAATTCATTACTCAATCGATATTGATCCAAATATATCCATTTTTGTGCCCAGACGACCGTATACGGGTAATACACTGACCCACAAAATTTCAAGGGAATAGACAACTGTTTGCTAAAGCGAATAATTATTTTTATAAACAGTGTCGTAATAGTTTTCGCACGGAAAAAACTGTACCGAATTGCTGATTTTATAAACTCATATTTCATCAACCATATTTAATGAACTTTAATAATAAGGGTATGAACTTATGAAATTTAAAAATTGGGCTATGAACTTTAATAAAAAAAAAATTTAATAATTTTTTTTTAAGTTTTTGTTTTAATTTTTTTTAATAAAAAAAAATTGTATTTTTTTTTCACGGTCTTGGTCAAACTTTGTTGTTCGATGGGACTTATGTGTTGGGCACATGTATTTTGTAAGTTTTCCCAATTTGCAATTATCTTCTTTGAAGTTGTACCTTTTATTAAATAAGAATGTTTAAGCGGTCCCTTCCTAAAATCACCCGATAATGTACATTAAGTGAGTATATTTTCACTGATGAATGATATTGTATATTTGTACTTTGTTACATAGACGCATGGGCGAACCTAAATTTTATGGTTTTTTTTATAACTTTTACCATGTATTTTTATAAAGTTTATTAAAATTGATAAATTAACACCTCACCTAGTTTATTTTTCTCTTAACATTAGTTTTTAAGCAAATTCAGACACAAATAAAATTAACTTTACTTAAATAATTGAAAAAAACTGAATATTATTGCAAAATAAAACGGTGACAACACAAAATACGGTGCTTTTAAATTTATTTAAATAGGATTAGAAATGAAATAGTTATAAAACCGTCAACAAATAAATTATTTGTGGAAATGAAAAAAGTTGTTATACGTAACGAACGAGTTTGGAATTGACAACAAAATTTAACCCATCGACAACAAATTAGGTCGAGTATTTACAACAAAAAAGTTATAATCACCAACGAAGTTTTTTGTTATCAAAAACTAAGTTTTAGCTTCAAATTCTAACTTGGTTGCCAAAGACTTTAAGAAACTATGGTTTCGCAACAAGCTCGTAACGAAAAAAAAAAAACAGTTACCAACAAATTAGGTCGAGTATTTACACTATGAAGCCCCCCTTTTCAGGAATCTAAGTTTGATTGTCAATTTGTCATGCATAGTTCGACGACACACTACGAAGCCCCCTTTTCTTTTATATTCTCTGCGATTGTTTGAAGAAGTTACCGCTATGAATTTATTTACTTTCTTCCGTATCTTGCTTTATATTTAACTTTTTACCCTTGCAAAATTCGACCCATTTAATTTGTAGCACACTAGCTATATGAATGAGAGAAGGTGGATGGAGTAGCCTCTCCTTTATTGAAAAAGATTGGGGAAGTACGCCAAGGCCGATTTAGGCATAGGGGACGACTATGTAAAATATTCAAGATTTAGGCCAATTTAGATCTAGGGGAGACGACTCTGTAAAAAATCAAGAATTAGGCCGATTTTGGCACAGGCCTCCACTTTTTGTCAAAAACTACAATTAAAGTGTACAAGGACGTGAGTTTGAGTCTTATGCACATTTTCATGTTCTTTTCTAATCCTAGTTCAAGTCTAAATGGGAAACTTTTAGAAGAAAAAAGGAAAAAAAAAATGTCTAAAATAGGATTTCTCTCTCTTAAATTTACCTTTTAAATAAAAGCAAAAAAAGAAAACATCTAAAATTCATTTTGTTTATGTCTACAATTGGGTTTTCTCGCTCATGTATGGACGAAAAAAATGAATAAATTAATCATATAACTTCCAGTTAATTTCCTTTGGATACATACTGTAATTCTAGTGAAAAGTGAGTATATGAAATAACTTTAATTGCCTTCAAATAAAGTGGATACATACTGATATTCCTTTTTAAATTTGTTTGTTTTAGATTATTTCCAGTATTCATACTTTATAGTTTATACTTGCCTTATATATTTACGTTTGTTTTTCAGACACTGGAAGAGAAAGACCATTTAAATGGTGGAGAAAAAGAACATTGAACTTGGGACAAAAGAAAATTGGCCTATATATTAATAAACAAATACTTACTCAAATAAAATTAACTGTACTTAGATAATTGAAAAAAAATGAAAATTATTGCAAAATAAAACGGTGACAACACAAAATACGGTGCTTTTAAATTTATTTAAATAAATTTAAATAGGATTAGAAATGAAATAGTTATAAAATCGTCAACAAATAAATTATTTGTGGAAATGAAAAAAGTTGTTATACGTAACGAACGAGTTTGGAATTGACAACAAAATTTAACCCATCGACAACAAATTAGGTCGAGTATTTACAACAAAAAAGTTATAATCACCAACGAAGTTTTTTTGTTATCAAAAACTAAGTTTTAGCTTCAAATTCTAACTTGATTGCCAAAGACTTTTAGAACGATGGTTTCGCAACAAGCTCGTAACGAAAAAAAATAGTTACCAATTTCTTTTAGCAATAAAAAATGAATGTTTCGCAACGAATTTTTTCGTTGACAAACGTGTATTTTCTTGTAGTGTATATTGATAATAATTTTTACAATATCTATATATAATATGATTATATTAAAAAGACATCTTATTGATCAATGGGTTTAGTATACAAGGGAGGTTAATATTTGGAAAATTTTATTGAACTTAAAAAAAAGTTGATTTCCTAATAAATTTTTATTTATGCATCACACAAAGCTATAATAATTTATTTGATCAATGAATAACGTACTCTATATGTATATAACTCAACACGAAATAATTTTATTGTCTGAAAACTCAATAGGAAATAATTTTATATGTTTTATACACCAAACTATGTGTTTTTAACGATTTGAGTACTCATCTTTCAATTTTTCCAATTTGGATACCACGGTATAATAACTTTCCAATTTAAGTATCACAGTCTAAATTAATAACGGAATCATGTCACGTGACATTTGACAAACATTAATTTGAAAGGGTAATTTTGTCATTTTGTACCAAAATATATCATCATGTAAAATCGTTTTTCCCAATTTCACACATAACAAAAATTAGCATATAATCCAAATTTGGAAAAATATTGTTCTATGATGATATATTTTGATGCAGAATGACAAAATTACTCTCTCACATTCAAGCTTATCAATCACGTGCTGTAATGTGTCATGATTCCGTGATTAATTTAGACAGTGATATCTAAATTGGACAGTTTCTCATAATGTGGTACCCAAATTGAGAAAGTTGAAATATGTGGTAACCAAATCGTTAATAGCAACATAGTTTGGTGTACTAAACGTATTTTTTTTATTATAAATAATGTACGCAAGTAATAAAAGAATCATTGCACTTATAACATACTCGAAGGGCTAAGGAAAAAATAACAGATAACACACATTTTCCCGTTAGTTCTTTGTGTTTTCAGTTAAGTCTATGTGTTTGTTTCCTCTCAAACTATATCTTTCTTCTTTATGTCTCTCCTAGTTTGCATGGCTTGGTCCGTTAAGTCTTTCTCTGATATTCGTGTGTTAAAGGGTTTTCAGTTATAAAACTTTGAACTGGTTTGTAGTAAAAGTTGCATTTTTTATTATTTTTTAAATAAAAAGTACATGTTGTATGTTAGTTTTATTATTTTATACAGTATTTGGACTCTATAAAGAGAAGGTTTACATATAATCTGAACAGATTTTTAAGTCTTTCCTCAATACACTTGTTAGTAATCTATATAAGTGATTCGAAATGAACTATGTAATGAAATGAATAAAAAACGTTTAATTAGTTTTGATGGAAATAGAACAAAAATTAGAGTAGTGATTAAATGCATTTCTCTATAAAATGGCGAGGAAAGTGGTTAACCGTTGGAATTTGAGTTGAATTTTTTTCTGGATGTTTGATGTATAATGTCTATTCTCTCAAGTTCCCGTAGTGAAATACTGATCTGATCATTTGGACCATGGATAAATAGTACTCCATTCCTAATTAATCGTCTTTTACGAAATTACGTGTAATTTTGATCAACTTATAATATGTATTAAAATGATCGAAATGATAAATTTCAAAACTAAATCATATAATTTAATTTTTGAACTATATTATTAATTTTTGAAAATTTTCATTCCGACAATTTTGATACAAATTATTAATCGATCAAAATTGCACGTAATTTTATAATGAACAATTAATTGGGAACGGATAGATCACTCCCTGTCTATGAATTTTGGTTGGTTAATATCAGTAAAATATTCTTCAGAAAAATATGTGAAAATACGAAATGTTGGATTTTGTTGGTTTGTTGTTCCTCAGTACGATTGTCTCTAAGCACGGGCAACCCAGGTACCACTACATGCATCCACCAAAATATATTCAAACCAAAATGAAAATATGTTGGGAAAAAAACCATACCAATCTGCTTATTGCACAAGATATATATCACTATAAAATAATATTTGATTTAATGAGAGTCAAAATCTGTCACAAACATGTCACTAAATTAAAAACCTGTCACAAATCTGTCGTAAATTGACTAAACTGTCACAAAATCATCACAAAAACCGTCGCTAATAAGTTCGTAACAAAAAATATCGTGACTAATCTCGCCGCTATTTGGGTATTTTTTTTGTAATGTATACTGGTAAGTTATTAATTACCACTTTGTTTCAATAATAGCACACTTCGGCTCGGTTCAACATCAATTTGTAACTATGTAATTCAAGTTAGCTTTGAATTCAATATCTTTATACGTGCACAGGATATATGTACTCTTTAAGTTATTAATTAATACAGCATTTATTAGTAATAAAAGAAATTCACGTCCCGATACTCTTATGAGAAATCTTATAAGTTTTGTGCGTGTAAACCGATATATAATCCGACACGACAAATAAGTTAAGCGGACAGGCTTAGGGATAATACGTCTATTAAATAAGAAACCAGTCAGATTTAATTTAATAAATGAGTGTCAGGTTAATTTTTACGTGATGAGATAATAAATATGTTTGACAATTTGAACGAATTAAATATTCGGATTATGGAATACTTTTTTTCTTTCTGGAATTTTTTGACTTTTAAAAAAAAAAACATAAAAAAAAAACTTGATTGTAGAAGTTATAAAAAATTATAAAGTAAAATTATAATTATTTTTCTGGAAAAAATAATTATAAATTATAAGTGATTTAAAAAAATAAAACTTGGGTTTTACAATAAAGAAAGTCAGTTATTTGACAGTTTAGTGCTTTTTGGTTAAATAGAAACTTCTTAAAAAATATCTCTATAAATTATAGAATGAGTTTGTAAGTTAACAGTCTAGTGCAAATGCTCTGAAAATGGGTCCTACAACCGAAAAGTTCAGTTTTATACTTTATAATTATTATTTTTAACATCACAAGCAAATGTTTAAAAAATTCCAAAAAATGTTGTTGGCCCGTGTGCGGCTAAACCTTAGAGGGGGTGAATAAGGTTTATGGCGATTTTCGCCTAATTAAAACTTAAGTGCAACTAACACCCCAACTTACGCAAGCTTAAGCGTTAATAATCGTTAATAAATTCAAACGCAAGCAAGCAAGAATAAATATTTGCGGAAAATAAAAGTTTAAGGGAAGAAAATGACACCGTGATTTATAGAGGTTCGGCAAACGCGCCTACGTCCTCTCCTCGGTACTACCGAGTATTTCACTAAAATGTTTCTTCCGGATTTTACAAACCCTATCGAGCTCAATCGACCGATTGGCTCACCCTCTACCCGAGGTTCCTACTCTTGATACAAGTGCAAAAGAACACGACTACGAGTCTACGACTCCCCCTCAATTTATGAGTACCCGAATGAAAAGACCTAGAGCTTTTAAGCTTCACTTGCTTACAAAGCCTCTACCCGATCACTCGCTCACAATTGAGTTTATAAAACACTCGATACAATTTTTGTTACAAAACGTAACTACACTCACTATTCTAATTGCTTCTTAAAAAGCTAATTGGTGAGTTCTTGATGATGATCGAGTTTGAATCTCTTTCTCTTTGATTTTCCTCTTTCTCGAATATATATACACCAAAATGGTGATATTTGGGTTTTTAATGAGAGGTTGAAGGAAGTTGATTGGTATTGTGATTAGTGAGTTAGAAAGATAGATTGGGTGGTATTTATATGCCAAAAGGTCTGTTTTTCCGTTTGTGACCGTTGGCAGTGGTTGAGGCTATATTTCAGAGTTTTAAGCTATTTTCCAGAAAAGCTGAAAAGCTGTTTTCGAAAACTGCAGAAAACGATCGGTCGTTTTCTACAGTCGATCGGTCGTTTTCCAGAAAACGATCGGTCTTTCTGAAAAAACGATCGGTCGTTTTTTTGACCTGCTCACTGGAAGAATTTGGACCAAAAACAATCGGTCGTTTTTTTCCAGTCGATCGGTCAACTGTTCTTCTGGCAGTTTTTCAGACTTCTTCGAAAGCTTGTATCTTCTTCGTTTTAGCTCCGATTTTGGTTCCGCTTGAACCGTTGGCTTCGTAAACGAATGCTCTTTCTCTCTGAAAACCTGAAATATACATTTTTCTTTTCTTGGACAAGACAAGCGTTATATCCTTGAAATCGTAAAATCATTAAAACATAATCAAAGTTATAATCAAAATCATTATTGAACTCTATGTTCAACAAATGCAATGAAAGTTAAAAAACGAGTTTGTAATTTGTACAATATGATAGTAACTCAAAAACTCTGTTTCATATCTTTTATTTTATTTTTGACACTTTTTGGAAAAAGGGACTAGAAAAATATACAAGTCCGATCAAAGTCATATCTATGAGTTACGACTTATAAATTGATGCATTGTCAAATGTTTCATATTAGTATAAGACTCATCATATTACTCTTATATATTTTTACTGGATTGTCTATTGTACTTATGTACTATAATGATTGGTTGTATTGGTTTATTGTCATAGTTTGATTGTGTTAGCAAATTTTTACTCTTATACATCGGGCTAGCTTATAATTTGTAAATTTTTAGCAAAATGTGACTTGGCTACATATTTTCACCTAGCATACATTATGTAAAAACTAAAAAGTGGCCACCACTTGTTTTATCACCATTACTTTCGAATATTATTAAAAGTAATATAATTTACAGTAATACAAAGCGTGATAGATAGCCTGACTAAATGTGTAAACGTAAAATTGATAACGAAATCTAATAAATTATAGTTTTGATTTTAAATATAAAGGTAATAATGTTAAATCACCCATTAATTTTAACTTTGTTAAAAAACTTGTTATCTTAACAACTATTTTAATTGACGAGCTAACGATATTTTAATTGATGAGGTGGAAATTTTTTAAATCACTACTATAATTCAATGTTAATTCCTATATATAAATTACCATTTATTCGTTTCTCTGCATATAACTTCATTTATTATGCGTATGACATTAAAACCAATGTAAGCTGCAGCTTTTAATAATTATATATTTGAATTAAAACATAGATAATATTATTAAACTAACAAACTAATGTGAGGGTTAAAACAACATACGTGTGTCATTTAACATATAATTAAATGATGATGTGTCAATATTTAACATTTAAAATTTAGAGAGACTTATAAATAGGTACATATCAATCAAGCTAATTACAAAAACCCATTTATCTGTATTTTTTTATAATTAAGTACATATACTTATTTATAATTATCTACATATGTTATAAAAAACAACAAAATTTACAAAAAAAATCAAAAACTAAAATAATTTTTTTATTTTTTATACAATGTATAAAACAAGATTAGACATGATTGAACATTATTAGATATGATTAAATATATAAAATTTGACAGCATTAGACATGATCAAACAATATTAGACATACATGATTGAACATGATTAAACATGATCACATATATCTTTTGTATAAAAAATGTATTTTTTATAATTTTGGTTTTTTTAATTTTTAAATATTTTTTTGAATTTTTGAATTTTTGAATGATATATGTACCTATTTGTAAATATGTTCACAATTTTTTATTTTTTTTTAAAAGATTGTCAACTTCAAAACAAACATGTTTTTTTTAAATAATTTTCTAAATATATATTAAATTATAATTTTTACTAAAATTTAAGAAAAATATTGTAAATGCTGCTTTTCACCCGTAGCTATTCATTAGCACCGCGTAACGGTAACTTATGTCATTAGTAACTCTATTCATATTTGGTTAATCGAAGTTTTTTTGTGAAATATAATGGAAGATTTAATCGACCGACTTTATTTATTTGTAGAACTAAAATTACTTGGTCCCTGATCTATTAGTACCGCGTAACGGTAGCTTTTCGCGATGCCTATTTCCCCGCTCCCCCCCCCCCCCTCTCTATATATAAACGTATTTGCTGCTCCACAAACAAACCCTAATCAGTTCTCTCTCTCTCTCTATCTATCTATCTATATTTATTTATTTATATATATTTATTTCTGGTGGAGACTCAGGCTCGTGTCAACGAGATTCATCTCCGGAAGGTTATCTACTCGCCTAATTAAGTAATAAATACTGTATCAATTGAATGCTTATTTGTATTGGTTTTATATTCTAGGGCTTGTATATATTGATTGTTTCGATTTCAATCCTTTGGTGACGTTTTTATGTGATTTAAATTAGATCTATTTTATTGAAAACCCTAATTACTTTCTACTGATTGTTTTTTTGGGTATTTAATTGCAACTTTAATTAATTTCGACCTTTTTCAGTGAAGTACTTGGATCTTGTTTTTGGAAGTCTTATTATGATTACTTAATTGATTATTGGTTAATTAGTTATAACTTTGATTAATTTTGATCTGGTTAATGTTGATTTGTATTGGTTTTATATTCTACGGCTTGTATATATTGAATGAGCCGATTTCGATCTTGAATACGTTTTTGTGTGCAGTAAATCAGATCCGTTTTACTGAAAACCCTAATTACTTTCTACTGATTGTTTTTGGGTATTTAATTGCAACTTTAATTAATTTCGACCTTTTTCAATGAAGTACGTAGATCTTGTTTTTGAAAGTTTGATTATACTGTTTTATGTTAAGTAATTAGATCTGGTTTTTGTCTTGTTAATTTTTACCGATTGATTTTGCTTGATCTGGTTGCTATTTAAATATTAATTTCGATCTGGGTGTTGTGTGTGAAAATATTGGATTTAGTGTTATGAAAACCCTAACTAGTTTATACAAGATTGATTTTCGGTATTAAATTGGGGTGACTTGATTTATTTTAATCTGGTTACTGTTTTATGTGAAGTAAATTAGGTCTAGATTTGGAAATCCTAATTAGCTTTTACAGGCTGATTTTGTCTGTTTATTAATAATATATTGAATTTGGGTCCATCTATTATAGGTTGAGTTAATTTCGACATGCGTACCGTTTTCTGTGAAGTATTTAGATTTACTTTTTTTAAAGATTCGAATTCTGTCTCTACATATCGATTTGGGTCTTTAATTGCAACTCCCCTGTCGATATTTATTTTAGAGATCTTTATATTAGTATATTAACATATCACAGCCTGTGCCTATTCATATTCCTGACTGTACGTTTTGGATTCTAGGAATTTTAATGATTTGGTTTTGTTTTCATTGAGTTTACCCCATGATATATTGCTGAGTTTGTAATCAAATAATTAGATCAATGTTCTTAAATCCTTAAAAAACTTTCTGAGTAGCGGTAAATTACAAATATCTGAATTTATTTTTACTATAATCTACCCTTTTAGAAAGATGCAAGCTTTCTGGTTTATCAAGATCTTATGCCTCAAATTTGAAGAAGCAATTGCCAATTGCTGTGTTATGTTGTTTAAAGAGTCTAACCGTTGTCTTGATTGTGTGCTTTTTTTCTTGCATATACAATTATATTTGGTAAAATGCATAGAAACTATCATAAACACGAAACAACATCCATACTTCTTTTCTTTTTTATTCTGGACTGTTGGACTCTGGCTGTATGACTTGTGATTTATTTATGATTTGTTCATTATTTAGCAATTTATATTGTGACTTTTTTAAATTGGCTTTTGGCTCTATTAGGGATTTAGTTTAATAGTACGTGTATTTCCGTTTTGTAATTGTGGAATGATTGGTTGCGAGTATATAAGTTAGTCCTAGTGGTTGGTATCATGTTTTCTTTTGAATTTAAAAGAACTGTTACCATTGTACTTGTTTAATTTATGGAATAAGTGCAGTTGATTGGTATAGATAAACAAAACAAGCTGTGTTAATCGAAAGGGATGCTTTTCAACATATTGACTCTTGATCCCTCATCAGTCTACTTATGTGCTGTATCGGCAATCAATGGCAAGAGTAAAACTTGTTGCTGTCCTATTTGAATATCCCATCGACGGATAGATCTCTGCTGGACACGGTTCGTTGTAAGGTAATACAATTGTTTTTATAGTCTAATTAAGTCTAATTTAAAAAATTGCCGTATACAGGTAAACAAATTACTTAAATGTAAACTTGTAAATAAATCGATGTGACAACAATTGACTCATTATTTAGTTGTACGCTGCAAAGTTAAAAATGTAACATGCAAGGCATGTGAACCAGTCTCCTCTTATGGCATTAATGTTTTCCTTGTATGAAGATATTTACTATCCTTTATTTTGTATTTTGGTACTTATGACTTATAAGATGACTACTTTCTTTTAATTTCCTTTATATTTTGTAATAATTAGCTTTCTGATTCATATACCTCTAATTTTGAGAAGCCTTGAAGAGTATGAGGATATTGGTTGAGTAGGTTAGGACCTGAGTGTTTACTCCTCAAACCCGTATCGCAAAAGGCTTGTATTCTGGATTACCTTTTATAAATATGTTCTAATATACTTTTATAGTACTTAGTATATTTTTGTACATTATATACGTCTATTTTTAGGAGCCTTGAAGTATGAGGATATTGGTTGAGGAGGTTAGGACTGAGTGTTTATCCTCCTCAAACCCGTATCGCAAAAGCCTTGTATTCTGGGTTACCTTTTATAAATATGTTCTAATATACTTTTATAGTACTGAGTATATTTTTGTAAATTATATACGTCTATTTTGAATCGGTCTCTTATGATGTTATCTGTTTCCTTCTATGAAGATAATTTATATTATTTATTTTGTATTTTGGTACTTAATATATGACTATTTTATGTTATTTCCCTTTTTATTTTCTAATAATTAACTTTCTGATTCATATATCTCTATATTTAGAGGAGCCTTGAAGTATGAGAGTATTGGTTGAGGAGGTTATGACTGAGTGTTTATCCTCCTTAAACCCGTATAGCAGAAGCCTTGTATTCTGGGTTACCTTTTATAAATATGTTATAATATACTTTTATAGTATTGAGTATATTCTTGTACATTATATACGTCTATTTTGAACCGGTCACTTATGACGCTATCTGTTTCCTTCTATGAAGATAATAATTTATATTATTTATTTTGTATTTTGGTACTTAATAGATGACTATTTTATGTTATTTTCCTTTTTATTATGTAATAATTGGCTTTCTGATTCATATATATCTATATTTAGAGGAGCCTTGAAGTATGAGGATATTGGCTGAGGAGGTTAGGACTGAGTGTTTATCCTCCTCAAACCCGTATAGCAGGAGCCTTGTATTCTGGGTTACCTTTTATAAATATGTTATAATATACTTTTATAGTATTGAGTATATTCTTGTACATTATATACGTCTATTTTGAACCGGTCTCTTATGACGCTATCTGTTTCCTTCTATGAAGATAATAATTTATATTATTTATTTTGTATTTTGGTAATTAATAGATAACTATTTTATGTTATTTTCCTTTTTATTATGTAATAATTGGCTTTCTGATTCATATATCTCTATATTTAGAGGAGCCTTGAAGTATGAGGATATTGGCTGATGAGGTTAGGACCGAGTGTTTATTCTCCTCAAACCTGTATAGCAGAAGCCTTGTATTCTGGGTTACCTTTTATAAATATGTTATAATATTCTTTTATAGTATTGAGTATATTCTTGTACATTATATACGTCTATTTTGAACCGGTCTCTTATGACGCTATCTGTTTCCTTTTATGAAGATAATAATTTATATTATTTATTTTGTATTTTGGTACTTAATAAATAACTATTTTATGTTATTTTCCTTTTTATTATGTAATAATTGGCTTTCTGATTCATATATATCTATATTTAGAGGAGCCTTGAAGTATGAGGATATTGGCTGAGGAGGTTAGGACTGAGTGTTTATCCTCCTCAAACCCGTATCGCAAAAGCCTTGTATTCTGGCTTACCTTTTATAAATATGTTATAATATACTTTTATAGTACTGTGTATATTCTTGTATACGTCTATTTTGAACCGGTCTCTTATGACGCTATCTGTTTCCTTCTACGAAGATAGTAATTTGTATTATTTATTTTGTATTTTGGTACTTAATAGATGACTATTTAATGTTATTTTCCTTTTTATTATGTAATAATTGCCTTTCTGATTCATATATCTCTATATTTAGAGGAGCCTTGAAGTATGAGGATATTGGCTGAGGAGGTTAGGACTGAGTGTTTATCCTTCTCAAACCCGTATCGCAGAAGCCTTGTATTCTGGGTTACTTTTTATAAATATATATACTTTTATGGTACTGAGTATATTTTTGTACATTATATACGTCTATTTTGAACCGGTCTCTTATGATGCTATCTGTTTCCTTCTATGAAGATAATTTATATTATTTATTTTGTATTTTGGTACTTAATAGATGACTATTTTATGTTATTTTCCTTTTTTATTTTGTAATAATTAGCTTTCTGATTCATATATCTCTATATTTAGAGGAGCCTTCAAGTATGAGGATATTGGTTGAGGGAGGTTAGGACTGCGTGTTTATCCTCCTCAAACCCGTATCCCAGAAGCCTAGTATTCTTGGTTATCTTTTATTAATATGTTCTAATATATTTTTGTATATTATATACGTCTGTTTTGAACCGGTCACTTAAGACGCTATCTGTTTCTTTATATGAGGATAATTAATGTTATTTATTTTGTATTCGGCTACTTAATAGATGACTATTTTATGTTATTTTCCTTTTTATTTTGTAATAACTGGTTTTCTGATTCATATATCTCTTTATTTAGAGGAGACTTGAAGTATGAGGATATTGGTTGAGGAGGTTTGGACTGGGTGTTATCCTCCTTAAACCCGTATCGCGGAAGCCTTGTATTCTGGGTTATCTTTTATAAATATGTTCGAGTATATTTTTGTACATAATATACGTCTATTTTGTTTTAACATGGCTGGCTTATTCATATACCCCTTTACAATAGTACCCTTGTAAAATTTGTTATTGTATGTAATGTATGCCATTTAGATCCTCCTCAAACCATGTAATGCGGATGACTTGTGTACAGGGTTTCGTATATATATATATATTAATTTTGTTATATCTTTATTTTAAAATAGTCGTTGGGTCTGAGGATTATGGGTGAAAGGGGTATGGCTGAGTACTTGGATCCACCCAAAACCCTGTAGTGTGTGTGAGCAAGCCCTATGCACCTAATTTCACTTTATTAGTATATCTGAGTAATGTATGCCATTTAGATCCCCTCATCAAACCATGTAATGCGGATGACTTGTGTATATGGTTTCGTGTGTGTATATATATATATATATATATTATTTTTGTTATATCTTTATTTTAAAATAGTCATTGGGTCTGAGGATTATGGGTGAAAGGGGTATGGCTGAGTACTTGAATCCGCCCAAAACCCTGTAGTGTGTGTGAGCAAGCCCTATGCACCTAATTTCACTTTATTAGTATATCTGAATAAGATACTTTGATTATGTATTTCACAACTATATTTGTATGACCATTTTTAAACTGTGCATTACCCTTGATCACTTTTATTTTTTTTGTAACCCGAAGATAATTGATTATCTTTGTAGCAAAGCGTATAAGAATGCTTTTATTATTAGTGCGCATACCTTTCTGTCCTTCTTTTCCGTATTTCATTCACATGTTTTTTCTCGATAACTTTCTTCTCATTTCAATGTGCATTGTACCTGTACTGTACTGGGTGTGGATACGCAAGTAAATACTTACGACCTTATTATAAATGTAAGTTGCTATTTATTAGTATCTTTCTTAGTAATGCTTATCTTTTTTACGTAAACTGGTCTAATTAATATTTGTGCTTCTCTTCCATATTTTATTCACATGTTTTTTTTTCTTACAATTGACTTTCTTCTCATTTCAATGTGCATTGTACCTGTACTGGGTGTGGATGGAGAAGAGCAAGTAAATACTTACGACCTTATTAAATGTAAGTTGCTATTTATTAGTATCTTTCTTAGTAATGCTTATCTATTTTATGTAAACTGGTCTAATTAATATTTGTGTTGTGGCACATTTAGCATGCAAAGCCTATGCAACACGGTTAGCAGGAACTTCAAAGCAATGGTCAGGTACTAATAAAATTGTTTTTCTTATGTGGGTTTTTCTAATCAACTAGTAAATTTGGGTTCAGGAACTTCAAAGCAATGGCCAGGTACTAATAAATTGTCTTTCTTATGTGGGTTTTTCTAATCAACTAGTAAATTTGGGTTTTCGAAAAGATTTAGGGAGTTGACTTTAGCATTTATAAGTTTCTGTTGGTAAATTATATATGAAATTGTTTTATCTTTAAATTGCCGCTTTTATTTTCTGAGCTTAATGTTTATTTAATAAAATGTTTTGAAACCTATCCGTACGTTTTGAAGGTGATCTATGGAATTGTTGTTAATATAGGGATGAAGGTGATCGGAAAACTCATTCCAGTAAAGGGATAGGTGAGTTTATATATCCGGACGAGAACTTTGAATATATAGCAATAACTTACTTATCTTTAGAAACAGTTTCAGTTAATGGTGAAAAACAAATCAATTTATCTGCATAACTTTTTTTATGTAGTCTCTTATTATAATCAGATAGAAAGCTACGAGATTTTCAAAAATCAGGGACCTGATGTGTCGCTCTTATAAATCTAGTGGGATATTCTGAGTTTCAATTGTAATTAGAGTTCTATTCCAAATTGTGTGGATTTCATCCCCTTTCTCTTAGAGTACTAATCAAGCTATAAATATTTGCGAGATACCTAGTGCAGTCTCGTGTATGCATAGTTAGATTTATCATTAATTTGGACTTGTCGAAAACAAAAATGCAATATTGATCGACACGGTCTGATTCTGGATTGGTTTTTTTAGCAAAGTGTAATAACTGATTTTTTTAGCAAAATATATGCATTTGTTTTTTTCTTTTTGTCATGAGCTGACTCCCTTGAGATCAATATGCAAATTCACGGGTAGTGGATATATTTTTTTTGTCAGTAAATTGGGTGAATACTTAATCTGACATTTGGCATATCTTGGTAACAAGTGAGAAGCATGGATGATGGCATGGCAAGAAGAAGGTAACACGCATGGTGGACAAGTAGAGCGGGTTGTGCACGTTAGATTTCGACATATTAAATTCGGAATTTAATTGCGCCCCTGTTCAGTATGTGTAAGCCTTATCAAAATCTTGTGAGTCTGTACCTTTTCCTTTTCTTATGATTCTTAAATATTTTTTTACTCGAGTGCTTCTAACGATTTGAATAGTATATCTTTTTGTTGGACTTTAATTGGTTGAAGATGGATAGAAACAATCGTAGACGTGTTTATTATGCCTGCTTTTGGAACTTTAGCCTTGTTACATGAAGGGTGTATTTTAAAACTATAACGTAATGTCTGTAAACAACACAGCCATACGTCTATTTTTAATTTTGGTTTTGGACTTCTCCTGAATGATTTGCGATTTCGATTGCTGTTTGTTATTTATCAAACAATGGTTGATGACCTTCTGGGCTTTTGGTCCCTGTTAGCGCTATAGGTTGTGAAGTCTTTTATTTTTATTTGTTATATTGTAACGATGAATTGCAATTTATCAACCAGGTTGATCCCCCCGGTAGTGATTTATTTAAATGGCATTGTTTTTTTCTTTGAATTAAAAGGAATTTTAATAATTGTACTTGTTTAATTTATGGAATAGGTGCAGAAGATTAGTTTAGGAAAAAAAGTGGCACCGATGAAAGATATCTGTTCCACAAAATGGCGTTGGCTTCTTTGTCACTTTAGCTGTGTTGTATCTGATGGCACGGATAGATGATGATGTTGAAAGAATTCTTAAGAGTAAAATTTGTTGCTGGCCTATTTCAATATGCCTGGCTGATAAATCTTCTGCTGGACATAGTTAGTTGTAAGGTAACGATACAAATCCTTCTTTTGTCTAACCAAGTTTAATTGAAATATTGGCTTATGCGTAATCTTAGGCAAATAGACTATTTAGACGTAAACTTGCAAACAGACTGAAGTGACAGCAATACATTGATCACTGAACCATAGCAATGAACATGTGTCCATAGACTAATTAAATTCTGGCACATTAGTTTGTTTGGTTGATTCAATGCTGTTAAGTTAAAACCGTAATGTGCTGCTAATATTAGCCTTGTGTTTTGGTTTCCTTTTAGTTTTTATTGACTACACATTGGTAATTGTTAAAAATTTTGTGAAAACACATAATAATAATATTACTCTGAGTCATATTCGTTAATCAGAGATTTAACCTAAGGCAGCGACCGACTTATTTATTTGTAGAACTAAATTTACTTGGTCCTTAATCTATTAGTACCGCGTAACGGTAGCTTTTCGCGCTGCCTTTTTCCCCGCTCCTCTCTCTATATATATACATAAATACGTATTTGCCGTTACACAAACAAACCCAATCAATTCTCTCTCTCTCTCTCTATGTATATATATTATATTTATTTATTCATTTATTTATATCTTCTCATGATGGAAAAATATAATATATACTGATTGATTTAGGGTTAATTAGTTACAGCTTTTATTAATTCGATCTGGTTACTGTTTTGTTTGTATTGGTGATTTAAATTCTAGGGCTTATATTGATTGATTCGATTTCTATCTTTGGTTACGTTTTTATGTGTAGTAAATTAGATCTACTTTACTCAAAACCCTAATTACTTTTTACTACTGATTGATTTTGGGTATTTAACTGTACCTTTAATTAAATTCTACCTTTTCCACTGAAGTAATTAGATCTTGTTTCTGAAAGTTTGATTAATTGATTTATATCTGGTTGCTGTTTTCTTTAAAGTGATCAGATCTGTTTTTTTGTTTAGTTAATTTTACTGATTGATTTTGGTTGAGCTTGCTATTTAAGTTGATTTCGATCTATGTGTTGTATGTGAAATTAATGGATCTAGTGTTTTGAAAACCCTAAATAGTTTATACAAAATTGATTTTTCGGTTTTAAATTGGGGCGGACTTGAATTTATTTTAATCCGGTGACTGTTTTATCTGAAGAAATTAGATCTAGATTTGGAATTTCTAATTAGTTTTTCCAGACTGATTTTGTCTGTTTATTAAGATTTTATTGAATCTGGGTCCATCTATTGTAGGTTTAATTAATCTCGATATGCTTACCGTTTTCTGTGAAGTATTTAAATTTACTTTTTTTTTTAAGATTTTATTTCGTTCTCTACAGATTGATATGGGTCTTTAATTGCAACTCCCCCGTCTGATATTTATTTCAGCTCCTTATGTTAGTTATTTTTATTGGTATATTTAACTTCTTGTGAGCCGGTTGGTGCCAATTCTTATTCCTGACTGTATGTTTTGGACTGTGGGAATGTTAATGATTTGATTTTGTTTTACTCCATGATATATTGATGAGTGAACCTCATGATTGATTTTTTGATGAAATAATTAGATCTATGTTCTTAATTCCCTAAATACTTTTGGAGTAGCTGTAAATTACAAATATCTGAATTTATTATTACTATAATCTACCCTTTTAGAAAGATGCAAGCTTTCTGGTTTATCAAGATCGTATCCCTCCAATTTGAACAAGCAATTGCTGTATTGTATGTTGTTTGAAGACTCTTAACCATTGTATTGATTGTGTGCTTTTTTTCTTGCATATACAATTAGATTCGGTAAAATGCATAGAAACTATCATAAACACTAAACAACATCCTAACTTCTTTCCTTTTTTATTCTGGACTGTTGGACTCTGGCTATATGACTTGTGATTTGGTTTATTATTTGTTCATTATCTAGCAATCTTTATTGTGACTTTTTTAAATTGGCTTTTGGCCCTGTTAGGTAGTTTAATAGTACGTGTATTTCCGTTTTGTAATTGTGGAATGATTGATTGCGAGTATATCAGTTAGTCCTAGTAACGTATCATGTTTTATTTTGAATCTAAAAGCACTCTTACCATTGTACTTGTTTAATTTAAGGAATAGGTGCAGTAGAATGGTATAGATAAGCAAAATAAAACAAGCCGTGTTAATCGGAAGGGATGCTTTCCAACATATTGACTCTTGATCCTTCATTAGTATACGTATGTGCTGTATCGGCAATCAATGGCAATAGTAAAACTTGTTGCTGTCCTATTTGAACATCCCGGTGGCTGATAGATCTCTGCTGGGCATGGTTCGTTGTAAGGTTTTATAGTCTAATTAAGTCTAATTTAAAAAATTGTTGTATACAGGTTAACAAACTCCTTAAATGTTAACTTGCAAATAAGTCAATGTGACTACAATTGACTCATTATTTAGTTGCACGCTGCAAAGTTAAAAATGTAACATGCAAGCCATGTGAACCGGTCTCCTCTTATGCTACTAATGGTCAGTACGTTTTTTATTTACTTATCAGTGACAGAATTGGTGATGGCTCTGATTATCCGGACGTGTGTGCTCTGCCTATGGTTATTGTTGCTTATTATAGGTAAGCCATTTGTTTGATCACATCTTGTGTTTGTATGTCTATGACTTCTCACTTCTCAGTTTTTTTGCCATGTCACCTAATATAATCTCTTTCTTGTTGAGAAAATTAATGTATGTTTTTTTATTATATTAGTTGGTTTTAGGGAATTTAAAACCATTAGTATTTGAGTTTTACTTGGTAGATTACAAATAAAATATTTTTTATTTATAACTTTAATGTTTACATTTTAAATATTAGTTGATTTTAATAAGGTCTGACCCTGGAAATACATTTTTTGGACTGTTCCCAAAACATCTCACATTTTCGGAAGGGTTGTCTTAGTCTGAGACACTGGGTGCTTTGGCTTATCTACTTGACCAAAGGCCCAGTCCTGGTGTAGTATTATGGAAGCTTTAATAATAATACCAAGCTCGTACAAAAAGATAAAAATGAACTGTAGCTAAATTTAAATTTTGACGTTATAGTCAAGCAGTCAACTAACAGATTCATGATTATTTTATTAGCTTAATTATGTTACTCACTGTAATAGCCATGTATTCTACTTAGGTTTGATGAACTTAAGACCATGTAGGCATGATTTGATGTATCTGCATATTTCTTATTCCAAAATCATCTTGCAGGACAAGTCATTCTATTCTCTCTCTGCTAGTCTGTCTGTTGTTTCTTCCATTTCAGTTTCTAATTGGCAATCCAAGTTCAGTCCACGGGAATGTCACGAGTTTGGAGAGATCTTTGTAAGTCTCATAACTCTTATGTGATGTTTGAAGTCATTCTACTAAAAAATTCCAATCCTTATATCATGATTTAAGCTCAGATTGGATTTTTTCTCTTTTTTACCGTTTGTGGTCAGTTTCTAATTGGCAATCCAAGTTCAGTCCACGGGAATGTCACGAGTTTGGAGAGATTTTGTAAGTCTCATAACTCTTATGTGATGTTTGAAGTCATTCTACTAAAAAATTCCAATCCTTATATCATGATTTAAGCTCAGATTGGATTTTTTCTCCTTTTTACCGTTTGTGGCCGGCTGGCTGCCTAATTAGCATTTGTGTTCAAATATTCCCTTGTATTGCCTTAGGCGTATGCATTTAGGTGGCAATAAACAGTCAAGTATATTAAAAGGCCTTTGTAATGTACCTTTAACTCTTTTAAGGTTTATAATTTTATTGTTTAGTCATTTATAGCAACAGAAGATCTTTTCACTTCGATTCTCAATTTGGGTTGGACAGTGGATCCAACATCAATTTTGTTTCTATTGATTCTGTATTTATATTGGGGAACTCTTGACATATTCTTGAGAATAAGTATGTGTTAATCCTTTGAGCATGGTCACCTTAAAACCTAGAATTGACTGAGTAAGTGTAAGTTGTAATAGATGGCTGGCTGCTGGATTTTCTCTACTACGTATAGTCACTTACTTAACCTTTAATTGCAGAGTAGTATCTGGCTGCGTGTCCTAGCTGCGAGTCATTCTTTTGAAAAATTCTGTCAGTGTTAGCCACACGGCATTAGATAACCTAATTTAATGTTTCTTAAAATTACTCTCGTCCTTTTTTTTCCGGTAAGTAACTCTCTTCTCCTGGTAGAAGATATAATTTGAATGTTGTTAATTTGTTTGACCTCTTCATTTAGTGATGATTTCTGCCTTTTTATCCCTTCGTATGTGTACTAGAAAGTAAGTGAATTTTTGACATGACAATTTTCTTATGTGTCGCTTCATCCTCGATTGCGACATTATGAGTTTTACATAAAATGTTATTCGGTTAAGTGAATTTTTGACATGACAATTTTCTTATGTGTGTCGCTTCATCCTCGATTGCGACATTATGAGTTTTACATAAAATGTTATTCGGTTATTTCTCAAAAATGGTTTATGTGGTCTTTAGTTATGAAGTTTCGTGTGCTTTTACAACTTATACAAATTATTAGTTGGCACTCATAATAATTCTCTTCAGTCCAGGGTTTTAGTGCTCTCTAGTAATTGTTGTTTTGTTTGGTGAAAGGAAAGAATGCAGAACCTGGAGGTAAATATGATCCACCTTACTATCTTTTGTAAAGCTGTGTATGCTATCCCCATTGTAGCTCTTGGCAGAAGAGGTTCTCTCTCTCTGCCCCCTTTTAAATTACTTGGAAACCAAGGTCAACTTCGGTCAAAGAGATGCTGGAGAATATAACTTATGGTTGTGTTTATTTTGGGAAGTTATTCGTTTACCCTTTTGAATGCCTCAAATATCTATTTATGCATCTCTTTGGTACGGAGCCGTTATTTTTATAACAAGAACTTAACATAGACGAACTGTATATGCATCTCCCGTTGAGCATTTTCACTTTAAAGCGTAGAATTGGCTGTATGATGTTGTTTTGTAAAGTATACTACTTTGAAGAAGCTGACAAGGCAATAGATATTAGAAGTTGCACATCTAGCACACATTACCTGGATTTAGATATGTTTTTGCTATACATGTCTTATATTATCACTCTACTTCCGTTTCTTGAAAAGTGCAGCTTCTTATATGCCATATCTAGCAAGTTATATTCAAGTTAGATATGCAACGGGGAAAGAAAACGTCAGGCCAATATTCCTACATTTTGTATCTTTGGATTTACTTTTTCATGCATGTCAAGTTCTAATATGTTATTCATCGAAAAAGGGTCGTCTTTACTAGTAAAAAACAGTCAAGAGGCATGTATGCAGAAAAAAAAAAGTTTTACAAGCTGGAAGGAAAAAGGGTTACAAACAGGTGTCAAGATTCTTACCTATGTTTACCTTGATTTTTTGGGTCCCATTTCCTTATAATTTAGTGCAGTAGAGTAATTACTATTGGCATCAAAACGGGCCATTAAGGTAAATGAATTGGCTTCCTAGTACGTGTAGTTGGATTTATTTATGATGATATTTTTTTCTAAATTTTTAGCTAGTAATTTTTTCTCTTCATGTAACCTCTTACTCACCCCTTTTTACACCTTTTACATTTTTAGGTTCTCAAGAAATGCCAAACAACATGAATTATACTCGATTCTTTTTGAAGGAGACGAGGTAAAACTTGTACCCCATTTGGCCGAAGTATGTTGCAGGTTAAACACACCATCTGAATTTTGCTGGGCTCCGATTTAAGCAATCTTCCTCCCGGAACAAAGGACTATAAATCAGGTAAGTGTGTTTAATATTTTCCTGCTACGTTTTCGCTGCAGTATGTTTAGTTCTGAAACTTCTTTGCAAATCTATTTCCATGATATGTTTGTGGAATATTTAGTTGTTATAATTGATCCAGTGATTTAAGTAACAAAATGAGTAACGGAAATATAAAATGCTAAAATCCTGAACCCAATAAAGTAACAAGTGGTAACGATTACTGTTAGCTAATACCATCTCAAATTATTTTTGGGTTTAGCGATCCTTTTTTGGTCATAGATTGATCCAAAGAACGAGAGTCTCTATCTTAAGTCCTTGGTGTCTCCTCAGTAGCTCTGTGGTAGAGCAGTCGGTTGTTAGCTGACTGGTCGTAGGTTCAAATCCTACCTGGGGATAGTTCTTGCTTATAGCTTTTCTGACCTAGCTACCTCCACATTTGTCCTTTTTTCTTCTTCTTTTAAACTAGCAGAATCGTGGGACATAGGAAGTTTCTTCTCAGTTTTTATTTCTCACTAAAGGTGAGTTTGTGGAATGTTTAGTTGTTATAATTGATCCACTGATTTAAGTTACAAAATGAGCAACGGAAATATAAAATGCTAAAATCCTGAACCCAATAAAGTAACAAGTGGTAACGATTACAGTTAGCTATACCATCTCAAATTGTTTTTGGGTTTAGCGATCCTTTTTTGGTTATGGATTGATCCAAAGAACGAGAGTCTCTATTTTAAGTCCTTGGTGTCTCCTTCGTAGCTCAGTGGTAGAGTGGTCGGTTGTTAGCTGACTGGTCGTAGGTTCAAATCCTACTTGGGAATAGTTCTTTGCTTATAACTTTTCTGACCTAGCTACCTCCCACATTTGTCCTTTTTTCTTCTTCTTTTTAAACTACCAGAATCGTGGGACAGGAAGTTTCTTCTCACTTTTTATTTCTCACTAAAGGTGAGTTTGGTTCGTTCAATTCTTAAGGTAGCTAAAATTCTGAACCTTATAACCCTTAATCCTGCAATCTGAACCACTTAAAAGTCTTTAAAAGCCTTATAAAAGAATAATTATGTGGACATCGATTTTGCCTGTACTTTATCCCCAGGACTCCTGAGAAGTTGAACTTTTTGCAAGTTTATACAAGTGAATTGATCTTTCAAGGCAATAATACATGTTATTCTTTTAAACTCATGTAGCGTGGTTAACAAGAAATATACATAGCAATAATTGGGCAACCGCATGTGTAAGTTTTTATGACACCTTGGTCTTTGCCATAGAGGTTCAATGATGCTGGTTCTTAAAATAACTATTGAAATACGGGATCATTGCTAAAGTCTATTGTGTACTGTCTTAACTATTCTTATTGACAGTTTTTTTCCAAAAAAAAAAACTTTGACCCCGTAATTATCTGAAACTGTAACATCCCGTATTTTTATAAGTGTTTTTAATTAGGATGTAATTTATCCAAAAACGTTTTATTCAAATTTTACCAAAAACCGGTCACTCGACTAATTTTTTTTAGCCAAAAACCGAAACTCTACCGAAAAGCTTTATTTTTAAAACCTGTTACTAATTTTATAAATAAAAAGGACCCAATAGTTTTGTTTTTAAAGATTTGTTATTATTGAGTAGTATATTAATATTTTTGGATTTAGAGTTAACTTTTAGAACTTTAGGGACCAAATAGTTCGTTACCACAAACTATCTCAAAACAGTTTTTCTAAACACTTTTCAGCCACTTTTTAAAACCTAAAACCTAAAAATCAGCCCAAGCAAGAGAGAAAAGAGAGAAAAGAAAGAAGAAGAAGAAGAGGAAACCATCGTTAGCGAGTTCATACCGGAAGCATCTCCTCTACGCACTAAGGTAACGGGGGTTATCCATTGCGACTAGACGAGGGTGTATGTTAGGATTAGGTTTTCCGTTTAGTATAAATTTGGGGTTTGTGCCTTTTATATTAATTATGTTGTTAAATTGTTAATTGGGGTTAGTTGCTATATTTTTAATTCGCTTATTTGATTTTGGATTAGTTGTGGATTTAGTCTTTTGATTTCGGATTAATGATAATATTAATGGGTTGCGTGTTATATGCGTTGATTATGTATTATTATGGTTGTTGATAGAATTGGGTAAATTATTGTTGGATAAAGATGAGTTTTATATTGCGCATATAAGGTGTTTGTTCAAATGCCTGAATGAGATTTATGTTGATTAGACTTGTTTGGCTAGTTGTGAATCTAGAACCTATGCTTTTGGGTTTTGTTGAATTGCGTTAGAATGACGTTTGAGAATGTGATAAATGATTGGTTTATAATTTATTGGCCGAGGCCTTAATATTTATGTGTATGAGGTTGTGTTATATGAATAGTATAATATTATTGGCCGAGGCCTTAATATTGATACATTAGCAATGGTCTCTGTCTCTTCCTAATTCCGGGGACAGAAGACGGCAGTGGGGATAGGGAATGACTCGTCTTACGGACTGGGGCTAGTGGCATGAGAGGTCCTAGTGTGCACTATATTTATTTTATGTTAGCTATGGTCTCTGTCTCTTCCTAATTCCGGGGACAATAGACGGCCGTGGGGATAGGGAATGACTCGTCTTACGGACTGGGACGAGTGACATGAGAGGTCCAAGTGCGCACTATAAATCTACTTTTATGTTGCAATGGTCTCTGTCTCTTCCTAATTCCGGGGACAGAAGACGGCCGTGGGGATAGGGAATGACCTACCTTACGGACTGGGGTAGGTGGCATGAGAGGTTCATGTTTGTTATAGATTTGTGTTGACGTTATTTAATTTATTTAATTCATCCCGTTATAGAATGTTATTATATTTCTTTTTATACGTCGATTATCGTAGTTGTAGAATTTGTGAGCTCTTGCATTTAAGGGATGGAGTGACGGTATTTTGTGGTGCCGTCCCGTCTAGTTACGTGCGTGGGACTCACCGTTACAATTTTGTATTTCATGTACCAATTAGGTTGAGGCGTTGGTTAAGAGCATTAGCGAGGTATCGCATGGGCTCGGGCATCTTTCAGTTGCTTTATTTTCGCTTAGACTAGTTTTCATTTGAGGTTGTAGCCTACGGGCGAATTACATTTGTTCGTTCCTTTTTTATATAATTTTGTTAAAACCTTTTGTCTTGTAGCCGCGTTTGGCAAACTTTATATTTATTCTTTTAATTGTTCCTTTAGCTTGCAAATGTTTTTTTTTTAAAATTTTAAATTTCGTACCAACAGGTTCTCTTTTCTTTTCTTTAAAAAGGTTATGTCTCGATGTCCGTGTTCTATGGATTTTGGGGCGTGACAGAAACACTACTGATGTTTCCGGGCCACCTATTCTATTCGACTATTGTCTTTTAGTATTTAGTTTATGCTCCATTTAAATGGGGCATCAGTATATAAAGTCATACTTGCCAAAATAGTAGTATATAAAGTCATACTTCCGAATTAGTGAGAAATGAGTTGTTAAATTATGTGCCAAAACTAGGGGTGGGAAATAATCCCCATACCCGATCCCGACCCGACACACTCCCGCCCCGATTCTGTCGGGTACTCTCCCGACCCGATTGGTTTCGGGGTCGGGATCGGGTGTGATAATTGATATCCGTCGGGTACCCAACCCGACCCGAAATTTATTAAATATATAATTTACTCACACATCTATATCTACGTATTAAGTAAATAGTTACTATTCTTAATGCTCGATTGTTTCCAGTAACCTTCTAAAGGGTACATACATCTTACTGTACACTTTTTGAGTTTTTTTTTTTCAATTGATTTATTAGTTTGAATGTTAGATGCATCTAAAAACCTCTTCTATAAAAACAATCTTTTACAAATATGTTTTTCGTTTTTACACCATCAAAGGAAGATAAAGAAGTATAATAATTAGAACTAAAAGAATGGTCGCGTAGGACTTGTTTGGTTGACCTCAGAAAGAGTAACATGGTCTTTACTTTTACTTTCAAATAGTTTATTTGTTTTTTTCTAGTAGTATAAATTCATTTTTTTATTCAACCAAAGCTAACTGAAGACTTACTTTTTCATAAGCACATTATTGTATAACTGCCGGCTTGCTGTCATTATATGCAATAATTTAATTGATCAAAATGCTTTCTGGTTTCATACACACTGGACAGTTTGTAGCGAGTTTGAACATTCGCACAATTTTTCAGTAGCAATTCCTCTTCTATTTTATGAGCTTAAGAGTTATCGGGATTATACCATCCCAACCCGTCGGGTACCCTAATTGTCGGGTCTCAACTTTTTTCGGGTCGGCATCGGGAAGAAAAATCACTAGCCGGCCTCTTTCGGGCCGGGATTCGGGTAGGAGTGTTTCGGGTCGGGACCCGACCCGGTGCCACCCCTAGCAAAATTTTGGATAAAGTCATGAGTTTTTTGTGTCTTAAGAATCAGCTGAGGATTTCTCTTAAAAAACATTGACAAGAAATTAGGTGGACAATCGAATATGAAATAATCATGGTATTTATTAGTAAACACTACGGTGACAAAAAATCATTGAATATTTTGGTCATCGGCCAGAACTGGTGCACTCTGTTCTAGTCTCAATAAGAATGCTAGGTCTTACTGTTCATATATTATGATATGAATATACCACACCTATTCGTTATGTATGGATGATGAGATTCCATTGATACAGAGCCAATTCCAATAGACTTATTGGAGGGTCCAATTGGCGTGCATCCAGTAGCAATTGAACCTACGAATTCGCCAATTATGAGTTGGGCGCTTTAACCATTCAGCCATGGATGCTTAGCGGGGATGGGAATAACCAAATTTCAATTGAAATGAAATATGTAGGATCAATCAATGCAATTTAGGAGGAATCAATGAAAGCACAAGAAATTAGTTGTTCCCGAATCACTTATTCCGTAGGCATTTCCGCACCTAGCTCTCTCCTCAAAGACGTAACACCCTTACCCACTATCCCACACGGTACAATATGCTCAAACAATATGCTCAAACCACACGGTACACCCTTAAATCTGAATCAATATTAAAAGCCAAACCATGTGACGTGATCCCACACGATATTCTAACACCTATAGCACCGATTTTTCTATCACCAACCCAAACACCTGTCTCATCCTTTTCACCGGGACGAGCTTCAACACCATATAAAGATGCTAACTCAATCATAGTAGACTCAAGCTTTTCAACGTATATACGTGCACCAATACCAATATCATGAAGAGAGAGAATGGGATATAGTATAACTTGTCCTGGTCTGTGATACGTTATGAAGCCGAGCACCCATAGCTTTTAGGTCATTTTCGGGAACTAATAAATTGTAATATGTTCTTCGTTTACCCAAGTGTATATGTAGGTGGATGTTGAAGAGATAAAAGAGTATCGGAGATTTTGTCAGATTTTCTATCGGACGTGAGTTTTTCTTGAATCTTGTGACTGTAAGTAATTTACTTGCCCATTCTCCAAACCTCTAGCTTTCGAAATATTCTCATTGCCTACAAAAATTGCAAAACCAAAGCAACTTACTGAGATTTCCTAAACTTTAAGTAGCTACGAGTTTAAAGAAACTTAAACTAGTGGCTTACTGGCTTCCATTACCCGAAACTGAATACTACAACAGTATCAATCAGTTGTGCACACGCACACTGTATGTATTATATATAAGTTGTTACATCATATTTACATTACTTACTGAATTCCCGAGCATTAGATTTTTTCTCGGTTTTAAAAAGTTTGCTCCATAGTTAAAAAAGCTCAATTGAAACCTCGATAAAAGTTAGATTCAAAGCTTAAAAAAAGCTTAAAGCTCACTTTTCTGCTTTTTAGGCTGCTAAAAGCTCACGTTTTTTGCGGAACTATTGCAAACACGCTTTAGTTAGGTTTTTGCTTTTTGAAAAACTAGATTTTTTCATGATGAATAGCATACTCTACTCGTAATTAAACTCCACTCACATTTCAGACAACGAATGATGCTCGTTTTATGGGATTCATATTTCGTTGCGAATGAGAGCTAAAAATGGGACCTTTAACGTAGAGAGAATTTAAACACGGTACGACTTAGTTGAATAAAGTTAGTGGAGCTAGAAATGCAAATTTTAAGTAAAATGGATTACTCTATATGCTAATTAAGACTTTGTTTTGTTCTATCGAAATTCCCATTTCCTAATTGCATTATCCCATTGCTACTTCGAAAACGAAAAACTTTAATTTAGATACTTGAGTTAATTATGAATAGGATATTTAGTGTATACAAAAGTTATAAATAAATAAAAATTAGAATCCAACTTTCAAATGAATAGCATAAACATCTCCTAATTTATCAAAAAAGAAGAAGAGAAAGCTGTATATAGATACGTATTTTATCTCTTTAATTCGTGGGAGAGGGGTATCTGACTGTTTTTTTAAAACAGTTATCCTAACTGGGTTTAATATGAGCCGGTAGATTTGAAATAAAAGACCTAAATATTGCAATTAAAAGGGTTTCAAGGAATAAATTTGATAAAATAAAAAGGAATCTTCAACAATACTCTTGTTAAATTCATTTTATTCTCGGGATTACTATACGATTTTCAGGATCAGTTTTCATTATCACAAAAGTTGTTTAAATATCATTTTAACAAATATTGATGGAATCCACCATGAGTTTGCCTTGGAAATTTTATTTTCCTTGATTTGTTTTGCTTAATTCACTTCTTTTTTCAGGAGTAGGATCATCTTCAAATTGTTGCTCTGCACCCAGAACCAAATCTTCAGCATCAATCACTTGGTGAAAAACATTACCAAATGTAACTTTACTCCAGCTTGATAGTTTTTTCCTCTATATTTTTAAATTTTGCACCAAAGAGAACAAAGCATTGCCTTCTTTATAATGTACCCAATTTTCAGTTAGTATATTCTTAAACCCATGATGAGATAACCAAAATTTCTGGAAAATAAATCTTCTGATATTATTGTCCTCTTCTATATTAAAGGTAATTAATAAGGGACTATGATCAGAATTGACCTTAGATAGATGCTCCAATGATATACTTTGAAACATATCTGAGCAATTAGCATTTACATAAACCTTATCTATTCTCTCCATAATCAATCTATCACCTTCTCTTTTATTCCACCAAGTGAACCTAGATCCCAGAAAGTTCAATTCATATACCCCACACTTGTCCAGACATTCCAAATAGTCATTAGCACCATTAACATTAATGTCCAGACCTCCTATTTTATCTTCTTCTTTAGAAACAGTATTAAAATCCCCTACTATTAACCAAGGATTAGTAGTCTTAGAATTTTCCAAAAATTACCACAAAATCTTCCTTTCTTGAACTGTACACTTAGCATACACAGTTGTGATTTGAATAGCAGTATTCCACAACTTAACTTCAAAATTGATACACTGACAGCCCTCGTTGACCACATTTATTTCTAAATCATCATTAGAAAAAACCCAGATTTTATTCTCTTCATGAGTAAACACATTATCAAACCCTATTTTACTCTTATAGAGATCAATTTTATCCTGCTGCACCATTGGTTCTATACAGATCAATAACACTATTTTATTGATTAGACAGCTTTTTAATTCTTTTTAACGTAGCTTTATTCCCAATACCCCTCACATTCCAAACTAGGGCCTTAATCATTCATTATACATTTTTCTCTCCCCCACATTAGAGGATGATCTTAGCTGCATTTGAATTTCTTCTTCTTGACTCTTTTTTTTTGTCTTCTCTTTTTTTTTTTTTTTGACTTTTTGATATTTGATCTTCCCATTCATTTGCTTCCTCATTTAGAGTTTTTTGCTGAAATGGTACAGTGCCCAAAATCAATTCCCAGAATGGGCTACCTTTCTGTAATATTCCCAAAATGGTCTACTTTCGAAAAACGACCGATCGTAATGAATAAAACGACCGGTCGTTTTTATCATTAACTCTCTGGAACAATTTGGACAAAAAACGATCGGTCGTTATGTACATTACGATCGGTCGTGTTACAGACCAAAAACGATCGGTCGTTTTAGCATAGCGATCGGTCGTTTTTTGTGTTGTGTCACAGGAAGAATTTGTACTTAAAACGATCGGTCGTTTTATAGTAGCGATCGGTCGTTTTTAAGGTTTGCTCACTGGAACATTTTCGTTCCACACCGATCGGTCGAAATATAAAAACGACCGATCGTTTTTCTGTTTCACTGTGTTAAAACCTCTTCCAAAACCCTAATTTCATTCATTCCACAAAATATATTCATCCTCTCTTCCAAAATCGCCTCCCTCTTTCCAAATCCATCAAAATTCCTCAATAAAACCTAATTTTCTATAAAAATATCACCCAATTTCACCTATTATCCGTATAATCGATTATCGATTAATTTCGTTTCTTAGAAACCCTATTTTCTTCAAAACCCATTTTATTCAACAATGGTTCGTACGAAGAAAGCGTCACTCAACCTCGTTGATGAACATGAGGACGAGGTCGTGCCTCCACCACCTCGCCGTCCGGCTATTCCTCGTGCCCCACGCACCGGCTCCTCCACCGCTTCTCGCTCGGGCCCCGGTTCCTCTTCCGGCCCTCTTTCTCCTCTCTATCCACCCGAGATGGGTAAAAGAGGTATATTGACCAACTTCACTCTAGATATGCGTTTATTCCGTGAACGATTTGCCGCTCTAATGATAGATTTAAGTTTTTACAAACTCGATACTATCCTCACTCTTAAAGAGCCTTTTTACAAAGAAAATGTCTACGAATTTTATTATAACCTAGTTCTCGATAGGGATAATGATGGCGCACTCCGCTTGCGTTCATCGTTTAACCGACAACCTTTCGTTTACGGTATAGACCGTCTACGAACTCTCTTACGCCTAGATAGCGGCGGTTTCCATGAGTCTAGTGAGGAACTTTGTGAGACTCTCGAGATCGACCACTTCAATGATCTAAAAGATGAAATTTTTTATCCCATTCATCAAAATCGCTCCAACAAAGCCCATGGCCTTCTATTCCGTAACAAACTAGCCTACCACATCCTTTCTCACATAGTCCTCCCTCATACCTCCAATTTCACGGATGTTACCAATGAGTACATCTTTCTTCTTGGGTGCATCCATCGTCGAGTCCGACTCGACTTTGCTACCCTCATCTTCCTTAAGATGGACTCGCTTAAAACGAAATCCAAAAATGGGCTACCTTACGGTGCCTTGATTTCGGCCATCTTAAAGGACCTAAACCTCGTTCCCGGTGGAACATTGTTCAAAAACAAGGACAAACATGTTTGGGACACTTCCTATCTTTCCCAAATGTCCATAAAATTCCATAATACCGACAAGTCCATAACTTGGTCCGGTAAGCGGGTATCCGGCCCCAACTATGCTCCTCTCACCCCCGAAGAGGAAGAATACGTCGGCCCTAAGCCAACACCACAAGCCGCACGTGAGGATTTCTCCTCCGAGTCTCTTCCCCCCACCGATATTCCTACATCCTCTCGTCCCTCTCGACGACAAGGAAAAGCTCAAGTAGGATCTTCTCACCGTCCTCCGCGCAACGAACAATTCTACGACGATCTCTACATCGACCAATATCAAAATGCGCGACTTCACCGACGCATGTTTCGTGCCATGAACACATGTCAAGAAGATTTGGACGAAATCGATAGGTTGAGCGCTGAGCAAAGGGCGAAATTCCACGGCTATTTTCCCGATCTTGCCGGGCCCCATGACAACAACGAAGACGAAGAGGATGATGCGACCTCCCACCGCGACTAGGCGGATATCATTTTATTCATTTTCATGTTTTTTTTTTATGTTGTCAAGGGGGAGAAATACCTCTCTTTTTGTTTCATTGTATTTCTTTCCCGTTCTACGAACTTCGTTTGTTTTTGATGTAATAAGTAGCATGATTATATTATGAATTGTGTTTATGTTGGTTTTAAACATGGTTGTTATAATCTATGACGTTGCGAGAATGTGCTTCATAATATGCGTTTTTATCTTATGATATTGCATTTAGTGCGCTTAAATTGCTAGTTGGCTAGTTGATTGGGTTATTTATATGTCTTTCATTTGTGGCGATTGACCTTTTTTTAGGCAAAACTATGGCCGATTTTTCGCGTGCATATAGATCTTTCGTTAACCTTTATCGGTTTTGCTTTGTTATACTTCGTTTTAAATCTGTTATGACATTTACTTGTTCTTTTCGAAGAAATCTTTTATCCAAGTAAAACGTTATCTACACATTTCGGTTATACTTCTTTAAGCAAAACGTTATGTACCCATTTTGATGATAACAATATTTGTAGAACATGATAAAAGCTCGTTTTGCGTACTAATCATTTATCGAGTGTGTTAAAGGTTCTAAATAATAGAATGCGTAATTACCAAGCCAATGGTTCAAGCGGAACCTCAATCGGATTTGAAACGCATTATTTACGAGATTTCGAAGTTTGTCGAGAAAACCGAAACATTGAAGCACAAAAAACGACCGATCATAAAGCTAAAACGACCGATCGTTTTAGATGAGATTTCTTCCAGTGAGCCAAGATATAAAACGACCGATCATTTTACAGAAACGACCGGTCGTCTGTGTAAAAACGATCGGTCGTTTTTCACAGTCGACCGATCGACTGTAAAGAATTTATAGAACGAAGAATTTTTGGCACTTTTCGACACTGATTTGGCAAAAAATATATAAAAACATGATCCTTTTTCAACATGATCCCTTTTTGAACATGATCCCTTAAAAAATGATGTAAATTAATATGTTTAGTACATCGGATTGTCCGGAAGATTTATAGCAAAAATATTATCACATAAAATGATGTCGTAAATTAATATGTTTAGTATAAGATGTGTAGGTGACGTTTTACTAAACATCCGATTTAAAACATCCGATTTAAAACGAAGGTAAACAAAGCTAAACGATTAAGGAAAACGAACGATCAAATGCAAGCGAAAAATTGGCCATAGTTTTGCCTAAAAACGGTCAATCGCCACAAATGAAAACAACACAAATAACCCAATCAACTATAGATATATATACGCACAAGTTATAATAACATCAAAATCGCATTTGTGGAATTATAAATACGCAATCTCACAACGTCATACAATTTAACATGTAATGATAAATAGCAACATAAAAAAGATTCATAACATAATTGCAAAGCGTTTGCTACTTATTACATCAAAAACAACGTAGTTCGAAAGAAAATGAAAAACAAAGGAAATACAACGCAAAAAACATCATTAAAAACATAAAAAAATAACCGCCTAGTCGCGGTGGGAGGTCGCGTCGTCCTCTTCGTCTTCGTCTTCGTCATTGTTGGGACCGGCTAGATCGGGAAAATACCCGTAGAACTTTGCCCGTTGCTCGGCGCTTATCCTATCAATTTCGTCCAAATCTTCTTGACTTGTGTTCATGGAGCGAAACATGCGTCGGTGGAGTCGCCCATTTTGATATTGGTCGATGTATAGATCGTCGTAGAATTGTTGGGTGCGCGGAGGACGGTTGGAAGATCCGACTTGAGCTTTTCCGCGACCTCGAGTGGGACGAGAAGAGGAAGGCATTATGTGAGACGGGGGAAGGGACTCGGAGGAAATAGGCACATCCTCACGAGCGGCTTGCGGTGTGGCCTTAGGGCCGACATATTCTTCCTCTTCGAGGGAAAGAGTAGTATAGCCGGGGCCGGACACCCGTTTATCAGACCAAGTAATGGTCTTGGCGGTAGTGTTGAATTTTATTGACATTTGGGCAAGATAGGAGGTGTCCCAAATGTGTTTGTCCTTGTTCTTGAACAAGGTACCACCGGGGACAAGGTTTAAGTCCTTTAAGATGGCCGAAATCAAGGCACCGTAAGGTAACCCATTCTTCGATTTCGTTTTTAGCGAATCCATCTTAAAGAAGATGAGTGACGCGAAGTCAATTTTGACTCGGCGATGGATGCACCCTAGGAGGAAGATGTACTCATTGGTAACATCTGTGAAGTTTGAGGTATGGGGGACGACAATATGGGAGAGGATATGGTAGGCTAATTTATTTCGGAAAAGAAGGCCGTGGGCTTTGTTAGAGCGATTGTTGTGGGCGGGATGAAATAACTCATCTTTGAAATCGGTAAAATTAACGATGTTGAGCATTTCGCAAAGTTCGTCATCTTGCTCGTACACCCCCTCGGCATCGAGGTGTAGAAGATTTCGTAAACGGTCTATACCGTAAACGAAGGGTTGGCCATTAAACATTGAACGCACGCGGAGTGCGTTATCATGATCCCTATCAAGAACTAGGTTATAGTAAAATTCATATATATTTTCAATGAAGAAAGGCTCTTTTAGAGTAAGAATTACGTTGAGTTTTTGGAAGTTTAAATCTTGCATAAGAAGGGGAAAACGTTCAATAAATAAAGGCATGTCTATGGTAAAGTTAGTCAATATAGCTCTTTTACCCATTGTAGGTGGATAGAGAGGAGGAAGAGAGCCGGAAGAGGCACCGGGGCCCGATGGTGGAGCGGTGGAGGGGCCGGTTCGTCGAGCGCGAGGAACACGGGGGCGGCTCGGGGACGGAGGCACGTAGTCGTCCTCATGTTCGTCGACGATGTGTGATTGAGCTTTCTTGGTGCGAACCATGGTTGGATTATAAAAAAAATTAGGGTTTTGGGAAAATTGGTATTTTGAAAAAAAAGGGTTTTTAAGAAACGGAATCAATCGATTGTTGATTATAAGTATTAATAAGAGAATTGAGTTATATATTTGTAGATATTTGGGATTTTTGATAAATTTTGATAGAAAGAGGCGATTTTGAAAGAGAGAGATGGTTGATATAATTGTTGAATTAGTTGAATGAAATAGAATTAGGGTTTCAAACGAGTTAAAAGGCTGAAAAACAGGAAAACGATCGGTCGTTTTGTACTTACGATCGATCGTTTCTGGACAAAATTCTTCCAGTGAGCACACATAAAAAACGACTGGTCGTTTTTGCATAACGATCGGTCGTCTGTGTAAAAACGATCGGTCGTTTTTCACAGAGATCGATCGTTTCTGGACAAAATTCTTCCAGTGAGCACACATAAAAAACGACTGGTCGTTTTTGCATAACGATCGGTCGTCTGTGTAAAAACGATCGGTCGTTTTTCACAGAGATCGATCGTTTTTGGACAAAATTCTTCCAGTGAGCACACATAAAAAACGACTGGTCGTTTTTGCATAACGATCGGTCGTCTGTGTAAAAACGATCGGTCGTTTTTCACAGAGATCGATCGTTTTTGGACAAAATTCTTCCAGTGAGCACACATAAAAAACGACTGGTCGTTTTTGCATAACGATCGGTCGTCTGTGTAAAAACGATCGGTCGTTTTTCACAGAGATCGATCGTTTTTGGACAAAATTCTTCCAGTGAGCACACATAAAAAACGACTGGTCGTTTTTGCATAACGATCGGTCGTTTGTGTAAAAACGAAGAATTTTTTGCACTTTAATTTTCGACACTGAAGAAAAATATATAAAAATACTAAAATATATATAAAATCAATCAAATATATATATTTATGTTAATTGCACTTATTTATTTATGTTGTTCATTCTACTTTTTATGTTAATTGCATTTATTTATTTACTCTCATACTTAACAAACCAGTTTATCTTCTCAAAAAACAGTATGAAAAAACACTGAGAATAAATATATATATTTCATCTTAAAAAATACAATTACAAGCGGAAAATTAAAATAGTACAAGATACATATTGTCTCGTTGATAAGCGTACAATTACAAGCGGACAATTACAGCTAAAATCATAAGCGTCGAGGACGTATTGGATACGGACACTTACGACAATCATGTCCTCGCCCTTGACAACTAGAACATCTCATACGTGCTCGTCTCTCCGACTGATCCATACCATTATGAATACGAGTAGATCTTGGACGACCCCTTTCTCTTAAAAGAGTAACATCCGGAAGAAATAATCTATCACATTCATCCCAATAGTCTTGATGCCGAATAGGAGAAAATTGCGCCGAGTACGTACCTTCGTATGATTCAAGCGTGTAATATTTTACTATGTAAGCTTCCCAATCAAGACGGTTTGCAGCGCATACGGAAAACACATGTGAACAAGGGATTCCATCACTCTGCCACTTACCGCAATCGCATTGCCAAAGTGAAAAGTCGACAACTTGAGTATTGCCGCCCCTGGAATTTCTTGAACTTGTACACACGGAATAAACCCCTCTTTCATAATCGAAAGTAACATTGGTATGACCAATGTCCGACCTTCGTTTGTCTAAAATTTTGAGAATATTGGGACCATATCTTGTGCCGCTGTTTCTCATCCCGATTACTATCTTTTTCCGCTCGCAAAAATAGTGTACCAACTTATAGAAAATAAGCTGCACAGCAGCAGTGATTGGTAAATTACGAGCAGCTTTTAAGACATTATTGAAAATTTCAGCCATGTTTGTGGTCATGTTACCATGTCGCCTCCCTTTATCATGAAAATATGACCATTTTTCCGCAGGCTCTCTTATCAACCATTGATATGCTTGAGGATTCATGACTTTTATTGCTTCCATGATTCTTTTCAATTTTCTTTCTTGTAATTCCCAAATGGCGTTCTCCACTAACTTGTGTAAGTCAGGATCTCCTCTGAAAGCTTTCTTAAAATTATCCAAAAAATGATTTGAACAATATCGATGAACAAAACCTTGACCACGCCAAACGCCTCTCACTGCACTTAGAATACCAGCATGTCTATCCGAAATTAGACAAATATTCATGCGCTCTTTAATCACATGTCGCATAATGTTGGAAAGAAAATAGCTCCACGAAATTGTACTCTCCTCAGCAACAAATGCACAACCAATGGGAAAAACATGATTATCTGCATCCGATGCCATGGCCAACAAAATCTTACCTTTATACTTCCCATATAAGTGAGTAGCATCAATAGCGATAACTGGCCTACAATACTGAAATGCATCAATAACGGCCTTAAATGTGAAGAAAAATCTGTTCAATACCTCACCCACTGTATTTGTTACCGCATCGTAAACTGGCGTGGTCTCATAAGAAGCAACGGTACCGGGATTATACTTTTGAAGCGCTTTCATAAATTTAGGTAAAACCTTATACGAGTCTTCCCAATTACCAAATATCTCTGCGATTGCTTTTTGTTTACCCAAATAAGCTTTTTTGTATGAAACTGACATTTCAAAACGGGCATTCACAATCTCTTTAACTAATGAAATCTTCATCATAGGATTAGTTGTGATGGCATTTCGAATGGTTTGGGCAACAAGATTGGAATCTAACTGTGGATGATCAGTTGTAAGCTCGGCATGAATGCATGTATGAGGACCGTTGTACACCGACACTTCAAAAAATCCATGTTTCTTTCTTAGCGAAGCTCGTAGTTTCCATTTGCATTGTTGAGTTTCGGCCAATTTACAACGAATTTCCCAAAATTTGGCCTTCGAACTTTTAGTGGAAAAATGGATGTTACGTTTGATTGACCAAAGTTTTATTCCCTTTTTCAACATTTCTTTATCCCTAAATAAAAGACCAACAAAAGGATCATTAACTTGAGGATCCCAAAATCCAGGATACATCATATAATTGCTTCTCTGGTTAATGTAATTTTCTTGAGTGTCGAACGGTTCATTAAACAAACTTGACATTGGTTGATGCATAGGAATTTCATCGGGAATAGTATTATTCGCCAATTGTGACCCACTTGATTGGTCGTTTTCATCCTCATCCATATACAAGCCCATTTCAGAGGATAATTCTTCGTACTCAACTTCTTGTACATTTTCTTCGTCATCGTCAGACTCGTTTTCGCTAATATTGAAGTCCGGATCTTCATCCTCTGGTTCATCCCCAAGTTCTATCGACCAACCAATATTATCTGCCAATCGACACACTGCATCCAAATGTGTCAAATCTGGTTCGTTGTTCTCAGAATATACCTCTAGCATTGGCTCTTGTCGAATGGGTGTTCTACTTGATGTACCGATTTCATGCATTGGCTCTTGTCGAATGGGTGTTCCACTTGATGTACCGATTTCATTAGTGGAAAGAATATTATAATACAACCCGTAATCTTGATCAGAAGAGTAAACTTGCTCAATTTCAACATATAACTCTATAAACGTTCTTCCATTTTCTTCTATTAACTCAAGCATGGTTTCCAACGAATCATTATCATCAACAGCCAATCGCATATATTTAAACTCAGTAAGTGTAGTCAGATATGGATAACGACATGTTAAACTCAAACGATTTGAAGTCGATGACACATCAAGTACCTTAAACAATTTTTCCAAAAATTGGTCGTATGTCGTGTTTCTAGATACCTTAAAATTTTTTTTATAAGAAATATCATAAGATAACCCCTCGCTAATAGTTTCCATTATCGTACCTCCCCAATAACACATAATTGTAGGATTTTTCATTTCGATAAACACACGGTAAAATTAACAATTTTACTCAAATAATACTCCAACAACACAAAATATTGAGCTTTTACCTGTTTTGGAAGAGATCTGAGATTTGCCCTAAAATGATATAAGAGCTCTGTTTTTTTTTATTTTTACAGTGGTAATGAGATGAGTACAGTGGTCTGTGGAAATGAGATGAGTTTTTTAAGTACAAGTATTTCCGAAAAACGACCGATCGAAATGTACGTAACGACCGATCGTTTTTGTCTGAAAAACGACCGGTCGTATTGTCCAATTCGACCGATCGTTTATTGTCCAAATTGTTCCAGAGAGTTCAATAATAAAACGACCGATCGTTTTAACCATTTCGATCGGTCGTTTTTCGAAAGTAGACCATTTTGGGAATATTTCAGAAAGGTAGCCCATTCTGGGCTTTAATTGTCCACAGTAGACCATTTCAGCAAAAAACTCCCTCATTTATATGTTCTACTTCCTGGTCTTCGACTTGCTTTTTACTTCCTCTTTCTTCCCCAATAGTACTTTTTGGACTCTTATCTATTATTTTAGTTATTACAAAGTTATTGTTGATAGAACTAAGATCTTGATAAGTCACTATAGTCATTCTCTCTTCTTCTCCATTCATTTTCCCATCTGTAACATGATTTAGAATCATTTTCCCATCTGTAACATGATTTAGAATCTCAGACTTATCACATATAATTTCTTCATCAACTTTTTCATCTTTTTCCTCTTCATCAACCTTTTCATCTTTTTCCTCTTCATCTTCAATATGTACTATAACTGTATCTTGTTTCTTAGCGAAGTCAGTCGTGATCTTTAGTGGAATAAATCACGATTTAAATTGATTGTATACCTCTCCAGTTTTTAAGAAGATATGATAGCACGAATTTTTTTTAATGAGCTCTATCCTAATTACTCTACAAGTTTCTACATTAGTCTACACATAAATAACTATATTTTCGAGATTGCCTAGAAATAAAGTTCACCCTCTTTCAAGAAGCAATGTGCTAGGTCAGAAATAAAATAGAAGAGTTGAGGCGATTTGTTACATCTCACAGCTGCCATCTCTTTCCTTATATTAATCGGTATGATTTAAACCTATACGGTAAAACATGATTAATTTTGATAATATACGTACATACTAAACCTAACAAAGTGTGTACTTTGTACATATTAATTTTATTTTTACATTTTTATTATGCAATTTGTACATAGTTAGTTATTAAAACTTTTAGGTTATCGACCTTAAACAAAATGTGTCTAGAGTTAATAACACTAACAAAGTGTGTACTTCTCCCAAAAAAAAGTCATCAAATGAGTTATGAACACGGTAGTCTGTGTGGCCTCTCATTTCATAAGGTTTTCGTCCAATATTCTATGTTTTATCATTTTATTTATTTTTGAGTTAAAGAGAGGTAAAACCGTTAGGTGACGCTTTAATTTAAACGATGGATAAAAATTAAATGGGATATAAATATAGTGCAGAATAACATAATTTCACAATTAGTAGTCACGATTAATTCCAATATTGGATTCAAATTTATTTAGGCGAGAGATAAACTATACGTTACTATATATATACTCCATAACATAGTTTGATAACCAATACTTTATTGAATCAAATAATTAATACAAAAGGTTTTCCATACGAGCACATGTTGACCTTAACAGAAAATTTATACGAATTGGCAAACAATATTAACAAAAAATAAAAATGAAAGTACACATTCAACCATGAAGTATCGATTAACAAAAAATAAAAATGAAAGTATGAAAGGTACAACGGTACATTGGCAATTTGTATCCCATGTCTAGTTGCTAATCTTCAAATGGTCCAGATTATGATCATCTCTACCAATGCCCATGTTAAAAACATTACCACGATATTCATTCCAAATTACTTCTTTATAAAGTGGGGGATTATTTTCTGAAAGCAGCTCCTTGATAGGTCCATATTTTTTCTGTATGTTACCGAAGCCTACAAAAACTGCCACCGTAACTCGAGGCCCGTTTGCCAATGCAGTAGCTCTGTGTAGGCGACTCTTGAACTTGCCGTTTGAAAGAAGCTGTTATATTGGGTATTGACCATAAAAACGTAATTAGTAAGTGTCTGTATGATTTTAACCTTGATTTTTGCTTCTTTTTTGTATCAAAATAAGTGAGACTTTCGTAAGAAATTGTTACATTTTAAATTAGCAATTATCTTATCTAGAATCTTGGCGTTAATTTTGAGGAATTTTTATATGGATTGTGGACCAGATTCACTTGGTGTTTACTAAAATGGTAAGCAGTGTCTGAGTTGGATAATTTATTTCGTATATCAATTATAACATGCAAATTTAATCGGTTCTAACTCTTTGATTAACATGAAATTACTACGTGACAATTAGTTAGAAAATGCGTACCTTGATTTGGAAATGAATTGATTGATTGTTAAAAAAATGATGAAATGATGCAAATGAAAAACTGAGGCTATTGTTATACAATGTCCTTAATAACACTTTCGCCCCCCACACGTTCTGATGATTGATGGGCGGTGCTCTCCAAGATGCAACGGCTACTACCGTGCAAATGTAAGAAGCGCACAATACACTTGCCTTTCGGACGCTTCACAACACAGACTTTCTCTCTCTAATGCGGAATGATTTAGAAAATTATATGCAAGTTTAGAATGCAGTAAAACGGATTGAATTTAAAATGAAAGGGGGCCCTTTAAACTTATTGAGCTCAAATGTTCGAACTGATCTTAACCAACTTATAATGGTATTCTCGTACTCTGAAAAATTATTCCAAAATTCAGATGATGGGTGAATTAAAATAAACAAAGAAACCAAAACCTAGTATGTTTCGAGTGTCATAAATAACTGGTAAAACCTAATAATTTCTTAATTACCTGTACGAAGTCCCCAATATTAATAAGAATTCCTTCGTCAAGGGGAGCAACATCAATCCACTGGTTTTCATGAAGAATTTGGAGACCCTCTTTGTGGTCTTTTATTAAAAGGGTAATGAAATCAGGATCAGTGTGTTTGGAGAGGCCTTGGGCTATCTCAGGTTGAGGGCATGGAGGGTAATAGTGACACTGATATGCATGTCCGAGCTCTTTCATCCCCACAATGTCATGAAAGTAGTTAGGGCTAAGCCCGAGAGCCTCTGAGAGCAACTCAAACAAAGACGTCGATAGCCTTTCTACATGCTTAGAGTACTCTATCACTTCATCTCTGTAAATTAAGGATTTGAAAAAAAACTTACAAAATGCCTTAAATTAAGCATGGACAAAGCGTAATTGAAAACATGGATCTTAAATTACCTGCAAATCTCTGGCAAGTCTAAAGGATTAATTGGGTTTGCATTATCCATGGTAACCACAAGTGTGTCCCTCCAATTAGCAGTTTTTGACTTATACAGATCAAAGTTACTCACATATCTTACCCTTTTGTCGAAATCTCGATTGTATTTGTCCATCTTCTCCTCTGTTGGGAGCTCGTGGAATTCACGAATCTTGTTAAGTATGCCCTACAACGTATTTTGTGTTTATACTTATGTATAAATGTGAACATTCAAAATTCATGGCCTGCAGGATTGTTTTTGACTTATAAAGCTTTTTTTTTTTAATTATTTACTCCAATCATTTTTAACCAATTTTGCATAGCAAGGTAATATGCTAATCACTTTTTTTCTTCCTAATTAATTAACTGCAAGAGATATTAACTATCACTATTTTCTAATTTTTATTTATTTATAAGTTTACTTGTTTTTCCTATAATTACTAGTAGATCACAGCATATTTATTCAATGCACTATTTGTTTCTAATTACCTTCAAGACAGATATAGGTACCCCATGGTTCACAACATGGAAAAAGCCGACATCCTCAGCAGCTCGTCGAACATGGTCCACCATTTCCATTCTCTGGCCATTGTTGACAAGTCGGAGGTCGATAATTGGAATAGAGTATTTAGATATGGTCTTTTCATTAGCCAACGGATAGTCCCTCGCCAGATCCTCGGGCGACCGAACAAAAATTCGTGGTATCTCCGTTGTCCCGGAATCTACAATGCCTTTCACACCTTTTTTTGTCGCGTCAAACTCTTCTAGTTCTTTTAGCCTATCATAGTTCACAGGCGCCATTTCTCTTTTCCTATCCACTTGGCTCTTTTTTGCTGGTAGAGATGTGAATACCTTAATGTCAACTTCATGATTGTTTATATGATAAAGTAGAAATCAATCAATAAATAAAAATGAGTTTATTCATGAAAAATATTCCTGTCATGTTAAGAGAGATGGAAGAGGAAATTAAGAGCATTCATAATTTTTTCTAAAATTTGATAATTATGGTATAAAAAGTGACATGTATCAGTAACCCTATAAATTACATAAATTTCAGAAAACACAAAATTCACCTTATATATGAGTAATGTATATGATTTCCTAGATGAATATAATTGTAAGAAACTATTATGAGATCTATATTTTTGTGATTGGAATATTGTTATGATTTTTAAATGATAATAAACAAATAAAAAGAAATAATGTAGGGTTATTATAAGTAAATTAATAAAGAATATGAAATTTTGTGTAAATGTAAACATTTAATTAAAAGATATAAAATATGTTAAGTTTAAATAAATACACAATATTAATAATGCGATTGATATTAGATAGTTTACAATGAGTTTAGAGTTGACATTGGTGGTTGCTTGATGATCAATCCAAATCCAAATCCAAAATCTAATTATCTTCATTATAAAATATGAAGACACTTTTCACGTAAAGAAAACGCTAAAGATTTAATTGTTAATGATTCATATTTATCTACTTTCAATTCCAAGAAAGCATCCATCTATGATATTTATCCATCAGATTCCCTATGAAATAACTTATGAAACTTTCAATTAAAGACCAATTTCTTTTATTGAAGCAATTTTTTATTTCCTTTTGATCATGTAATTTTGATTATTACGTTAGAGGCTCTCTACTATGAGACTTTCTCTAATTGGACGTTGTTGTTTTTTCCGTTTCCCCCTCGTATTTTTTATGGTTTGATAATAAACGTGGGTTTTACTTTTCCCCACCAATTATATAAGAAAAAAACATAGACCAACAAGGATATTTATTACCAAATTTATTAGTTACAGCAAATTTCTAATTAATACTCCTACGAACTCACCACACATGGCATTTGACTTTAGCACAAAACTTGGTGGATCTGACAATTATCATGTGTTAACCAACGTACGCAAAGCTATAATAATTTATTTGATCAATGAATAACGTACTCTATATGTATATAACTCAACATGAAATAATTTTATTGTCTGAAAACTCAAAGATGAAATAATTTTATTGTCTGAAAACTGCACAACAAAATCAGTACTCTATATAAGAGCACGTATCCTAGATCGGCTTGGAAAGGTAAATACAATAAAAAAGCAAAATACTACTGAAGCTAAATCTTATCAAATCTGGCAAGAAATAAACTAAACCTATACTATTCAGAATTTTAAATAAGTAAATATTTCTGTTTCCCACATGATAGGGCAGCATTAGACTTTAGAAACCAGATTTAGTTATTGATCATGCAAGTATGCAACCATTTTATTTATATATTAACACACACATGATACACATATAACTGAAAGTAAAACACTACAGAAAGCAATAGAGAAACCGAGATGGTGTCGTTCGCAATACCGTCTCAGATACCTAGTGCTTATTGCTCCTTGAAGCTAAGGGGTAGAGAAAACGGAAAGAAAGCTATTTCATTAGCCACAATATATTTTGTAGATCATAAGAGTTTAGACACTAAATACCATGTGTTCATGATCAGCTCAAGAACTCCAAAATTTCACTCATGTCTCAGATTAAAATCCACTATAGTGTCATCTGTCATCGGCCCCGTTTCACCTGTCGACCCAGAAGATGGTAAGAATATATATAAAAATAAAATAAAGTATGAATACGTTATTTTTTGTTTTGTAAAGATATACAGAAAACATTTGCATTATGAATATGAGTATCATCTATTCTAGAATGGAGTTGTGTAATCCCATTGGATGAATATTTAAATATCGTAATCCGAGGAAAGCGATATAGAGTTGCTGCCATGTGACATGATGGTCACATGTTTGAGACGTAAAAGCAGTCTCTTTTAAGAATTGTAAGGATGCGATAAGCCGATAGTGGTCACTCTTCCCCGGACTCTTCCCATAGAGCGAGCTTTGTGCACTGGGTTGCCCTTTCTATTAAGTACATAATTTCCATTGCAAAAACTATTCGTTTACAACACAGTAAAATAAGATTGTGCATAGTTTTTTGCATATCAAATGTACTGTTTGGAACATCCTGTTGAGCTACACATTAATGGTGCAAATACAAATTAATTTTTGTCCTGTGAATGCTTTCAATTTACTCTTAAAAGAGAAATTACCAACTTAACCAGTGGCATCTACGCCTGTATGATGATCAATATCATTTTCTTTTTGTATAGTAATTATTATTCATCTATAAATATTAATTTCATTGCATATTGTAGAAAAAGTTCAAGATGTGGAGATGGAGGATATCAGAGTTGAAAATCCTACCTGGGTTGATATTTATCTGCCTCAGAAAGCAAAACCCTATGTGCGACTATCTCGCCAAGATAAGCCTATCGTTACTTGGCTATACGCTTGGCCAAGCTTATGGTATGATCGATTTTCAGACCTAATTACTATTGTATTCATGAATCTTGCAAAAGTATTTTTCGGCAGAGTCATAAATAAAAGAATAAAACTGCTATTTTAATTGTTTGCTAATTTATTGTAGGGCAATTGCATTGGCTGCCACGCCAGGAAGTTTACCTAATATAACATTGATGGCCTTATTTGGAATTGCATCAATCTTTACAAGAGGTTATGCCTGCACTATAAATGATATATTCGATCGCGATGCGGATAAAAAGGTGACTTCAAATCTCATATCTCTATTTTCTACCTCATTCCGTGTCTCCTTTCTTATTTTCACTCAAATTTTAAATTTTTACAACTTATACCGCAAATTTATAAACTTTTATAGTATATTGTATTCAAATTTTAAAACATGTGAACATAATATTGTTTTAAACAAATTTTTTAATATTCAATGTTTAATTTACACTAATTTATACATTTATTCCAAAATAAATTTTGTGTGGATTTTCTTTTAAAAATAATTATTGAAATGTATTGATACATGTATTATAGTAATTGTATAATTTTTTTCAAGTTTTTTAGAAATTTTTTTTGAATAAAATAAGACAGTGGGTAGAGAAATGAGGTAAAAGATTTAGACTCTAAAAATGTAGTTTACCAAATTGAGAGTGTTGGCTCGTGCGGCTAAAACTTAGAGGGGGGGTGAATAATGTTTTTGGCGCTTTTCGTGGAATTAAAAACTAAGCAACTAACAACCCAAGGTTTTTGCAATTCTAAACTTAAGCGTTTAATAATCGTTAATGCAATGTTAAAAGTACTAAACGCAAGCAAGAAAATAAGCAATAGTTAAGTTGCGGAAAGTAAAAGTTAAGGGAAGAAATGACACCGTGATTTATAGAGGTTCGGCAAAACGCGCCTACGTCCTCTCCTCGGTACTACCGAGTATTTTACTAAAAATAATCTTCCCGATTTTACAAATCCTATCGAGCTCAATCGACCGATTGGCTCACCCTCTACCCGAGGTTCCTACTCTTGATACAAGTGCAAGCAAACACGTCTAATGAGTCAACGACTCCCCCTCAATCTATGAATACCCGAATGAAAAGACCTAGAGCTTTTAAGCTTCACTTGCTTACAAAGCCTCTACCCGATCACTCGCTCACAAATGAGTTTATAAATTACTCGATACAAATTGTTACAACAATGTAACTACGCTCACTATTTTAATTGCTTCTTAAAAAGCTAATTGGTGAGTTTTTGATGATGATCGAGCTTGAATCTCTTTCTCATTGATTTTCCTCTTTCTCGAATATATTCACCAAAATGGTGATTTTTAGGGTTTTTATTGAGAGAGGTTAAAGAATGATAATAGGTTATGAATGGATGATTTTGGAGAGAGATTTGGGGTGGTTTATATGGACCAAGATGTCTGTTTTTCTGTATATGACCGTTGGTAGTTGTTGAGGGTTTTATCCACAGGTTTTAAGCAGTTTTCCAGAATAAGCTGAAAAACTGTTTTTGAAAACTGCAGAAAACGATCGGTCGTTTTTCTGCAGTCGATCGGTCGTTATTCAGAAAACGATCGGTCGTTTTCTGAAAACGATCGGTCGTTTTTCCAATGAACTCACTGGAAGAATTTGGACCAAAAACGATCGGTCGTTTTTGTCCAGTCGATCGGTCGTTTTTCTTCTGGTCTCGGTTTTCTTCGAAAGCTTGTATCTTCTTCGTTTTAGCTCCGATTTTGGTTCCGTCTGAACCGTTGGCTTCGTTATCGAATGCTCTATCTTTCTGTAGACCTGAAATATACGTTTTCTCTTTTTGGAAAAGACAAGCATTATATCATCGAAATAGTAAAATCATTAACGACATAATCAACGTTATAATCAAAATCAATTATTGAACTCTAAATTCAACAGAGAGAATTTACATTCCTTGATCAGTAATTACAAATGGATTCCCCTTTCTATCTTTGTTTGATACTTATATAAGGTGACAATTTAAAATGGTTAGGATTGGAAGAAAATAGAAAGTAAACTTGCAATTATGGTTCTGCTATATGTATGTATAGTTTTTAATGTTTTTGAAACAATAATAAACTATCATTAATGCTATAGAGCCACACTGACTCAACTTTACCAAATTGAGGGAATTTACATTCCTTGATCAGTAATTACAAATGGATTCCCCTTTCTATCTTTGTTTGATACTTATATAAGGTGACAATTTAAAATGGTTAGGATTGGAAGAAAATGGAAAGGAAACTTGCAATTATGGTTCATATGTATAGTTTTTAATGTTTTTGAAACAATAATAAACTATCATTAATGTTATCACCAACTCAACTACACTTATTACCGACAGTCTTTTATATAATTTTTAGAATTCTTTTGACACCTAATCAAAATCAAAATAAAACCACAAATATAATATTTATGAAACCCTAGTTGATACTAGTTTAAACTTAAATATTAATTAAAAATATTTAAAATTTTAATGATTTTAATATATTTTATTTGACGATTCAACAAAATGAAAAATCAAATATAATATTATAGAACCCTATTTAAGACTATCCTAAAGTTAATTAAAAATATTTAAAATTTTAATGATTTCAATATATTTTATTTGACGATTCAACAAAATAAAAATTCAAATATAATATTTTAGAACCTTATTTGAGACTAACTTAAACTTAAATATTAATTTCGGATAGCAGACTTTGGTAATCAGTTTGAGACTAACTCTGCTATTTGGGTAATTCATTCAACCAGGTGCATCGTAGTAAGCAACGACCAATTGCATCCGGTGCGGTTACACTACTCCAAGGAATAGTATTTCTATTTCTTCAGCTATTTGCTTCTCTTGCTGTACTATATCCAGTACTGAACAATTTCAGGTTTATCACAAATCTCAATCTTAAAAATTATAGCCACATTTATATAAAATTTATCCATTGCCAAAAAACATTTCTAATGTACTTAAAAAGAGAAAGAAGTTTATAATTATAGCTACGCGTAAGTGACATGATAAAAGATTTCTCGATTGCTGAAACATACTTTAAGGAACGGAGAAACTCAGCAGAAATTATATGTTGCAAAGCCAAGCTTAACACATTCAGAGTACTAGATAGAAGCACTATAATATTTTTGTTAGAGAAAAGATCAAAAGCCAGTAAAGATTTAATTCTGTGCTGTAGTTTTTTCTATACTATTTAAGTACAGACAGTAAGATCAGATTACAGATTTAAATGTGGTCATATGTTTTTTACAGCAAAGTGATGGGAGTTCCAGTATTTCCTTTGTTTTCCACCTATCCTCTCATGAAGAGACTTACATATTGGGTATATTATCTAATACACATTCTGAAATGCTTTCTTTGATTACTTGTTTTAGTTTCTCTTGATTTTACTAGAACTACATCTACATGTAATTAAGTACACATAATTTTGTTGATATATACATCTTTGTGCACAAACAGCCTCAAGCCTATTTAGGACTTGCAATGAACTGGATAGCTATAGTCGGATGGAGTGCGGTAAAGGGGAGTATTGATCTTCCGGTTCTGATCCCGCTGTTCATCTCTCTAATTTTGTGGACTTTAACTTATGATACAATATATGCCCATCAGGTAAATATTATTCTTATTAAAGAAAGTCAGAAATCAGAATACTATAAACTATAAAGTAGTAAATCTGTAAATGTAAGTTGGGTAAAATAGGATTAATATATTAAAGAGCATAAAAACTTAAAAGTCAGTTCCACAGACTAATGTGCATAAAGTGGAATAGTTATGTAATGGATTATACCATTTATACCCCCACCCCAATATTAATCCTATAGGCCATATGTATGTAAAGTTTCTCTCTCTCTGATAGATATGCCTTTGACAAAATAGAGGTTGGGTATTTACTATTTAATACCAAATTACCTAATTTAAGTAATGAGACCAGTGATTTTGCCTGCCAGTTGATCATATTCTTGGTTTTTCCATACTAACTTGCGCGATGACACTTTGTTTACCATAATCCGAAAGTATCCTAATTAAGCAGAATTTACAGTAAAACCATTTGAAAAGGCATAGTCGTGCTATAAAATGAAAATTTCCTCATGTTAAATAATGTAAATCAAATTCTTTAAGCTAATAATTATACTGATGTTTAATGGATGGGTACAGGATAGAGCAGATGATATTAAAGCTGGGGTAAAATCTACTGCAGTTCTGTTTGGTGATTCGACTAAGATGTGGTGTACCGTTTTCAGTATAATATCCATTGGTTCTCTTGCTACCAGTGGATTCAATGCTAAAATCGGTATCCTCATAAACCATTGTTTTTACATTCCATTGAACCTACCATTTGTTTCATATTTCAGCGATTAGAAATCTAATGATTATCATTATCCTTATCCTACCATAACTAACCTACCATTTGTTTCACATTCCATTGAATCTACCAATTGTTTCATGTAAATTTTGGATTGGACCATTAAAACAAAAATATTTAAGGATTGATCCATGAAACTGAAACTAATTAAGTATTGCTCCATTTCCCCTAACTAACCAATAAAAATGTAAAAAATCAGAAAAAATTAAAAAAATTCCAGAAAATAAAAATGCAAAAATGAAAAAATGAAAAAATAAAAAAAAATATGAAAAAATGAAAAAAAAATTAAAAAGGCAAAACCCCGAAAAAATATGATTTTTTTTAAAAAATCCCAAAAAATAAAAAAAAAATCCCATAAAATAAACAAAAATCTAAATCAACAAAAATCCAAAAACGCAAAAAAAAAACAGTTTGAACCATTTTAATTCATTTTTAAAAACAGTCTGAACCAAAAACAGTCTGAACTATTTTAAGTCATTTTAAAAACAGTCTGAACCATTTTAAGTCATTTTAAAAACAGTCTGAACCAAAAACAGTCTGAACTTTTTTAAGTCATTTTAAAAACAATCTGAACTATTTTAAGTTATTTTAAAAATATTCTGAACTATTTTTAAATCATTTTAAAAACAGTCTGAACTATTTTAAATCATTTTAAAAACAGTCTAAATCATTTTAAGTCATTTATAAAACAGTCTAAACCAAAAATAGTTTGAACCAAAATGACTTAAAATGGTTCAGACTGTTTTTTTTTTGCTTTTTTGGATTTTTTGGGATTTTTTTTTGATTTTTTAGTATTTTTTAAAAAAAAATCGTGTTTTTTCGGGGTTTTGCCTTTTTTTTTTTTTTTTGATTTTTTTGATTTTTTCATTTTTTTTTTTCATTTTTTTTTCTGGAATTTTTTCATTTGTTCTGATTTTTTACATTTTTATTGGTTAATTAGGGGAAATTGACCAATTTTAATTAGTTTCAGAAATAATGGATCAATACTTAATTAAATTTTATAGCCGTACCAATCCTTAAATAGTTTTGTTTTCATGGTGCAGTCTTTAATTTTCTCTTGTTTCATATTTCAGAGGCTAGCTATATATATATTGCACCTACCATAATTAACCGATTTGTTATTTACTTGTCATAAGTCTACGATTTCATAACTTCAATTTACTCAAAAAAAGGGTCAATCCGTCCTTCAATTTCAAATCGTAAGGAAGCACCCTCGAGGTCGTAGCTGTTGATATATCTGAATACGTAACATTGGTAATTAAGTACAATAATTTCTCTTATCTCAATTTTCAGGATGGCCATTTTATGCATCTTTAGTAGCAGCTTCTGGACATCTTGCATGGCAAATTACAACAGTTGATCTGTCAAACTCAACTGATTGTAAAAACAAGTAAGTTCTTTTAACCAAATTTCTTGCTTGCACATTCTTTCTCTGCTATATCCCATGTGGTCTTACAAAAATATTGATGTACTTCAGTACTCGGTAATTTTTTCCTTCTGAGGTTCATTTCTAGTATTTGGTCCTGGGCTATAATTTTCATCTGTACTTGTTTCTTACAAATTCTTTGATTTATTTGGTCATGTCTTTCTTGTCAGGTTTATTTCTAATATTTGGTTCGGGGCTATAGTTTTCATCGGTGCTTGTCTTGGAAGGCTCTTCAATTAGCATTGAACGCACCACTCTATTACTCAAGGTTACAGATTCGTTTTCTGTGACCCATATTAAATTACAGAAAATAGGTAGCAATTCTTGGAAAAGTTTTGTTTTGGTCGACCATATAATAAGATGTGTAAATTTACAGTAACACCGGGATTGCGTATACTGACTGCTTCAAAATAAAGGTAAAAGAATAAAATGTGGTGTATTGAATTTTCAAAAATATAATTTTCATTTATGAAAAAATTATTTTTAGTAATATATTTGAACTGGTGTTGTGTGTAATTGTTTTTTCCTCCTGGAAAATACTCGGCCACCTGGGATAGAGAAGGCGGCATAAGACGTTGCAACTTTGCGACACGATGAAAATTTATCAATAAGCAATTCCGTAAAAGTTGCAAAATCCGGTTTGACGAACAAAAGTGTGGATAATTGTAGTGATTGGTCTTAACTCGCTATACCAATAAAATCCAGTAAACATAATAGCAAAAAATGCCATCTTCAAAACATTTAAAAAGAAAAAGGGAAAATTACTCACAGCAAACTTGAAATCATAAGCAATACTACTTTCACAAAATCTTCTAATGAAAAATAATTCTTAATAACCTCCAAGACTAAGAAGGCTCATAATCTTTTCTAGCTATAGAAACCAAATAGGCTCCAGAAATAGGTAAGATACAAGATAGGATAAAACTTTAAACACTGCATAATTAATGAAAACCGCTAACAACTTCGTGAAATATGTAATATTGTTAGTAAGTTTTCTCTCAAATGTGGAACTAAATTCCTCATCTGATATAGTTAAGATACAGCTTGCTAGATATTAAGTTTTTTTTTTTCAAATCAAATTATTAGTGATGCCTACATTTCATAATATGTAAATTTTGCCATAGTTTTGTAATGAGTTTTGATAGTACAGAAAATTATCATTATTTTAAAAAACACGCTATAGTTCACGAAATAGTATTTTTTGGCCGAAAAACGCTATGATAAACCGTTATTTGGATGGAAAAACGCTAAATTTGCGCTATAGGAACGCTATTTACGCTATAACGGGTGCAGTCCAAAAAAAATTTTGATTTTTGATTTTTTTTATTTTATATTTTTGGTCAAAATTTTAATGAAATTATTGGATGGTAAAAAGAATCAAAACCAAAACTTTTGCAAACAAATTAAATGCTCTGACATCTCAACTACAATCATTTTGTGATTATTAGTTATAATTTTTTATATATATTTAGTTACTTTTTATTAGATGTTTTGAATTTAATGCTTATATTTATATGTATGTTTTGAATTTAATGCTTATATTTATATGTATTTAGGTAAAAAAAAAGTACATCGCAAAGCGTTATGTAGCAACGTTATTTACGTTTTTAGCGTTTCTTTAGAAAAAACGTTACGGTAGCGATAACGCTATATAAAACACTACAAATTATGAATAATAGTAAATGGAAGATCTAATCATCTCAGTCACTTTAACCATCATATTTTTTCCAACATTATAATCAATTCGGTAAACCATTCTTGCATAGATACACATTGAGCATCTGTAGATCAATGACCCCTAATGAGTTTTTGCAAGAGTGTGTCAAATAATCTCGGGTTATATCATCACTTCTTTTTATTACAGAGAAAAATTAATACTAATTAAGCATCAAAAGTCATCTTTCTCATGATCGTCTAGCTTCCAAGACCCATCTCCCATTTGAACCATTCCCTTATTTTCCACACACCACCAAGCAGGAGGCACCAAGTACTCGTCTTTCAAGCCATCCACCTTCTTGTTCACAAGTGAAATGTCTCTTTTGACCTCGAGGTGGAAATCCTTTTCCCCTTGCGTCCCCGCAACTCCATGTAAATACGCCTCCAAAGTATGCCACATAGCAAAATCCGGAATATTTTTCAAGAAGTTGGATTTTCGGGTATCGATGACCAGCTCTTGTCCAACATCACAATAACCCAGGATTACAGGATGTATTGTAGCTATATCGGGGGAATTCTTTATCCGTAAAAGGTGAAGATGTGGCATTTTGTTGAAGTGGTCGCGAAAGCTAGAATCCCCAACGTGTGGGCAACCGAACACAAAGGCCGTGACTGGAAAATGTTTATTTTTTGATACATTTAGCTTGTGCGCGACGATATCAGCTGCGTTTAGAGTTGCAAGTGCGCCACCTAAGCTGTGGCCGACTATGGTTATGCTTATTTCTTCATCTTTGAATTGTTCTACTAGTTTCTTCAACTCTGATAGAACCTGGAACTCGAAATTGCAATGTTTATTTTTTGAGCATTTGTTTTTCATATTGCCCTTTTTCAATCTATAAATTGAAGTTTTCTTTGTTAAAAAAGTACTTAAATTTCAATACTTGATGAATTGAAAGATCTGTATGTCAATAAATCACATAAAATAATTTAACTTGAGTTAAACTTTTCCTCACAAACATTTTGAGTACTATACTTTTGCGATTTTACACGATAGGATTTTATAGTTATACCTGGTCTCGTGCACTTGATTTGTTAAATGGAGATTTTTCATCATCCGAAGTATACACCGAAACAAAACCCTGGTGCACGAAAGCATTACTTTCCTCCCCAACAAGTTTGCTACCTGAAACCAACGGAAATTCAAAATCGTCAAGCCATTCCAATTGTTGAATCGACCCCCTCCAAGCAACCAAAATATCCCTTCTTCCCAAAATATGCTTCGTTTCGTCACTACACACAGCCACGTAGCCCATCCAATTTGATTCCTTACACCAGGCCTCTCTGGATAAGGACTTAAATATAAATGCCATAGGCACACAAATGGATGACGTCGCGTAGAAATATTTCGTAACGTCGTAGGTATAAGGGTTTGCCAGATTTAGACCAACCTTGGTGAAAAGATCTTTTCGTGAATATCGAGAGCTCCCTGCATATTTCGAGTATTTGTTGTTATTGAAACTGTCGCTTGTTACTTGTGCCATTTCACCATAGTGTATTATGTATTTGCGAAGATCTTTGTCAAGGGGGTCCAATAGGCCTTCCCAGCTCCTTTCACCACTAAGGTGCCTCCATCGTTTTGCGAAAGACATGATTTACAGGATTGATAAGATTATTATGGTGTGTAATGAAGAAGTTAAACTCTACCTAGTTGAATAGTTGAAATCTATTTAGCTTAAGATTTCTAGTTTTCCTGGAAAAAGAAACCAAATACTACAACAATCCTTTTTGTATATAGAGTATAATTTATAAGCACGCAAGGATGGACGTTCATTATAATGGGAAGCGCTAACTGCTATTTTAGAAATTAATTACAAGATAAAAAGAATATATCTTAACATAGGAAAAATACAAGATTTGACGCAAGCTTTAAAAACTGTAGTTGCGTTCCAATGACTGTCAACAACAAAAGTGTGACAAAATCATACTTTCAAGGAGTTCTCATGGGAAATGTAACAAGTGAGGACTCTGCTCAAGGATTTCTACCTGATAACTGACGAAATTAACTAAAAAGGAACCTTGTGGAAATCCTTCCCGGTTAGCTTGAGAACATAGCTTCGATAGAACTCGACACTCAAACAGTTAGAAACTTGATTTTATTTTTAAAAACTTGTCTCGCTCAAATTTTTCTAAGGAGGTAAAATTTCCGGCATGGTCACGTATGGTCACGTATTTATTGTTGTCATCAACGTTCCTTACTCATTGAGGATACTCTTCACTAGCCCTTTTCCTTTTAATAATTTTTCTTTTAAAACACACACTAAAATGCGCAATGTACTTTTATTGTATCGTTAATTATCAGAACAAAATTGATGCAAGAACTTATTAAATTTTCTTTTTCTTTAGTAGGTGTCCATGGTGGATAATAATATGTAGACATATGTAGCATAGATTTGAATTAATTAGAGCTGCAGTGGAGTACTCAACCTGACATACATAATGGAATAACATGCAGTTATTGTGTGATGAGATAATTAATGTTAAGTGTATTCAACTTTCAGCTCATTTCGATTTACTATACTCAACTTTCAACTTTTTGATTTAGTATACTGGACTAAATAAATTATTTTGATTTAGTATAAATCTGTTAAATTTAACCAGAGAAACCTTGTAAAATGTGGAAATGACCAATATACCCAAAAAATTCCCTCCAAAAATGACAAAAATATTTCCCTCCAAAATTGACAAAGAAATTTCCCCCCAAAAGTGACCAAAATTTTTACTGTAGACTGGACTGCCTACTTATATCTATTTTCATATCTCTCTCTCTCTCTCACATCAACAGAAACACACACACACACACACACACACACACACCATGCTCTGTTTATGCAAAGAACCAGCTCTTTTAACAACATCTTGGACGGATATTAATCCAGGAAGAAGGTACTATACTTGCAGAATCAAAAGCTGCAATTTTTTTCATTGGTATGACCCACCAATGTGTGCTCGAGCAGTTAACATAATTCCTGGTTTACTGAAATCCAAAAATACAATGAAGGAAAAATTTTTGGTCTTGGCTAATGAGAAAAACACATTGGAGGAGGAAATTTTGGTACTGGCTAATGAGAAAAACATAATGGATGAGAAAATGGCAGTCTTGGCTACTGAAAAAAACACAGTGGAGAAAAAAAATGCAGTTCTGTCTAATGAGAAAAACACATTGGAGGAAAAAAATGCAGTTCTGTGTAATGAGAAAAATATATTGGAGGAAAAAAATGCAGTTTTGGCTAATGAGAAAAAGCAGCTTGAAAAAATGATGATTGAGGCATTGAAGTTGAAGAAAATAGGACTGAAAGAAAGTAATGGGGTTGGTAAGAATTTTTTTTTGGTGTTTTTGGCTATTTTAGCTTTATTTCTAGTGATGATGGTGCTCTGTTTGGATGATGAAAAAGAAAAAAATCAGTTGTATTAGAGCTTATGTAATGTATTGGTGTGTGAGAAATGTAATGAATTATGTAATGTGGAATGAAATGAAATGTGTTTTTTCATGTTGTTTCATGTTTTTGTACTGTAATTTCATAGCAAATAATTCTGATAAAAGTAAACAAATTCTGATTACATTTACTTACCTGCCATTCCGAGATCTTTTCTTACTGAAATTTGACAATTCTGATCACACCTAATTGGACCAGCTCATTATTTAGTACCCAATAGGACCTGCAAATTGATCACAAATCTGATCATAAAATGAAATTTAGCACATTTAAATTGTTTAGCACCCATTAGAACCTGCAAATTGATCACAAATTTGATCACTTACCTGAAATTTAGCACCTGCTTTTGACCTGCAAATTGATCACAATTGTGACCTGTTTTTTCTAACAAACTAGCCATAAACTGACATCAAAGTGACATGAAATTTAATAAACACTTAAATTAACAAGAAATTCCATAATAGCAAAGTGATAACAAGTTCAAAATACCAAAATTACACATAAACTTTCACATCATCATAAACTTCCACATAAACCAACATCTTGTCCAAAACATCAAACATTTAAATCAACATCTACTTGAAGAGCTCATACATGCTCACAAAATAAAAAAGTTCAACAGGATACACATGCTCACACATGTCCAAAATACCAAACATTTAAACTAACCTAAATTTGAAAAGATACTCATTTGGACCCACTCTTTTGCCTTGCAATTCTTTCATGTTCAAGTGCCACTTTGAAGGCTGCTGGTGAAGCATAGCGCTTTCCATTTTTGTAGATTTGGCCTTTAAGCAAATCTTTGGGCTTTTTTTCTGGTTTATTCATTATACCAGCATGTATGGTGCCATCGTTTTGTCCTTCATCTGATAAATCTACAAAACTCACCTCATTTGACTGTTTGTTTGGTGAGAACATGATTCTTGTGCTCCTCCTGACCTGTACATATTAAAACATGATAGTTAAACAAATATTATCAAAAGTAGTGCACTAAAAAACTAAGTTAAATAAGAGCATGTTCATTAAAATACTATACTTACAGGGAATTTTTTCTTAATTTGTGGATCTGGTTGGACTCTTTCTGGTGTAGTTTGAAGTTGCTCATTTACCAAAACATTTCCACTAGCTTGTGTAACACCACTTGCTTGTGTGCTAAAACCATTATCATCCTCATCATTTTGACTATTCTGATCATCACCCCACAACCTCTCCCTCTCTTCTCTCTCACACATCATCTCAAAAACATCAAACTCTTCTAGTTGTTCTCTAGCATCAACTCCACTCACATTAGCCTCCACAAAATGTTCTAAACCATCAATAACTCTTTTTAAACCCTCACTAGCTCCATCCACTTGAAAAGAATCCACCCCATCATTAGCTTCATTTGCAGAATCACTATCATCACTTTCATCACTTTCATCAACAAGTTGATGTGGGGATACAGCATTTTTTTTAGCTTTCTTTTTTGGCCTTTTGTTAGCTTTTTCAGGTCTGCCACATGTTTTTTTGTTGTGTCCTTCTTTTTTACATATGCTACACTTGATAATTGTGCCCACTCTTGATATTTTTGTTGGATTTTTTGGTTCCCCAGGCCCCTTTCTCCTAGCTTTCTTAGGCCTACCAGCCATTATAGCAACATCTGGTGGTAATAACTTAGGTTTCCCACTTTTACTCCACATATCCTTGCCATTAATTGGCACTAACATGTTAGAATAAGTCTTTTTGTACACCTCCTTACTATAACACAAGTGCACATAATTTTCTAAATTGTAGCCCATATAATTTATACATGCAATTGCATGTGAGCAGGGGATACCACTTAATTGCCAACTCCTACAACCACACCATCTATGATGGAGATCTAAGGCATATGTTCTAAAAGTACCAGCCACCTCAAATCCAGAGTTACCATTAAATGAAATAATATACCCATGTGATATTTTTCCCCTTTTCTCAAGTTTTTCAGCTATTATTGGGCACAATGTTGACATGGTTTGGAGTCTTTCTATGGCTATTTTTCTTTTCATTACAAATTCCATCAAGTATAACCTAAGATCCTCAAGCATTTCTAAAATAGGTTTACACCTTGCTTCTTTTATAGCACCATTAAAACTTTCACATAAATTATTTAATAGCAAGTCACACTTAGAATGAGTGGAGAAGTGTGATTTGCTCCATTGTTCACCTGGTTTGGAGGCTAACCATTCATAAGCAGTTGGATCAAGTGCCTTAATCTCCTCAAGAGCAGCATTAAAGTGTGGTTTTGTTGTGGCACCAGCTGCCTTCCAAACTCCATTCTTCAAAGCAACACCTTTGTGCAATAATTTAAAATTATTGTAGAGATGCCAGACACAGAATCTGTGTTCACCACCAGGTAGGATTTTGTCCATTGCTTTGATTAAACCCTAACATTATTACATGAAAAATACATTATAACATGTAATCAGGTAGATAAATAGTGCAAATAAAAAAATATATAACATGAAAAACATTACCTTCTGCTTGTCAGAAATAAATGTGTAATCCTCAGCCCTTTCTATGTTTAAATCCTTCACCATCAGCTTGATGAACCATTTCCAGGTTTTGTAATTCTCATTACCAACAATTGCATATGCAAAGGGATAAATGCAGTTGTTGGCATCAATAGCCACTGCTGTGAGCAAAACCCCTCTGTGAGGACCACTCAAATGAGTGCCATCTATACCAATAAAAGGCCTACAACCCTCTACAAACCCTCTTTTAAGAGCACCCCAGCAAATATAAATACTCCTAAACACATCTTCACCATTTTCCCCAGCCCCCTTTTTCACTTTCATCTGAATTGTTGACCCAACATTGGTTCTTCTTAACTCAGTACAGTAGTCCCAAAGTAGGTCATATTGTTCCCCTGTTGTACCTTTAATTGTGGTTTTGGCAATTTTAAAGGAACTATAAGCTTTTGACAATGAAACATGAGCCTCAAGTGCCTTTGCTACATGTATCCTAAAGTTTTTTACTGGCCACTTAGGGTTGATTCTTATCATTTCTAAGAACTTTTTAGCAATGTATCTAGGCTTAACACTAGCAATTTTATAGGCTCTGGTACATGTGTGGTTATCAACATATGTTTTGATTTGTACAGTCAATTCATTTGGCAATTTACCACAATACATTGACCATTGACACACAACCCCTTGCTCATTAGAGTTTGAACAATATAAATACATTTTTTTCTTAGCTTGTACTTTGTATTTAATGCTCTTACCTTGCTGAACAGAATACTCTCTAATAGCATCTTTAAATTCATCTGCAGTAGCAAACTTCATACCTAATTTTAGTTGTACATTGTCTAAGTCTGATTTTGCAAACACAGGGAACTTCACTTGATAATTTTCTTCATCTGTATCTGAACCAACATGCTCAGGAAACTCCTCATCAGAATCAATTATATCTTCCTTAAGAACACCACTTTCACCAATATTCTGAACAAAATCCTCATAACTTGGCATTGAGGCACATCTAGGTTCTCTCAGATCATATTTCTCCCCTACATCAACTATAACATCACTTATTTTTCCCATTTCTTCCCCATCACTATCAACATAATCAGAAAACTCCTCACTTTCACCCATGTCAACCTCTTCTTCACCGGACCAAGACTCATCATCAGAACTACTACTTTCTCCATTATCATTCTCATCATCATAATAACCCTCACAATATATTTGAACAACCCTATTACCATCTATAAATTGTTTTATTGCTTTGGCATCATTATCATACTGAATTTTAGTAATACCAGTGTCAAATTTTGCACCTACCCTTTTAAAGTACAAATACCTGACATCCATCCAACCAAAATTAGCTGCCATTCCTACTATAGAGAGGTAATTAAGTTCATCAACTTCACAATTATCAACATAACCTATCAACCCATCACCATAACCTACAGGATTTCCTCGCTTTTTTCCCCATTCAAAAAAACCCCATGATGATATTCAATAGAAAATTGAGAACTGTTCATGTCTGCAATAAAAATATTACAGATTTTTAAGTGCATGTTTTTAATTTGAAGTACACATTTTTAAATTCAAACTTAAATTAAAAATCATTAATTGAAAATTCTAACATAAACCTTAATCTAACATAAACCCTAACATGTAAATTTATAATTTAGATAAGAAGAAAAAACGACTTACCATAAGTTGGAGCGCTTTCATTGTCACCCCTAACTCTCCATTTAGGTATAGCATTAGGCGCCATTGGAACCCTAATTTAGATGTGATTGCACTCAATACAACTGTAATTGGAACCCTAATTAATTGTGTTTTAATTTGGGAATTATAAACCCTATATATTTATGTATGTATATATATGTATGTAATAATATGTGCTGTAATGGATAGAAATGTTTATATTTCGTTAAGTTTGTGAAAAGACAATTTTACCCTTCACACCGTCAATTAACAGGCACGTGAGGTCACGTGCAGAGCTTCTCTCCGTTAAAACAGACGGAATAACACTAAATCAAAATAATTTATTTAGTCCAGTATACTAAATCAAAAGGTTGAAAGTTGAGTATAGTAAATCGAAATGAGCTGAAAGTTGAATACACTTAACATTAATTATCTCTTGTGTGATCAAAGTAAAACTTTCTATTTAAAAGTTACAAATATAATTAAACTAAATGTCTCCATTGTTTAGAGTCGAGCCTTCATCCACTTGGCTTTAGAGCAAATGCATCATTTTTTTTAATATGACTCGTTTACTTAAATATAAGACGATTGTTCTAAAATTGTACACGCATCAGTTTTTCTATCAATTACCTTAAATTTACATAAACTCAACTATCCGTCAAATAGAATGGATCAAGATATTTTCTTATAATTAAAATAATAATTTATATATCTTACTTTTCTCTTGTTCTCTCTCATTTATTTGTATTTTTCACATATAAATTAATAAAATAGCAAAAAGATGAGTTGTATAATTTTGATAGAGAAATTGATAAAAAAACTGATAATTTGTATAAACCAAAACGTTTACTTATAAGTTGTAAAAGTGTACTTTTTACTTTAAATACGAGAAAACTTGTAAGTTATTTAATGTGATTGTTCTAGTAAATTAATTTGGGTTGAAAAAAATTGACAGAAGTATATTAAAATATAGTAATATTTAGTTATGATAATAAATTTGATAGAAAAGCTGAAAAATGTATGAAGTTAAACTGTTATCCTAAAAATATAAAAGTAATGCTAATTAAGTTAAATATGAGAAAAAGTGTAAGGTAACTGGTGCGTATGCTCTTAGCTCTCATACTCACCTATTGGAGTAATTTATGCATTTCATTTCTTGTGTAATTCCCAAAACATATGATTAACCAAAAACATATAACAACTGCAAATTTCTTTCCAAAACATACAAATATACAATTACACATATTTATTATACTTGTATGTGAATCGGGGATACAATTACAAGTTTCTTTCCCTTTTCGCACGTAAAGATTTGGCAAGTGAATTGGGGATGACAATTATAAGATATCTTACTTTTCAACCGCTAATAATCAACTTAGTTAAATAAGTTATGGACCAAATTATGTCCAACTAGTGTCAATGTTTGTGCTTGCGCACACGAGAGAGACATACGATAATATTTAAGATACCTTTTGTATGGGAATTAAAGAATTAGAGACAATGAGGTAACATGATTACAACTTAACGTGTTAATTAATAATGTGTTTAATTTGCTATCATTCAAGTCATATACTGACTTCTAATTATAATGTTGAGTTATTAAGATTTAAGTAATGTTTTAATTAGTAATTAAATTTCGGTTATTACTAAATCATACTCCATAAGTCCATATAACCTAAGAAGGGTAGAATATTACTCCTATCATTATTTGATTGGATTCAAATATTATGTAACCAGATTTTTTATAAAAGGGACGAGTATACTCGTGTACACAAATACACGAAAAAAAGAATGCCAGATTGAACAAAATAAATTTTTATCATCATTTTTTACGTTTCCCTAATAAGGTTCTAGTACCAGGTCTTTTTTTTAAATTGTTTTTAAAACTTACGTATTATTTTTCAAATTATATATATGAAGACTCCAAACTTGAATCTTTCTCCCTTCGACACAAATAATGCTAACGGCATTTCTTTAGCTATATATATACCAGCTTTTTCAATCTATACGTTTCAATTTGTTTATTAAAATTCAAATTTGAAGAAAATGTACATGTGGCGGATCTTTCATAATTATAATTTATAATACCCTTTGGTTGTTTTTTGTAGAAATAGGTATCAAATCCTTCATTTTTATTATGACCAGCCCAATCAATAATAATACATACAGTACGTCCATCTTTTGCAATGTAAATCACGTAAACCAATTATTGTAATTGCATGACTTTACACAATTTTGTTGTCTTTATTTTGTTTTTGCATGGTTTTTAGTTTAACGTGTGGTCTTATATAAAAATAATAAAATAATCGATACAAGAAAAAGTTTATTTACCTACCGTTTTAAAAAATAATTTTTTTCTTATTGAGTTTACCGAGCTCGAGAAGATCTTAATAATTTAAGAGAGTTGAGAGGGTCCACACGTAGACGGTGGAATATGATAGAAAATGGGGTTAGACAATTTGGATCAAGGTTGAAGACAACATGCATATTATTTTTTGAAAAGTTTCACGCATGGTATATATATATAGTGACCCGATCACCACACGGTCCATACATCACCATCCATCTCTACTTGGCTTTTTAATATTTATTATATATAATTAAATCTATTTTTATTATACAATACAAATGATTAATGTTGATACAGTGCTCCATACTATCACAAATCCAAAATATGTCATAAAACTAGTGCCGGTCAAAAAATCCGTACATCCGTTTCGTAACCCAATCCACATGAATTGCGGCGGGTTGGGATGGGTTGAATGTCCAAAAAAAATCAATCCGTCCCGTCCTAATCCGCTATATATTTTGCGGGTTGGGTTATGGTTGAGGTTCACAAACCGCGGGTTAATCCGTCCCAATCCGTTTCAACCCGCAATATATATATATATATATATATATATATATATATATATATATATATATATATATATATATATATATATATTGTGTATTTTAACATACCAACCTTTAATTATTGTTATATTTTAGTATTATTACTTGTTCGTGAATGTTCTAAACGTACTTTGATTGAGTTTAATTTATATTTCTGTTTGAAATATTAAATTTATTTTAAAATTTGGGTTGATTGTACAAACTATGAAAAATAAAGGACCAAAATAAAAATTTAAGAATCAATCTAAACTCAACCCGCCCCAACCCGTAATTTATTTTGCGGGTTGGATTGAGTTGGGTTGATGTTTTAATTGTAACGGGTTGGATTGGGTTGGGTATTAAGATTTAAATTTCATCAATCCGTCTCAATCCGTCCCGTCATTTATTTTACGGGTTGGTTTAGGATTGAAACAAATCCGCCCCAATCCGTCTCGTACCCACCCCTACAAAAAACTGTCACAGATCGACAGATCGACTAAACAGTCACAAAAACCGCCACTTAAACAGTTGTTCATATTTTCGCCATGGATGGATTTGAATTCCCTACCACTTCAAAAGTATATTTATATGAAAACTTCAACATATGTCAATGACTACTTGATTAATATTAAAGCCAATAAGGCCATATGAAGTATTATTGCTTCACGAATATATAGCTATTCTTAAAAAAATCACAATTTGAAATATATGTATGGAGTATCGGTTTATTACAAGGTCTTCTAGGTATGATTGAGAGAGCTCGAGATCGATGGTACGCTTTAAATTTGATGATGATCGTAATTTTTTTTTAATGAATACAAAGTTATACTTTATGACTCTTGGTATACACTAAATACTCCTATATTTGAGGACATACTGATGTGACCCTGATTCATTTTATTTGAAAAACAAGACGAGTTTTCCTATTAGTTGTCGTCTAACATAATGATTCAATCATTTTCAAAGAAAAAAATATATACAATTCCCTAAACTATTCAACTTCGTTATTGATTAAAACAAAGTGGTAAATTTAATTGCCACTAGTTGTAAATCACTGCAGCTAATGTTATCATGAGAGACGCATCATTTATTATAATCTATAGATTTTTATGATCATTACCGTACTTTTATAACGAAAACTTAGTTAACTTTCGTGTGGATGTGTATTTCTCGTTTACATATCCATATTTGCATTGGCATTTTCTTTTCAAACAAAACTTAGATGTGTAATACCGAAGTGGATAGACTGGCATTTTCTTTAGAGTTGGTTGGTTGCAGTTTTTTTATATCCTATTTTCTTTAATTAATTAAAACCAGGTAAGTATTGGATGAAGAAACCCCACTTTTTATAACCTTTCTAGTAAGATATTAAAAAATTGGAGAAAGACCCATAAAACAATATAGGAATACCATTTTGAAAGTGTTAATAAAACAAATACGGATAAAAAAGGAGATAAAATAAACATTACTAATGCAATTGGATGTCTAGCTAGATTGAAGCCAAGTTTTTCTTCATTTTTTGGCCTAAATAAGCTAAAAACTTAAACCCGATCACGGATTTTACCCCTATTGTTTTTTTTGTAGCCGGAATAGTATAACCAAACCAACACGAGATGGATTGATCTAATCTTTCTCGTAGCCATCAATCAACTTGTGTTTTATGGATAATAGTATATTAATTAAAATTCGAATAATATACTAGCTAGTGATAGCGTGACAAATTAACGGTACAATACATTACCCAAAAAAAGGTAGAAAAGAAAAGAACAAAAAGACCATGCTTACACATATCATCAATCAATGAATCTGTCTATTAAAATATATATCCACCCTTTGTGTAATTGTGTGTATTAAGTATGTTGTTTGCAAAACTGAAATAGTACTGGTAAACAAGAATTAGCAAACGAATTAAATGTACAGCGCATTTACACACATAATGGAAAAATAAAAATACAAAGTCACATGACCTAATACAATGAAAGGATAAAGTATTTGGGGAAATTGATAATTTTTCTTCTTTATCAAATTGTAAGCTGATTTTCAATATTAACACATGCAATTCAATAAGTACAACACTAATAAGTTACTTCCATTTGGATTTAATACACGAATTAATCCCGTGTATTTGTATATATGGATAGATTGGTTGTACAATTTCAATAGCCAGTGATTGCCTTGCTGTGTAGCCAACTTTTCCACTTATGTTAGTTTCATTGAGGCGTTGATTACTTAGTCCAGTATTACGTACACAATATAAGTTATCGCATATAAAATACGAAATATAAACATAATGGCGTCTACAAGTCTCGCAATCTAAAAAAAGCAGCCGCCTGGTATAAGTTTTCGATGCAACTGTATAAATTCTGTGTTTTATTTTAGATCTGCTGTCAATGCACACATATAGTATTGCAGGTCTTTTTGGCCGTCTTTAAGTTGAACAAACCAAACCAAAACATTAATATTTGATTACTAAAAGACATATGGATTGTTAAGAACCAAATAAATTTAGTAATACTGTTACCCTATTCATTCGTTTTTAACTCTTTCATCCGTCTCTTTCATTGAAATGAAGTCTTCAAAGAGTTTAGGTTGAAGCAAGATGGCACTAATATAATCGTTATATTGTATAGGATTTGCTACACTAGATCAAGACTAATAACACTTGTTTAACAAAGCTTTTTGTAGCACCTGATCAAACACACGTTTATGTTCTCTTTAAGTTGTTTTCTTAGGTAAATTCGTTATGTTAATATATGGCTTTAAGCTTCTAACACTAAAGAATTGCACTTATTGCGAAATTGATGCGACATTGAGATTTGTACTTTGGAAACCCGTGGTCAATCAAAGGTTAACCAGTATGAATATATAGTTAAGTAGTCTTATAATTTTCACCGAGATCAAGAATCAAAATCGTTCCAATACAAATTAATTAAGATTTGTTACCGGTGCTTTTGTACAATAAAATAATTCTAGTATAATTTCGTTAAACCCAGGGACGAAGTCAGGATGTGTAAATGGGGGTGCCAAAATATATGTACAAGTAACATATTTTTATGGGGGTGCCAAATCTACACCTAAAAAGAAATTGTACTAAAAAAAAATTACGTCACTTGGGATTTCTAAAATTATGGGGGATGCCGTGGCATCCGATCGTCCCCACTTAGTTTCTCCCTGGTTAAACCACTCAAGTAACTCAAGTTAGATGGACCTATAGCCTCTTTTTTATACAAACACAAGAGCAACTTATTAGACTGTAGCCAAAATGTCAACAACTACGTACAATTATTTGCTAAAAAAATGAAACTTGAGGTAGGTAATCAAAAGTAATTTATCAGACTATGTCTGTGATTAAACTGCGTGAATAACAATTATTCATTATGTTTTGAACTTATTATATTCATGTATTTAATAGTTTTTAAGCATATACAAACATTTATGTTTTTTGTTGTTGTAAAACTTACGCTTATAACGTCGGAGCTTACATTTTGTTAATGCTCTTCTAGATACTATTAGATGATGATTTGACGTATTAAAACATTGCTTCACTGGGATCTTAGGTCCTGACTCTCCCTCAACAAACAAACCTTGCCGAGGAACCCATGTATTTAGCGAGTCAAATATCATGGCATAATAAGAAAGCCCTGGATGAAAGTATTCGGGGTTTTTTTTCAGTTACAGAACTCGGGCTCTCAAATATCCGGTTGTAGATTCGAAATCTGATGGACGTAGGAATAAAATCTTTAGCTAGCTTACAGACGAGTGCAATATCTTGGCGATGCATGCAAGACTTGTGCTAAAACGGGAATATGACAACAACGTTAACCAAGGAGAAATTAGAAATAACTTAAGAGAGCTATGACCCATAGCAGAAAGGAACTTATTAAGTATTAGCTTTATGTCTATTGTATCTTGTAATGCTGGTTATTACTCGTTTAGTGCTATAGCTGAATCAAGATTTTTGCAGATAGAGATGAAGATAGAGCAACAGCTTAATTATTGCAATATAAGTTACACTTGGTGGCAAATAGTTTGTCCTTCTATGAATGTTGTTGAAAAGTATTGTAGTCTGTACTCTGTAGATACTATTATTAGAGTTCATCTGAAAGTTACACTCTTTTTACAAAACATAAAAAAATCGTTGAAAGCTACACTCTCAGTAACCGGCAAAGGAGTAAAACAAAAACCAAAATCCAAAACCAAGTCTTGATGATTTGCACTGTGAAGCCATATTGATGATCTCCATGCTATATTCTTGTCTTAATCTATTAATTATTCCTAAATCCTAACCTTTCCCTATATATCCCCATTCTTTTCCTCTACCCTAGTTTTCATCATTTCACCTATATATCTCCATTTCTCTAGAATTTCCTTCTCCATATTGTTTCTGTAATTTCTTGATGGTATATGCGGATTATACTCATGAAAGCATCGGAATCTCAACCGACGAAACAGATAAAAGAGAGATAACGACTAACGAAAAGTCACCAACAATGCGATCCTACGATTGTATTTTTTGTAAACGTGGGTTCACAAACGCGCAAGCTTTGGGTGGACACATGAATATCCATCGCAAAGACAAGGCTAAGGCAAAGAGATTACGTGAATCTACGGTTGCTCATAAGGCTTTTGAGTACTTTTCACCGATATCTAATGAGCAAGCACAGTTCTATGCTTCTTTAAGAGAAAATAAGAGTTATCAAATCTGTGCTTCTTCACAAAACACTAATTTCTCTCATGCTTATAGCCCTCAAAGTGTCTCACGAGATCTTTTAACCCCATACGGGGATTTTATGGGGTTAAAATTAAAATTAGGCCTACCGATTTCAGAGGAGAGGGGAGAGGAGTTCAAGAGGGAGGAAGATGGTGAAAGAAATTGGTTCGGAAACGAACAAGTGGATTTGGAGCTACGACTCGGTCAAAACCCGTATTAGATAAATGACTCTATACTACTGGTTCACATATATCCTTACTTATGGCAGATAAGTAATGTGTACATGCAATTCTTTCATCACCTGTATTTGTGTTTCTTTTACTTTTTGTGTGTTTGATCATGAGTGTGCTTACAAGATAATTAAGTCACTACTGGCTTAGAAGAAAGCAAGGAAGGGATAACAAATACGTTCATGTTCTCTCAGGGCATGATTGGATGAATCATTAATTTGCTATATTTCGAAGCTTGTTTTGAAAAGCAAAGTTATCAAGTAAGGTTTAGAATTTAGGACACAATAACCAGCGTAGTGCTTCTTTTCATGTATGGTGCTTCAAAGTTTTTAAATTGGAACTCTATACTTGTGAAACCAGTGTTGTAAACCTCTCTTTATAATTTTTTATATAAGCTTCTCTTTAAACCTCTCTTTAAGTACCTTCACTTTGATTTTGTTTAAACTCTATGCCAATTCTCAAGTGCAATTTCTAACGTAACATGATAAAATTAGGTGTTTGTATTGAAGTAGTGTATCCCAATCTTATAGGTGACAGACAGACAGCATATGTTTTCAAGATTTGTGTATTTCTTTTAAATTTAATCAACTTGAATACTTGATCAACCTTTGTTTTCTTTAGGTTAAAGTATCTAGCTAAACGTTTAAAACCTCTACTAATTATAGAGATATGATAACTTTGGTTTCATGGACAAAATATTTCAATGCACAAATATGAAATAATGTACTCCCTAATTAATAATCATTTGGTCTGTAATCGCTGAATTACTATAATATTCCTCAAAAAATTATGACGACTTGACGAGTGTAATTCTATTTGTATAGGTTTCTTCTATATCTTTCACCTTGACATTCACTTACACAATTGCATGCAGTAAAACATTGAAATGTAGTCAAAATAGATATTCATCAATTTAATGGAGGATAAACAAGAATAATTCCCCAGCGAACTAATTTAATGGAAGATCATTGTGTATTCATAATGTATATTAGTAAGGTAATTTTAGTATAAAACTTGAAGGTAAATTGAACAAAAAATGTCAGTCTTCCTTTTCTTCCCAAGATCTATTTAGATATGTTTTCAATCATGTACGATATCTCTGAATATGAAACCTGAATGACTGTGATTTTGTTTGATGATAGAGAAAGATTTTTTCCTATTCATTCTTGCCAAAACAAAACTGTATTACAAAAAATGATGAAAAAGTAAATTGATTAATATTTTTAAAAATTAGCGTTTCATACTCCATCTATCAAAATTAGCGTGTAAGCCCCTCTCGTTTGAAGTTTCTGATTTCGGCGTCCCACACTCAACTCACATCTGCGATTTACCAACCACGAGATGACACTCCTGACTGCATGCATCTAAATAAGAAATTTTAAGTTTTTCTCTCCAAATGCTTTTATTTTCCTCAAATCACATTGGAAAATTTACCAAACAGGTGACCAAAAAGTCTTAATTAGTTCACATTTTAAGTAACAAAATCTCACTTTATAGTGAGAATTCTTGACTTCATATAACTGAGGGGAAATTTAACAAAGCAAAATCTACAAAAAAAAAAATTCACCTCTCAAAGAATTTTCAACTCTAACAAGACCTTCACACGCATTTTTTTTTTTAAAACAGATCCTTCAAAGACAGATATTTATTTATATATGTTTGAGTATTGCCAAGAAAGGGGAAAATCTTACTTCTTAAAATGCTTGCAAGGGAAAAAGAAACTCTTTTGAAAAGACTATTATTGTTTATCATCAACATTTATCGCCTAATTGTGTTCCTGTATATAGTTCATCAGGAACTTCAAAATTCTAACTCCATACACACCATACGTATCAAAATTAGGTCTTATGGACAGAAAAGTTTTTGAACATTCGAAGATCATACTTTAAAACACAAAAATATCAAATCCGGTATACTGGAAAGAATGTGACGGTACTAACTGGTTGACCGAGCACCCATCGTCAAAAACCCAAGTTTTTCATTGATCATCAGTCATCACTAGTCCGGTATGAATGTTGTTTTGATAGAATATAGGAGTATATGATCAAAGTGGAAATTACAGATTTAAACTTGATTTTGTTAAGTCCTGAGGAGTCTTCATTTTTTAAATAAAGAAAAATGCACATATAAGCCGAGAAAATATTTATTAAAAACGGAAAGATATTCGCAGAACTTGCACGAGCTTGGCTAGAAAGGAGATTCGGACGGATTCGGTTTTGACTTTTACTCTCTGGAACGCCAATTTCTGACCCTAACATGATACAACCTGAAATTACTTATTATGGGGATTATTATAACTGTGTGAATATTGGTTCAGCCTCCTCAATTACCTCAAGCAAAATCTCAGATACTTTGCACTACTACTTTCAGGAAGAAGAAATATCCCTAGTAACCGAAAATATATGCAGAAAAATAAAAGCAGTAAATAGTTTTTTCAAGATTTAAGATAGACCACTTACGAAAAAAGGTCCTAAGTTTGGGAGCAACGGGACAAACATTTAGATTAATAGAGTTTTTTGTAATGAATTGTATAAACAATTATGGAAAGTTTAGCAATTCCTATCGAGATAGATTTTCAGTTAGCGTATAAAGGTTAAACCCCAAGCTTGTTGGTGGCTAGTCTTCGGTTTCTTTTATTCTTTGTATTCGTTTTGCCTTAGGACAGGGTTCTACTTAATTTTTAATATAGTTGCTCCGTTTAATTGTAAAAATAAAATAAAAATCAAGATAAACCCATGTGTCGGTGCTGATTTTGATACCATTACACCATTTGTGCATTTATTGTCAACATAGTCTCATTATTTTAACTTTCAACGATTTCAGTCTCGAGATCTCACTTTATTAATTCTTATATCAGCTGCATTTTGGAATCAAAACATATGTAAAACTTGATTTTTGATATACTTTTTAATGTTTAATTATTTGTTTTTGTTGTAAATAATGGATTGTCCATTGAGTTACATATCATTTAGTATGACCATTTGCTCTATTGTATGTTACAACCTTTTGATTTCTTGTCATTAGTATTTGGCTTGTAACCTTCAAACTTCTAGCCTATATAAAAGGTTGTGGATATGGAGTTCGTACACCTACAACACACTTGAATACATATGTTTTGGCCCTCATTATATCTCTCTATCTTACATATGTTATTGAGCTAATTTGGCGTAAAACGGTTTTATAATTTATAAGATAGTAATATTAATAAAGACCGAAAAAATCAATACAATAGCAGTATACGATACTATTATAATATGTTAAGCCAACTGCCAAATTTTGGCCAAATTTTATAGAAATGCCCTACTCTATTTCACTAATTACTCTCATAACTTGTTCAATTCAAATACATTAAATAAATTAAAAAAATCTATCTCCCGCACATCTTCAATAAATCCTATCTCAAACAAAAAACCTGTCTTACCTGTATATTTATTTAACATTATATTACTCATTATATACGATTGTTAATTTATTATATTCACTCAATTAATATATTAATTTTTTAAAAAATAATAATTTTATTTATTCGGAATCATATTATCACTATAATTATACGTCTTACACACAACGCGTGAATAACGATTAATAGACACATATATACAATACATAACACAAGTTCCAAGCAGGAACGACCTAACAGCCCAATTTTTAAAGCATAAAACTGGGACCTTCAAACTTATAGTTGCCCATTTTTTCCACTATATAGAAATTGCCAATATGCATTTTATTTTACCACTATTATACAACTGGCCATAAAAAAAAATACAACGATCCTTGGTTTTCTACTCTTCCAAGTAAATAAAGTATTTACGTCACTACTTGTAAGTTAATTTTATACTATTTATGAACGCTTCAAGTAATGTTAATTCGAATAACCTTTATAATGTCGATTCGAGTAGTTTTTTAATATATTTCAATTCTTAAAATAATGTTAATATTTATAGCCCATCTTTTTTATCGGATTTGTTTTTCCAAAATACTGAACACGACACTGATTCCTAGACAGTGTCGGTTTTTTTATTCGAATTGTATAATGATATGTTTTTGATTTTCAAATTCTACCGTAGTTTCCAAAACATTAAAAAAAAGTGAGGAGACAAAGTATCAAAAGTTAGGAGTGGGCAAAAAATCCGTAAATCCGCCCCGTAACCCAACCCGCATGGATTGGGGTGGGTTGAATGTCCCAAAAAAATCAATCCGTCCCGCCCCAATCCGCTATATATTTTGCGGGTTGGGTTAGAGTTGAGCTTCACAAACCGCGGGTTAATCCGTCTCAATCCGTTTCAACCCGCAATATATATATATATATATATATATATATATATTGTGTATTTTAAGATATCAACTTTTAATTATTGTTATATTTTAGTTTTATTACTTGTTTATGAATGTTCTAAACGTACTTTGATTGGTTTTAATTTATATTTATGTTTAAAATATTCAATTTATTTTAAAATTTGGGTTGATTATGCAAACTATGAAAAATAAATTACCAAAATAAAAATTTAATAAACAATCTAAATCCAATCCGTCACAACATGTAATTTATTTTACGGGTTGGATTAAGTTGGGTTGAAGTTTTAATTGTAAAAGATTTATTTGGTTTGGTTGGGTTGATATTTAAATTTGATCCCAATTTATTTTAGGTTGGATTACAATGGAAACAAATACATCACAATCAGTTACGTGTGCTCACCCCTGCCAAAAGTTATAAAACCCCATACATGCATATATAAAAATAAGATAGATAGATAAATACACGGGTTTCAAGGCCGGCCAGCTGAGTAATCAATCACTTCACCGAAATAATTAAATTCTGATATCAATCAATATATATAGATATATATATATATATATATATATAGATATATATATATATATTACGACGATGTGTACATTAGAGAAGATCGGTTCGATATTTTATTTAACCTTCACCGGCGACGACGAGCACCGCTTTAATCCAACCCTAATAACCACCCTCCTCTCCCATCTCCGCCACGTCAACCTCACCGCCACCTCTTCCTCCGCCCTCATCACCTCCGGCATCGGAAAGTTCTTCTCCAACGGCTTTGACCTAGCATGGGCGGCGAGATCCGCGGCTGCGGAGGGGGGAACGGCGCTGGAGAGGCTGACGGAGATGGTGAATATGTTTAGACCGGTGGTGGTGGAGATGATGGATATTAGGGTTCCGACTGTCGCTGCGGTAACGGGGCATGCGGCTGCGGCGGGGATGTTGTTCGCTATGTGTCATGATTATGTTGTTATGAGGGGGGATCGTGGTGTGTTATACATGAGCGAGCTCGATATAGGTAATGTTTTTTTATTTAATTTTGTAGTATTTTTATTAGAATTAGTAGCGTTTTTAGTGAATTTGGTAGTATATGTGTGTAATTTGATGCTTTGAGCTGTTTTTTTTCTTCTTTTCTTGTTACGATTTTTGGTACATTTAGTTTCATCATAGCAAGCTCGATATATATATATATATCTATTTTTGATCACCTCTGCCGTCGGCAAGTTCTTCTCCAACGGCTTTAACCTCGATTGGGCCGCCGGATCGGCGAAGTTGGAGGGGGGATCGGTGGTGGATCAGTTGACGGAGATGGTGGACATGTTTAGACCGGTGGAGAGGGAGATTAGGGTTCCGACGGTGGTGGCGGTGACGGGGCATGCAGCGGCGGCCGGGATGGTGTTCGCCATGTCTCATGATTATGTGGTTATGAGGGGGGGTCGTGGGGTATTATACATGAGCGAGCTCGAAATTGGTATATTTATTTATTTATGTATATCTATGTTGTTTTTTGTTAATTGTTTTGTTTGTGTGGTGCTGCCCGTTTTTATTAGTAAAAATACTACCAAATTCAAGAAAAAACGACAAATATTAACATAGATAATATAGTTGTATCGATAGTAATATAGTAGTATCGGAAAATAATATAGTAAAAATAAATAATATAGTAGTATTTTTATTGAATTTGGTAATATTTTTATAAGAATTAGCAGTATTTATAGTGAATTTGGTAGTATTTTTATTAGAATTAGTAGTAATTTTAGTGAATTTGGTAGTAATTTATGTGTGAGTAATTTATGTGTGTGTGTTGCTGCTTTCGGCTGTTTTTTTTTTTTTTTTTTTTTCTTGTTACGAGTTTTTATGGGTTTTTTTTTTTATATTTGGTTACATCATAGCGAGCTCGATATATGTATCTGTATTAATGTAATTTAATCACCTCCGCCGCTGGCAAGTTCTTCTCCAACGGCTTCGACTTGGCATGGGCCGCCCGATCAGCAAAGTCGGAGGGCAGATCGGCGGTGGAGAGGTTGACGGAGATGGTGGACATGTTTAGGGCGGGGGTGAGGGAGATGATGGAGGTTAGGGTTCCGATGAGGGAGGAGGGGGGAGAACAGAGTGAGCTCGATATTGGTGTTGTTATAATTTTGCATGTATATGTATTGTTTATCCGTTTTTTTGTTGGTGCTTTTAAGGAGCTCTTTGTGTTCAAGTTTGAGTACTATATTTGATTCAACAGTTGCACTACCTAAATGCAAAGCTAAGATCAATTAGGAAAAGGAGTACCTGCTTTTATGCTGCCTTTATTGGATGCAAAATTTGATTCAACAGTTGAAAACCATTTTCTTTGGGTATACAATTAGTAGCACCGTAACAGGGGTTGTCAACTCATTAAATCTTATTTTCATGTGTAGTTTTAATGTGAAATTAAAATTATGGACAGTCGCGGACCAGAATTTGTTAATGGGAGGGAGAGAACTTCATAAATGAATGAGCTCGACATAATCATATTTATGTGCATTTATGTATGTATGTACTGTTTGTTTATTGCTGTTTCTTTTCACCTGTTTTTTAAATTTTATTATGAGTTTTACCATATTTTGGTTCAACGGCTTGAAACTGAGGTTCATGGGGTTTTAACTGGGACAATTCAAAGCTAAGATTAACTAGAAAAAAGAGTAGTTGATGATGACAGGGGTTGTCACATGCCAACTCATTAAAACTTATCTTCATGTGTTGTTTAAATGTGGTGAAATTTTCTGGTATTATGAAAGCTGTTAAAAAATTGATGTTCCGTAGTTTTTCCCCCAATATGGGGGTTATAACCAAATCTTCAGGTTGTTATAAAGTCCCCGTTCATCTAACGTAAGTGTGTAACCCATCTTAATCTTTCAGAACTTGTTTGACTGCAAAATTTAAGCAAACAAAGTGGAACATTTGAAACATCGCGAAGACATGGGTTCATCCATTTGTAACTTTGATACTCAAGCCAAATGATGTAATGATACAGCAGTATTTAAGCTGGTGAACCAAATGCAAACAATTTAAAGACTATTGTAAAGCAAGCACTCAGTCTCTGATAAGCTTACTTGCTTAAAAAGATGTAACCAAACAAGCACATAAAAGGGCTTTTCCAATCACAACTCTGATGACTCGGCTATCAGTTACCTGATGTACCAAATTCCAATAGAGAACATTTTTTTGCATAGATTTGTCCGACAGCATAGACAAGATTCTATAGATTAACAATCTCATCTCTATTGTCGGGAGGGATTACTCCTTTTTCCGAGACCAGAATCTATTTGGCAATGTGGGAAAGCAAACGTAATGTTTGTTAAGTTTTTATCATCTGGATGTGCTATGAGATGGTCGTACTATATAATCCTTAGTAATAAATTTACGTTTTCCTAAGCAATCACATACTTCGGTTTTTTAGGAGATTGGATGGTAAGTCTTTGGCATATAGGGTTGCGAAGCAAACATTCTAGTTCCCAATGCTTGTCAAGCTTTTGTATTTTAAATTGGGTTATAAACTTGTTGGATTTTTTACCTTCAAAAGAGCTCTTATGTTTGTTCAAAATAGTCCCGGGATTAACAATTTGTGGACTGTCGTCTAGGAACTGGAGAATAAATCCCCGGAAGGTTTAGTTTGGTGAAATTATCAGGTACTGACTACTGAGTATATCTGAATTATGTTCAAAACTTCACTCGTTCCTCAGATTACGAATTTTAATGTGTTGTTTGATGCTTATGGCTGCAGTTTCTCAGTAGAAATAACTCAAATAAGATGACAGCTTCTAAGTTGAGAAGAAAGATTTCCTAGGATCATAAGGACGTTGGAAATTGAATATGTTATATAGGTTTTGGAATGGGACAATTTGGAATTGCGAATTGGTTTTCTGGGAACTGATGCGAAAAGTAATTGTTTAAACTCAACCCAAAATGTTTGGATTTCAATGCATTTCGCGTCCTCATTACTGACACCTTCTCTCACTTTATAACCCCGTAATATAATCTAAATTTTGAAATTTAATATTTCTTCTTGCTAATTTTGTTTCTGAGAAAAGATTGAGATTTCAATTCCCCTATTTCTCAGTTCTAGTTTGAAGTTTAAACTACTCCGACAAATATACGGTGACAAACATACGGTTAAGAATCTTGTTTGGCAATGTAGAAAATTTCCTAATTGGGGGTGTAATTTGTCAATGAATAGCATTGTTGAAAGCGACTAATGAAACATTGATTAAAACTCAAATGACAATTCCTTAACAGGCTAGGCTTGATTTAGGTAGCTAATTTACATGAAAGAGCTGATTGAAACCGAGCCTTTTTGGCTTTTGCCTGAAATTAACCTAGCTTGTTAAAGAATTGGCATTCGAGTTTTCCATTATTCGCTTAGCCTTGTTGAAGTTGTTGACTTGCAGCTTCTAAGCTCACATTTTTTGCTTTTTTGTTTATAAGGTAAACCGTATTTGGTTGACCAGCTTTAAAACCGAGCCTTTAGTCTTTTTGTCTGAAAAAACTAGAAGCCTTAAACTGGATCAAGCCGAATTTCACAAACCCCAAAAATCTAGCTTATCTGCTTAAAAGCTACGTCAAAATTAGTTCTTTGTACTTCTGTTTGTGCTGTTCTACAAGTTATTGACATTATTTCCTACTTCTAACAACAGGAATGACCTTTCCGGACTATTTCACTGCGATGATGAGGTCCAAGATTGGGTCACCAGCTGCAAGAAGAAACGTAATGCTGAAGGCGGCAAAAATAAGGGCGGCAGAGGCAGTGTCGGCAGGAATTGTGGATTCCATGCACGAAAATGGCGAAAAAACTCTTGAAGCGGCGGTGGTCCTGGCGGAGCAGTTGGCTAAGAGGAAGTGGAACGGCGAGGTGTATAGAGAGATACGTAAGGATTTGTATCCAGAACTATGTGGTGTGCTCGGAATAAAATCTAAAAAGCTGGTAGCTTCTTCAAAACTTTGATTTACGAAAAAGTTACGGAAATGGAAATAGAAACTCTTTTCATGTTTCAGGAAAATATTCTTCTTCTTGTCAAAATTTGTAATCAATCCATAAGGGCCTATGACAGTGATAAGCTGGAGCAACGATAAAGAATCAAATTTAATAACTAAAGGTGTGTACGCCTTCATAATTGTAGCTTATACTTGCACATTAGTGAAACCAGTGTATTTGATTTCCGTTGTACCAAAAAAAAGAACCGGTGTATTTGATTTCCGTTAAAAAAAGAACAGGTGTATTTGTTGTGTAATTTATAAAGTTGTTCCTTTTGTTTTCAAAATCAAGTTCCCAGGTTTGGTTTTTGGTTTAATTGGTATGGTCCGTTCAAAGCTAATGCTTCTGTATTGGCTTTTTTATTACTTTTATAGAATTCGTTCCACTGTATGGTCTTAGATTTAAGACCTTTAGAATAAACTTATATTTGATCAATCCAAAAGTTGAGTTATGGGAATCAGAAAAAAAAAAAAATTGTCTTCAGTGGCTTAGTAAGAAATCGCTGCTCTTGTTGTGAAAATAAAGCTGGAATAAACTAGTTTTGCTGTTTGTGATGAACCAACGGGAATAAATCCATAATCAAGCCAGGCTAAAACGCCACACTGTATCTGGTGTTATCTAGTTTAAGACAAGTAAATAACATTTTGATGTAGTTCTCGAACCACTCACTTATGATAATGGGGTCGTATAGTTTGATTGAAATTTGTAATTACTCGAGTAAGTGTCCAAGACAAGTTATATGTTAGAAGAGAATACGCCTTACAGTTATCATTCTTGATAATCTAATCAAGTTAAAATCCCTTTTTACCATTCATAGATATAACAAGAAGAGATGTCTTTCCTTTTGGAAGTAGTGCGAAAAAGTATTTCGAATATCAGGTGTGGGCATGTGTGTGGCATGAGGGTGTCAGCTGATAATTGTCCATTGAAATGGTGCATTGCAGCTTTCACTTCTTTAGAGTTGCAATTATGCACAAACTTCTCAATTTTAACAGAATTTTTTTTGGCAGTAACAGACTACTGCATCTAAAGAAAGGTTTTTTACTTCTTTTCTGTCCACAATTGTTTTCCTCTCTTTCAAAAATAGCTAAAGGGAAGATTGCAAGCTTTGCTCTTCAAGATAGAAAACTAGAAAATCTTTCAACATTGTTTCCATTAAGAGAACCTAACCAAAAAACTGGTCTAACAACATAAATTTTAGCTGATGTGGCAATAAAATGCAATACAACAAACAGTATAACCAAGTCGAGATCAATAATATTTCAATCACCCTAGAAATCCAATCGTCCGGCATAGTTCCACTGAGAAACAGTTTGTATCTAATTTGTCTTAGCTTTGGGTGTCTTCTTCTTAATTTGTTTTCTTGGCATCGAGTTTTTCATCGCAATGAAGTACATCAGGGCCCCAAAATAACATATGTACTGCAAAGAGTAAAGAAAGGAGATTTCTTTAAGTTGGAGCTTATTTCCCGTCTATAAGCATAAATAGATAAACAAAAAAGAATGCAGACTTGTACCTCTGAAAAGTCATGTAGAAGCGCCCAGAATTTTGGATCATCATGGTTATACATGAAGAAGTCGAACAAAAGCGGAGTCGTAATTGCCAAGTTATAAAGCTAAATCATAGAGAGAGAAACATTAGACAGAGAAAACTCTAGGGACACACGCCTTAAACTTATCTTTGAGATTCAATTTCCATTATTGTTTACGATGTTCTGAATGAAAACAATGGAACTTCTCAAAACACCAATTAATCTTTTCATATAAATTACGAGTGAAAAAATTAATCTGCAGGTTCGTAAATCTGTAGTTTCTGTTAATGTAGTTATTTAAATGCAGTTACCAAAATCTGATAAATGTGTCTTGTTTGTTTCAGACTTAGAGAACCATTCTCGGAAAGATAACCAAACGCAGCCCTAGTACTGCAGAAGTTAAAGAGTTTAGAGTCGGCTAACAAAAAGCTGAAGACAGAATAAACACGGAAAAAACGCTAACCAGAAAATAAGCCCCAAGAGAACTGCCGAATACAAATAAGAGCCCTCCCAGACCCTTTAGGACAATTAAGGCTGCAACCAAATGCCTAACCTGAAAAGTTATTTTTTCAATTAGGAGTCAATAGACTATTAGAAAGCAAATTAAATAACAGCAGAGTCATACATCAATTTTTGGTGTCCCGTCCCCAAACTTAGCCACCAGAAAATTATGGATATTAGTTAGCTTAGGATCAAATTCCTTTGCTGCTGGCCCGCCATCATCACCAAAATCATTGTACCTATTTAGATGATGAGCAATATCAGCATAAGTGAATGATGCGTTTACAAAAAGTATATCACTCCACAGCGGTGAATCTGGTGATTATGTTCCTTCCAAAATGGAAAGCAGTAGGAAGGTCATAAGAGTACAATCTCTACACTTCTTAACATGAAAATAAGCAAAAATGAGAACAGAGCTGACAAGAAACAACCAAATGAACCATAGAGCAATAGAAGCTTGAATCCCGAAATAGTAAGGAAGCATGTGAGTTAAATATTACACTTCTCTTAAAAAAACGTGGAAGAGTGATAGCAAAAATGACAAGAAAATTCAACAACTAAAGAGGCTAGTCTTGTTTAAGGAGCTAAAATGCAACTAGTTTAAAAAGAACTAGGGTATATTTTATTATTTAATTTTTGCGGCGAGGGGAAATCTAACCTATGGCCTTCTATTTGAGAATATGGATTCTGACTCACAAGGCCAGCCATAGTGGGATGATAGAAATTTCTATACTGCTCATAAAAAATGTAGAAGGATGCAGTAAATGAGACTAGACCATTCTTTATTACAAAACGTTTTCTTTGGGTAAGCTATGTAACAAAGTGTTTTAAGAAATCATAGAGGAAGAAAATCTGAAAATACTAAAAAAAGAAAAGAATAAAACTCTAGAAAATCTAATTAAAGTTCCAAAAAAAAGCTACAAATTTCTACAATTTCTCCAACAAACAACAGTAATCACATCGCAAGTAATTAGATTTGGAGCAATAAAAGCTCAGAATGAGAAATTTCAGATCCTATAGCATCTTATTTCTACACATTGCCAGCATTTGTAGAAGAAATAGCAAAATAATGACAAGAAATAAAAACAATGTAAAGTGTGCGACTTCAAACCATCTGATATAAAGCTAAAATAATTATACAGTTCTTCAAGAAAACGGTAAAACAATAAAAAAAACGTCTTCATATTATAATAAATAGAAAGTCAAGACTTAAAACTCTAAACATGTGAAGATCAAAATATCTACTACAAGCTTAATACAAAAACATCAAATTTCAAATAGAAGAATACATTTCTACACTTTCCAACAGAACAGTATAGCAATGACAACGCACCAAACAATAAATCACAAATAAATAAATGCTTAAAACCCCCAAAAATGAGAAGCTCAAAACATATCTTTTGCGTAGAAATTCACCCAATCTCTTCAAATCTCCAACAAAATTAGTACGCCTTAGAAGTTAGAAATAGCTAAATAATTATCAGCACGAGAGGTCAAACACCTTATCATCAAAGATCAAAAATCACAAAATGCCTAAACTTTAGCCAACAAAACAGTTGAACAGTAAACACACCGTGGGTAATAAATTCAGGCCTTATTTGGTTGCTAGCCTAATCAAGCTCAGAATTGTTCCGCTTTTACTCGACACTATCTAAATTCTAATCGACTTAAGAACCAAGATGTCGCTTTTTACCATCAAAAAGTTTAACACAATAACGCGAAGAAACCATATAAAACTCAAAAAAAAGATCAAGCCTTTTTGCTTAAAAGCTGCATCCAAACAGACCCCATAGCAACCGGAACAACCTACAAATTCCAAAATAGATTCATTGAGCTAAAAACCATATCTATACACGCGGCCAACGAATTAGTACCCAAAATCTAAACACAATAAGGTGAATATAACTATCCAAAACTAAAAACAACAACTTATTTTTTTAAATTCTGCATCCAAACAAGCTACAAATAGCACCAAGAACAACTCCAAATCTCAAAAACTAGATTCATGGATCTAAAATCCATATACATACATGTGGCCAACGAATTAGTACTCAAGATCAAACATAATAAGCAAATTTAACTATCCGAAACTCAAATTCCAAGCTTATTTTCTTAAATCATGTATCTAAACAAGCTAAAAATAGCATCAAGAACTCAAAATCACAAACACTGGATTCATGGAGCTAAAAGCCCTAATTTAAACACGTGCCCAAAAGATTATTTGCTTAAAAGCTTAACACAATAATGCAAATAAACCATATAAATCTCAAAAGATCAAGCTTTTTTGCATAAAATCTGCATCCAAACAAACCACAAAGCAACAAGAACAACTTACAAATTCCAAAACTAGATTCATTGAGCTAAACACCACATTTATACACGTAGCCAACGAATCAGTACTCAAAATCTAAAATCTAAACACAAGAAGGCAAATTCAACTATCCAAAACTCAAAATTTCAAGCTTATTTTCTTAACTCCTGTATCTAAACAAGCTACACAGAGCACCAAGAACAACTCAAAATATCAAAAACTATATTCATGGAGCTAAAAACCATACATGTACACGTGGCCATCAAATTAGTACTCAATCAAACATAACAAGGCATATTTAACCATCCAAAACTCAAAATTCCGAGCTTATTTTCCTAAATCCTGTATCTATACAAGCTAAAAATAGCAACAAAAAAACTCAAAATCCCAAACACTAGATTCATGGAGCTAAAATTCATATACATATATATATGTCGCCAAGGAATTAGTACTCAAAATCAAACACAATAAGGCAAATTTAACTATACAGAACTCAAAATTCCAAGCTTATTTTCTTAAACCCTGTATCTAAACAAGCTAAAAATAGCACCAAAAACAACTCAAAATCCAAAACACTAGATTCATGGAGCTAAAAACCCTTATTTAAACACCTGCCCAAAAGATTATTTGCATAAAAGCTTAACACAATAACGCGAATGAACCATATAAATCTCAAAAGATCAAGCTTTTTTGCTTAAAAGCTTAAAAGCTACTCAAAATCAAACACAATAACGCAAATTCAACTATTTAAAGCACAAATTTCCAAGATTATTTTCTTAAATCATGTATCTAAACAAGTTAAAAATAGCATCAAAAACAACTCAAAATCCCAAACACTAGATTCATGGAGCTAAAAACCCTTATGTAAACATGTGCCTAAAAGATTATTTGCTTAAAAGCTTAATACACTAACGCGAATGAACCATATAAATCTCAAAAGATCAGCTTTTTTGCTTAAAAGCTACTCAAAATCGAACACAATAACGCAAATTCAACTATTTAAAACTCAAAATTCCAAGCTTAACTTTCTTAAATCCTGTATCTAAACAAGTTAAAAATAGCACCAAAAACAACTCAAAATCCAAAACACTATATTCATGGAACTAAAAACTAAAAACACTAAATTAAACACGTGCCCAAAAGATTATTTGCTTAAAAGACCATATAAACAAGACTAAACACTAGATCTGAGTGAACAATAAACAATAAGAGTAGAAATATATTAATATATATAAAAAGAAAAAGAGAAAATACATTTGCCAAGCAGATAAGATGAAAAGAGAAGCGAAGAGGACTCTCCCTAAGAAAGAGAAGAACCCCATTTTCCTTTCTTCTTCTTCTTACTTTCTAGAGAGAGAGAGGGGGGGGGGGTGACTGAGAGTGTTTAAATTGGGGTTGGTTTTGTAATCTTTTGATATTCTGGGGGTGTATTGCAAATTATAAAAACTTATTTGCAAATTATAAACTTATTTGCAAATAGCTCCCGTGATCTTTAACTTCTTTCCAATTCACACCAAGGTACGGTTTTCTTGTATTTCCAATTCAATTTATGTCCAATTCAAAAGAATTAGTTTTACTATTCATAAAGTTACTAGCGACGCAACTTGTTATTCGTTTGTCTTTATCATTTCATGATTAGTATTTTTCAAACCTCAATTTATTTACGTATCATTTTGATATCCCTTTTGACGGTTTATATTCAATTCAAGATCAAGTTGCATTTAATAAGAAAATTAGTGTTATATATATATCATAAGATTATAAGGAAATGTCATTAATATATTACTATAATAAACATTTTTAAGCGGATGTCATACATACTTATCCACATAGGTCATTAGTTAGCATTTTATCTTTTGAAACTAATTTTTCTGTTAAAACACAATGTTCACTGTAATAGTATAATTATTTTGTGTGGAACAATTTAGATGACATTCCTTCATCATCGAGTAGTGTATATATTTAGCCATTTAGTTATCGTCAACTATGTATATAAAGCACCAAAAAAGTACGTGGAAAAGGGGTTGAATGCAAAAGGAAGATAGTTGACGGAGTGGACTTCAAAGTTTTCAAAATTCATTGGTTTGTTTTTTCAATAATGCTAATGAGCCAAATATACTCAACCAGACTCTCAACACATCAGTCCTTAATGTAAATTTAAAATATTATTTTCACCCTGAAATTTAAGAGTATGTTATTCGGCCATATTTAATATTTTTAATTAATATTTAAGTTTAGGATAGTCTCAAATATGGTTTTAAAATATTATATTTGAGTTTTTATTTTGTTGAATCGTCAAATAAAATATATTAAAATCATTAAAATTTTAAATATTTTTAATTAATATTTAAGTTTATGATAGTCTCGACTAGGGTTCCATAGATATTATATTTGAGGTTTTATTTTGTTGAATAGTCAAATAAAATATACTAAAATCATTAAAATTTTAAATATTATTAAAATTTAAATTTAGTGTAATCTCAACTAGGGTTTCATAAATATTATATTTGGGGTTTTATTTTTGTTTTGGTTGTATGTCAAAAGAATTCTAAAAATTACATAAATGACTGTCTGATATTCAGTCTGTTTGAGTCAGTCTAGCTACTGTTTTTTTTTTTATAACAAATCATAGTTCATGGTGGTTTATTGTATTTTACCTTATTTAATGTCCTTAATTATTTACCTAATAATATTTAAGTAGGATACTAAAGGATGATTGGGACACGACCTAGATAGTCACGACAGCTAAGTTTCCCTTATTATTAAATGGACCCCATCAAGGATATTTGCGTATTTTCCAAATTTGTTTTAGTTTTTGTTCATTTGTATTTTTTTCCATCAAGTTCCTACTCAAATGTAATTATGTTACTATTAAACATTACTATCAATATCATTTAGTAAAAAAATTAAAAATCTGATTAATATAGTCTTCTTCGTAGTAAGTTTATGAAAATAAAATAAAATCATTGAGAAGTGATATACATGTGGGACTTGATTCTCATTTAGAAAAAAAATATATAATTAATATAGTCCCCTACGTATGGTTCAGTACATGTCGGACTATCTAATTAATATAGTCCCTACGTATAAGTTTATGAAAATAAAGATACATGTCGAACTTGATTCTCGTTTAGTTAAAAGTACAAACTTGTTTCCAATTAAATTTCATTGTGATGACTTCGTTAATAACAAATGAAAGTTATTTCCTTTTTGTTTCAATTTTTTTGCAACTAGCATTTGTCGCAAAAAATATGCTCTTAATTTTCATCAGACATTGAGAAAAGGCTTAACAGATAATATAAACGTATTTTCGTAATGGACAATTAAACAGTAACGAATGGAGTATAATGCTTTATGATAGGTGAAATAGTAAAGAAAAATTGAATAGTGTTGTTAGTACAACCTAAAAAAACTACATATAAAAGTTAACGTTTCAACCAGCCTCGACTTATTTCTTAATGGACTATAATAAAATTCGCTAGGCGACCCCTTTTAACGAGATTTTTTTTATTTATAACACGATGACTGATTATATAGAAAGGCCAGCTTAGAAAACCAAATTGGTCTCGACAAGAAAAAAAGGGCTAAAGGTAGTTACAGTACAAATATTGGTTGAACAATATCTTCGTCGTAGCAGATAAGAGTTTCTCTCTCTTCAGCGTGATGCTTTCCATTCTCAGATAATGAATTGGGGGTTTCATTACACGTGTATATCTGGTATGTGTTGGTTATTTACACAGGCCAGTGTATATCTGGTTCTTAAAGTTTTAGAATAATTACATAGAAGTCTATCAAGTTGTAAAGCTTAGTTTTTTACCATTTTAAGTTTCATTTCTTGTAGTTTTAGTGTCACTAATGGTGATGCTACTTATTTTCATTTCCATTAATAAATAAAAATGTGAATTTTTTCCCACAACTTATATAAAATAAAAAAAAGTAAAGTATAAACAATACTCTATTTGGTTATGTGCCAAAAATTACTTAAGATTTTGGGAACTTAGTTGAAAATAGTATATAATGGCGCAATCATGTATTCTACATGTACATAGGACTAATGTTTCAAAATTATTGATAAAACATGTATACTAGTCAATTAGCCGCCTCAACATAGATGGTGAAATCCCACCAATGTAAGTGTGTAACGTGTGCATAAAATTTAACACACTTTAATTTCTCATCCCCTATATTTGTTTTCCAGAGCTTCCATATTTTTTCATCAAAAAATTTGAAAATGTCACACACAAATTTGAAGACAACCGAGATAGATTTTGATCGTGCTAGTGAGTTAAAGGCCTTTGACGAAACAAAACTTGGTGTGAAAGGCCTAGTCGATGCTAAGATTGATACCATCCCCCGGATTTTTATTCACAAACCAGATACAAAAGAAACTACTACAAAGCTAGATATCGACGAAAACCAACTTGTTTTCCCTACTATAGACCTTAACGGCGTATCTCTAGATCCAGTTCGGCGTAGGGATATTATGGTGAAAATCCGGGAAGCATCGGAAACTTGGGGTTTTTTCCAAGTGGTAAATCATGGTATCTCCGAAAATCTGTTGAATGAAATGATAGCTGGGATTTTGAGATTTTTTGAGCAAGACAATGAGGTGAGAAAAAAGTGGTACACTAGAGATTCAACAAAAGCCGTTGTTTATAATAGCAACTTTGATTTGTATAGTACACCAACGGTTAATTGGAGGGACTCGACGTTTAGTTATATGGCTCCTATAGCTCCGGCTCCAGAGGAGTTGCCTGAACAATACAGGTACTTTTATATTCATATACTTGCACCGTATTATGCAGAAAAACATAAATATTTATATTTTAATTTCAGTTTTTACGGATGCAACCAGTTTTCCAGTCGGAGTTTTTTAAGACTTTAAAGCTATTACAACATGTTCTATATCCTTGCTGAGTTCTTGTTTGGTGAAGTAGTTCCGGATTTGATGATTATGACTCACTTTCTATTATTGAAAAAATGCAAAAAAAAAAAGAAGTTTTATTTTGTATTTTAAATTAGTGATAAGCAAAGAGCTGTTACAAAAATTAAATAATAAGAGGGTGATCTGCTTGATGAATATCTTCAGAAATCAAGGAAAAGGCCATATCAATAAAAATGTTGCTGACATTTTTACTAATTATCTTTGTAAGTGACGTATAAACAAAATCGACGGTAGCCATAACACCTGAAAGAGTTGCTGGCAGTAAGTTACCAAACACTAAGCCGCTTTTTATTGGAAAAATAAATGGACAGAAAATGTAAATATATTACCCGAAGGATTACCATTTTTTTTAATAAATTTATCCAATAGTCAAGAACAATAACTACGAAAGAAAAAGGTTTTATTATAATGCCTCTTGAATCAATGTGTTACAGGGATATAATGCCAGAGTATTCAAAAGAAGTGATGAGCCTAGGCGAAACCCTACTCGAGCTATTTTCAGAGGGTCTTGGGCTTGAACCAAACAAACTAAAAGAAATGGGATGCGCGGAGGGGCTTGGTCTTATTGGACATTACTACCCGTCGTGTCCACAACCAGAATTAGCAATTGGCACAAACAAACATTCAGATAATACTTTTCTGACTGTGCTTTTACAAGACCAGGTCGGAGGGCTTCAAGTTCTCCATCGAGACCGTTGGATCAATGTCCCCCCTATCCCTGGTGCTCTTGTGGTAAACATTGGAGACTTCTTACAAGTAAACCTTTTTCCATCCTTCGCTTTTCTTGGGTTTAAATTAGTTTTGAAATGTATTAAATTGATGTTTTTACAGTCATATGCTTCTCTATATTTTTGCAGATATATAGATGATATCAATTTAATACAATACACCATAACGTTAAAATCTTGAATCATCTGGAAAAAATGGAAAGTATATATTTTAAAGTACACAGAAATTTTGAAAAGAGAGTTTTTTTGTTAGTTTGTAGTTGGGTATAACTTATACCCCACTCCACTAATACAGCCGCCGTCTGCATCAAGAAGACAGCGTGTGTATTTAGCAGATGACTTATGTGAAAAAAGTAAATCCATTTCCCAAAGAATAGCAGACAATGTAGTTATGTAGACTTAGATTTCATGCTAGTTATTCTGCATAAGTTTAAACAGCAGCAACTTTTCTGAATATCTATGACATGACCTATTTTTAAATAATTTCTTGCCATTGAATTTTAAATAAATATCTTTGGGGATTCTAATAAATTGGTTTATAAACTCCTTGTAAAAAAGGCAACAAAAACAAGTAAATCTCCCATTTACGAGAAATGCAGAGGAGCCATTGTCAGAAATATGGTGTCTTTTACTATGTTGTATATTGGTCATAACTTTTGAACAAGATTAATTTGATGTGAACTTGGTCATTCAGAAACCAGAATCAGTCCTAGAATTTTATGTTCAGTTATTCGTGCATGTATGCATCAATTTAGATTAAATCCGAATATGCAATTTATGTATTTGGTAGGTATAAGATTATGATGTATTTGAATCCAGCTTACAAGAAATTTCATCTTATAATTCATAATGACATAGGCTCATATTAATCTTTCGAAATACTGTTCTTGCATATTATCAGCTGGTGTCCAACGACAAATTTAAGAGCGTTGAGCATAGAGTTCCAGCAAACAAGGTTGGACCGAGAATTTCAGTAGCAAGCTTTTTCTACACCGGCATGTTACCATCAGCAAGAGTTTTTGGGCCTATCAAAGAGCTATTATCAGAGGAAAACCCTCCAAGGTACAAGGAAACGACCATGAAAGAATACGCGGAATACTATACAGGCAAAGGTCTAGATGGGAATTCCGCACTTCCGTTTTTCAAGCTTTAAAGCGACAATGAGGCAATCTGAGCCATAAAAATAAAGCGAGTCCTTGTAATACCAACAAGTTTTTGCAATGGTAAAAGCGAGAATGAAGTGTTGAATTTGAAGGCAATTTCAGCCATAAACTTGAATTAAATCTTGATGCTATCAATAAATTCATGTAATAATTAGAACTGTAAGGAACTTTGAGGGATCAAACTTGTGGTTTTGCTGTTTTCTTTTCATAGCATTTAACTGCGATCGAAGACGCCATAAAAGGCAATATCAAAGCCATGAAAGGCAAAGAAAAGCCAATAAAGCACCAACTCCAAACTTGGAAGAATCAAAATGTAACAAAGTCAAAACTGAAGGACCGTATCGAAGAAGAAACACACTATGAGGGACCTTACTGCAATGGTACGAAAACTAAAAGGCCACTCTGTAATTACCTAAGCGACTAAAATGTGATAAGTACAAAAATCTGAATGATTATGCTGTGGTTACTACAAAGAAATAAACCAACTTGTATCTGGTACCAAACAACAAGGACCAATAAAGTAATAACCCAAAAACAGAAGAAGGACAACTTTGGAACTTTACCAAACTCGATGACCACTCCGATATGTACTCATATATTGAGGACCAGAGAGATAATAAACCAAAATTCAACTCAAAACAACTGGCAACTGACGCGAAGATTTTTACAGCGAATTATTGATTTCTTTTCTTTTAAAATAAAATCTTAACAGTTTTTTTTTTCATTTTATTTTGGTCCGGCTTATATAAATATACTTAGTCCGTATCTAAACAAATATTTCTTATGAAAATACGTACAACTTTAACCATTAAAATTTTCATATCAAAATTTACGAAATGAAAAAATTAAAAATTTCATTATATAATTTCAACCATGAACTACGTGATTAACTTTTGAAATTATTTTTTTCGACAATCTAGATATGAAAAAATTATCGATCAAACTTGCATGTATTTTAGTAAGTGACATTTGTTTAGCGACGGATGGAGCATGTGATACCCCAAAAAAGTTAAATTTAGTTTTTTAAGGTCTCTAAATTGCTATGTTGGTTGAATGGATAAATTGTTACCATATTTATAATGAAGTGTTTGATTGAAGCTATTTGTGCAATTCTGTATTTTGTCATTAAAAAAATCGCTTTACTCTATTTTATCTTCCCCGTCCTTTAATCTTAATTCGTCGTTCTCCGTTAATAATATGTTGCTCCGCTCCTCTAATAATCCGGATTTTCTTAAAAAAATATCGTGGTAAAAAAAAGTGAACTATTACACATCGTCTAGATATGTAGTACATATATGGTATATAAGGTAGAAGTATCCTCATTCTTATCACCAAAAAATTTTAAAGTCGTGCGGCCCAAGAATCGAGGACGAAATTGGGTCAAAGCGGACAGTATTGGTGGTAAGAAGCAGATGGTGACGGTTTGGTCGGAGAATCGGTTTGTTACAATTGGTATCAGAGCCGCTATATAGCCGATGTGGGCACTACAACCCCGGAAAGGACATCGTGCCTGAAGGGGGAATGGGGTAAAAACCCGTATTTTCGTAGAAAATACCGTGGTAAAAAAAAGTGAGCTATCACACATTGCCTAGATATGTAATACCTATATGGTATATAAGTTAGACGTATCATACTTTTTATCACCAAAGTCTTTTAAAGCCGTGCGGCCCAAGAAGCAATGACGAAATTGGGCAAAAGTGGACAGTATTGGTGGTAAAAACCAGATGGTGACGGCCTGATCGGATGACCTGTACAATTGGTATCAGAACCGCTATCTAGCCGATTTGGGCACTTGCAATTCCGGAAGGACGAGGTGCCCGACGAGGACGTCGTGCTTGAAGGGGGAAAAGTGTAAGATCCAGATTTTAGAAAAATATCGTAGTAAAAAAAAATGAGCTATCGCAAATCGTCTAAATATGTAGTATCTATATGGTATATAAGATAAAATTATACTCTTTATTATCACCAGACTTTTTAAATCGTGCGGCACAAGAAGCGATGACGAAATTGGAGAAAAGCGGACAGTATTAATGGTAAGAAACAGATGATAACGGTATGCTCGGAGTACCGAGTCGTTACGGCTCCTCTTCCGTTGAAAATAGATTTGAAAATTTTGAATTCAAAATCTAAATAAATCAACGGGTCCACATATATTATCGTGATAGTCTGGACAAAAAAGAGAGACCAAAGTAGTTTGGTTGTTGGCCTGAAAGTACTCCGGATATTATTAACTTAATATATGTTGACGCAAATGCGCAATAATGTAGAATATATATATATATATAGATAGGATCATAGGACTAAAGTTTCAAATTAATGATTTAACGTCAGCATAGGTAGTGGAAATCCCATTAGTGTAAAACGTGTGTAGAAAATTCAATACAAACTTGAATTTCTCTTCCCCTAATATATTTTTTTCAGTTTTTCCATATCCTTTCATAAGAATAAATTAAAATGTCAATTACAAATTTGGAAACACCGGAAGTAGGTTTCGATAGGGCAAGCGAGGTAAAGGCCTTTGACGAAACAAAACTTGGCGTAAAAGGCTTAGTTGATGCTAAAATCGATATCATCCCCAGGATTTTCATTCACAAACCTGATACAAAAGAAACCACAAAGCTAGATATCGATGAAAACCAACTTGTTTTCCCCATTATAGACTTCGATGGTGTACTTATAAATCCGGTCCGGCGTAAAGAGATTATTTTACAGATTCAAGAAGCATCGGAAACTTGGGGTTTTTTCCAAGTGATTAATCATGGTATCTCTGAAAATTTGTTAAATGAAATGATAGCTGGGATTTCGAGATTTTTTGAGCAAGACAGTGAGGTGAAAAAAAAGTGGTACAGTAGAGATACAACAAAAGCAGTTAGATATAATAGCAACTTTGATTTGTATAGTTCACCAACAGTTAATTGGAGGGACTCGACGTTTAATTTTATGGCTCCGAAAACTCCAGCTCCAGAGGACTTGCCTGAACAATACAGGTACTTTTAGATCCATATACTTGCACATATTATGCAGAAAAACATAAATATTTGCATTTTAATTTCAATTTTCATGGAAACAACCAGTTTTCCGGTTGAAGTTTATTGAAATAAGACGACAACTTTTCTTAAGTTTTGTTTTCTTTCTATTTTAAATTATTGAGAAGCAAGGGCAGTTGCAAAATTAAATGATAAGAGGGTGATCTGCTTGATGAATGTGTTAAGAAATTAAGGAAAATGCCAATATAAAGCAAAATTGGCGGTAACCATCAAAGACGATCTGAAAAAGTTAGTCGTAGGTAGGTACCAGAAGTATTTCTACTTCTTTTCATAAAGCAATCCAACAGGCAAGAACAATAACTTTGATAGACAAAGGTGTCTCATACTGCTTCTTGAATCAATTTGTTACAGAGATATAATGCTAGAGTATTCAAAAGAAGTGATGAGCCTAGGCGAAACCGTATTCGAGCTTTTATCAGAAGGTCTTGGGCTTAAACCAAATAAACTTAAAGAAATGGGATGCACGGAGGGGCTTGCTATTATTGGACATTACTACCCTTCGTGTCCACAACCAGAATTAGCAATAGGCACAAACCAACATGCTGATAATGATTTTCTCACTGTGCTTTTACAAGACCAGGTCGGAGGGCTTCAAGTTCTTCATCGGGACCGTTGGATCAATGTCCCCCCTATCCCTGGTGCTCTTGTTGTAAATAATGGAGATCTATTACAAGTATGCCTTTTTTCCTTCTTAGGTTTTCTTGATTTTAAATTATACCGGTATGTATTAACTTGATGTTTTTACAGTCATATGCTTCTCTCCTCTATATTTTTGGTAGATATTTGTATGATGCAGATGATATCAATCTAACCCAGGCCATTGCGTTAAAATCTTGAATTGTTTGAAAAAAGTGGAAAGGATACGTACGAATTTTTTTTCGAAAAGAGTGATTTTTTGTAAGTGTAGTTGGGTATGAAAAAGGAAATCCGTTTCTCAAAGGAAAGCAGGCAATGAAGACTTAAACTTGTTGCTAAATATTCTGTTAAGAGTTTAAACAGAAAGAAAAATAGCAGCAACTTTTCTGGGAATATCTATTGCAGGACCTATTTTTCTTGCCACTGAATCATAAAAAATACTTGTGGATTCTAATAAAATGGTTTATAACCTCCTTGTAAAAAATGAAACAAGTTTTTTTTTAATCAACAAGTAAATCTTCTATTTACTTACGACTTTAATTGTAGAGGAGCCCTTGTCAGAAATATGGTGTCTTTGATTATGTTGTATGGTTAGAACTTTTGAAGAAGATTAATTTGATGTGAACTTGGTCATTCAAAAACCAGAACCGGCCCTAGAATTTATGTTTAGTTATCCGTGCATGCATTCATTAATCTAGAGTAAAACGGAGTATGCAAATTCTGTATTTGGTATGAGATTATGGTGTATTCGAATCCCCCTTACAAGAAATTTCATCTTATAATTAATATCATATTAATCTTTCAAAATACTGTTCTTGCAAATTCTCAGCTTGTGACAAACGACAAATTTAAGAGCGTTGAGCATAAAGTTCCAGCAAACAAGGTAGGACCGAGAATTTCAGTTGCAAGCTTTTTCTACACCGGCATGCTACCATCACCTAGAGTTTTTGGGCCTATCAAAGAGCTATTATCAGAAGAAAACCCTCCAAAGTACAAGGAGACGACCATCAAAGAATATACGGAATACTACTTTAGCAAAGGTCTAGATGGGAATTCCGCACTTCCATTTTTCAAGCTTTAAAGCGACAATGAGGCAATATGAGCCATAAAAATGAAGCAAGTCCTTATAATACCAACAAGTTTCTGTTATGTTAAAAAGCGAGAATTAAGTGTTGAATTTGTAGGAAGTTTCAGCCATAAACTTGAAGTAATTCTTGATTCTATCAATAAGTTCATGTAATAATTAAAACTGTAAGGAAGTTTGAGGGATATAACTTGTGGTTTTGCTCTAGTAGTTTTCATAGTATTTAACTGTTAGTCCAAGTAATAATGCCTATATTGGTACCATTAACCGTACACCGTCTGAGCACACAAAATAACTTAATTTTTCACATTCCGAATTTAGGACATTTTTACTTGCAAAACCTAGCCTTTCCCTGCCTAAGTGGATTCTGGTCGAGATATCTCATTAGCCATATCAGATACACTAGTTCACAACTTCCTGAGAAGAGAAACCCATATCTGGTGCTTAAATTTGATTTCAACCTAGTCTCAAGATGCAAAACAATCTCGAGTTTAAATTTATTTATCGAATGAAAATTGGACTGTAATATGTACATGAAAGACTGTCCTGAAAAATATGTACTGGTTCTGATTTTCTAGACCAAAGATAGTCATTATGTATTTGAAGAACTTGTCAAGTATTACAAGAGCAAGTATAATTGCCTTTTATCTTACATATGACTATGTCCAATCTTTTGAAACATGTTAAGTATTATATTGTACGGAATTAAACATTAAGGTCGTAAACCCTTATTTATATCTTTAAAAAGTTACAGACTGCTTTATTTTTCATTAGTTGTTCGTTTCCAGTCTTGAGGCATATGTAAACGAGTAGTTAATCGAACAGTGAAATTCTATAACTACGAAAGAAAAAGGTTTATTATAATGCCTCTTGAATCAATGTGTTACAGGGATATAATGCTAGAGTATTCAAAAGAAGTGATGAGCCTAGGCGAAACCCTACTCGAGCTATTTTCAGAGGGTCTTGGGCTTGAACCAAACAAACTAAAAGAAATGGGATGCGCGGAGGGGCTAGCTCTTATTGGACATTATTACCCGTCGTGTCCACAACCAGAATTAGCAATTGGCGCAAACAAACATTCAGATAGTACTTTTCTGACTGTGCTTTTACAAGACCAGGTCGGAGGGCTTCAAGTTCTCCATCGAGACCGTTGGATCAATGTCCCCCCTATCCCTGGTGCTCTTGTGGTAAACATTGGAGACTTCTTACAAGTAAACCTTTTTCCATCCTTCGCTTTTCGTGGGTTTAAATTAGTTTTGAAATGTATTAAATTGATGTTTTTACAGTCATATGCTTCTCTATATTTTTGCAGATATACAGATGATATGAATTTAATACAATACACCATAACGTTAAAATCTTGAATCATCTGGAAAAAACGGAAAGTATATATTTTAAAGTACACACAGAAATTTCGAAAAGAGAGCTTTTTTGTTAGTTTGTAGTTGGGTATGAATTATGAAAAAAGTAAATCCATTTCTCAAAGAATAGCAGACAATGTAGTTATGTAGACTTAGATTTCATGCTAGTTATTCTGCATAAGTTTAAACAGCAGCAACTTTTCTGAATATCTATGACATGACCTATTTTTAAATAAATTCTTGCCATTGAATTTTAAATAAATATCTTTGGGGATTCTAATAAATTGGTTTATAAACTCCTTGTAAAAAAAGGCAACAAAAACAAGTAAATCTTCCATTTACAAGAAATGCAGAGGAGCCATTGTCAGAAATACGGTGTCTTTTACTATGTTGTATATTGGTCATAACTTTTGAACAAGATTAATTTGATGTGCACTTGGTCATTCAGAAACCAGAATCAGTCCTAGAATTTTATGTTCAGTTATTCGTGCATGTATGCATCAATTTAGATTAAATCCGAATATGCAATTTATGTATTTGGTAGGTATAAGATTATGATGTATTTGAATCCAGCTTACAAGAAATTTCATCTTATAATTCATAATGGCATAGGCTCATATTAATCTTTCGAAATACTGTTCTTGCATATTATCAGCTGATGTCAAACGACAAATTTAAGAGCGTTGAGCATAGAGTTCCAGCAAACAAGGTTGGACCGAGAATTTCAGTAGCAAGCTTTTTCTACACCGGCATGTTACCATCAGCAAGAGTTTTTGGGCCTATCAAAGAGCTATTATCAGAGGAAAACCCTCCAAAGTACAAGGAAACGACCATAAAAGAATACACGGAATACTATATAGGCAAAGCTCTAGATGGGAGTTCCGCACTTCCGTTTTTCAAGCTTTAAAGCGACAATGAGGCAATCTGAGCCATAAAAATAAAGCGAGTCCTTGTAATACCAACAAGTTTTTGCACTGGTAAAAGCAAGAATGAAGTGTTGAATTTGAAGGCAATTTCAGCCATAAACTTGAATTGAATCTTGATGCTATCAATAAATTCATGTAATAATTAGAACTGTAAGGAACTTTGAGGGATCAAACTTGTGGTTTTGCTGTTTTCTTTTCATAGCATTTAACTGCGATCGAAGACGCCATAAAAGGCAATATCAAAGCCATGAAAGGCAAAGAAAAGCCAATAAAGCACCAACTCCAAACTTGGAAGAATCAAAATGTAACAAAGTCAAAACTGAAGGACCGTATCGAAGAAGAAACACACTATGAGGGACCTTACTGCAATGGTACGAAAACTAAAAGGCCACTCTGTAATTACCTAAGCGACTAAAATGTGATAAGTACAAAAATCTGAATGATTATGCTGTGGTTACTACAAAGAAATAAACCAACTTGTATCTGGTACCAAACAACAAGGACCAATAAAGTAATAACCCAAAAACAGAAGAAGGACAACTTTGGAACTTTACCAAACTCGATGACCACTCCGATATGTACTCATATATTCAGGACCAGAGAGATAATAAACCAAAATTCAACTCAAACCAACTGGCAACTGACGCAAAGATTTTTACAGCGAATTATTGATTTCTTTTCTTTTAAAATAAAATCTTAACAGTTTTTTTTTTTCGTTTTTTTTTGTCCCGGCTTATATAAATATACTTACTCCGTCTCTAAACAAATGTTTCTTATGAAAATACGTACAACTTTAACCATTAAAATTTTCATATCAAAATTTTCAAAATGAAAAAATTAAAAATTTCATTATATAATTCCAACCTTGAACTACGTGATTAACTTTTGAAATTATTTTTTTCGACAATCTAGATATGAAAAAATTATCGATCAAACTTGCATGTATTTTAATAAGTGACATTTGTTTAGCGACGGATGTAAGCTTATTTTCTTAACTCCTGTATCTAAACAAGCTACACAGAGCACCAAGAACAACTCAAAATATCAAAAACTATATTCATGGAGCTAAAAACCATACATGTACACGTGGCCATCAAATTAGTACTCAATCAAACATAACAAGGCATATTTAACCATCCAAAACTCAAAATTCCGAGCTTATTTTCCTAAATCCTGTATCTATACAAGCCAAAAATAGCAACAAAAAAACTCAAAATCCCAAACACTAGATTCATGGAGCTAAAATTCATATACATATATATGTGGCCAAGGAATTAGTACTCAAAATCAAACACAATAAGGCAAATTTAACTATACAGAACTCAAAATTCCAAGCTTATTTTCTTAAACCCTGTATCTAAACAAGCTAAAAATAGCACCAAAAACAACTCAAAATCCAAAACACTAGATCCATGGAGCTAAAAACCCTTATTTAAACACCTGCCCAAAAGATTATTTGCATAAAAGCTTAACACAATAACGCGAATGAACCATATAAATCTCAAAAGATCAAGCTTTTTTGCTTAAAAGCTACTCAAAATCAAACACAATAACGCAAATTCAACTATTTAAAGCACAAAATTCCAAGATTATTTTCTTAAATCATGTATCTAAACAAGTTAAAAATAGCACCAAAAACAACTCAAAATCCAAAACACTAGATTCATGGAGCTAAAAACCCTTATTTAAACACCTGCCCAAAAGATTATTTGCATAAAAGCTTAACACAATAACGCGAATGAACCATATAAATCTCAAAAGATCAAGCTTTTTTGCTTAAAAGCTACTCAAAATCGAACACAATAACGCAAATTCAACTATTTAAAATTCAAAATTCCAAGATTATTTTCTTAAATCATGTATCTAAACAAGTTAAAAATAGCACCAAAAACAACTCAAAATCCCAAACACTAGATTCATGGAGCTAAAAACCCTTATGTAAACATGTGCCTAAAAGATTATTTGCTTAAAAGCTTAACACAATAACGCGAATGAACCATATAAATCTCAAAAGATCAGCTTTTTTGCTTAAAAGCTACTCAAAATCGAACACAATAACGCAAATTCAACTATTTAAAATTCAAAATTCCAAGCTTAATTTTCTTAAATCATGTATCTAAACAAGTTAAAAATAGCACCAAAAACAACTCAAAATCCCAAACACTAGATTCATGGAGCTAAAAACCCTTATGTAAACATGTGCCTAAAAGATTATTTGCTTAAAAGCTTAACACAATAACGCGAATGAACCATATAAATCTCAAAAGATCGGCTTTTTTGCTTAAAAGCTACTCAAAATCGAACACAATAACGCAAATTCAACTATTTAAAACTCAAAATTCCAAGCTTAATTTTCTTAAATCCTGTATCTAAACAAGTTAAACATAGCACCAAAAACAACTCAAAATCCAAAACACTGGATTCATGGAACTAAAAACTAAAAACCCTAAATTAAACACGTGCCCAAAAGATTATTTGCTTAAAAGACCATATAAACAAGACTAAACACTAGATCTGAGTGAACAATAAACAATAAGAGTAGAAATATATTAATATATATAAAAAGAAAAAGAGAAAATACATTTGCCAAGCAGATAAGATGAAAAGAGAAGCGAAGAGGACTCTCCCTAAGAAAGAGAAGAACCCCATTTTCCTTTCTTCTTCTTCTTACTTTCTAGAGAGAGAGAGAGAGGGGGGGTTGACTGAGAGTGTTTAAATTGGGGTTGGTTTTGTAATCTTTTGATATTCTGGGGTGTATTGCAAATTATAAAAACTTATTTGCAAATTATAAACTTATTTGCAAATAGCTCCCGTGATCTTTAACTTCTTTCCAATTCACACCAAGGTGCGGTTTTCTTGTATTTCCAATTCAATTTATGTCCAATTCAAAAGAATTAGTTTTACTATTCATAAAGTTACTAGCGATGCAACTTGTTATTCGTTTGTCTTTATCATTTCATGATTAGTATTTTTCAAACTTCAATTTATGTACGTATCATTTTGATATCCCTTTTGACGGTTTATATTCAATTCAAGGTCAAGTTGCATTTAATAAGAAAATTAGTGTTATATATATATCATAAAATTATAAGGAAATGTCATTAATATATTACTATAATAAACATTTTTAAGCGGATGTCATACATACTTATCCACAGAGGTCATTAGTTAGCATTTTATCTTTTGAAACTAATTCTTCTGTTAAAACACAATGTTCACTGTAATAGTTCTGTTAAAACACAATGTTCACTGTAATAGTATAATTATTTTGTGTTTCATCGTCGATTAGTGTATATATTTAGCCAGTTAGTTATCGTCAACTATGTATATAAAGCACCAAAGAAGTACGTGCGTGGAAAAGGGGTTGAGTGCAAAAGGAAGGTAGTTGAAGGAGTGGACTTCAAAGTTTTCAAAATTCATTGGGTTTTTTTTTTTATAACAAATCATAGTTCATGGTGGTTTATTGTATTTTACCTTATTTAATGTCCTTAATTGCTTACCTAATAATATTTAAGTAGGATACTAAAGGATGATTGGGACACGACCTAGATAGTCACGACAGCTAAGTTTCCCTTATTATTAAATGGAACCCATCAAGGATATTTGCGTATTTTCGAAATTTGTTTTAGTTTTTGTTTATTTGTATTTTGTTCCACCAAGTTCCTACTCAAATGTAATTATGTTACTATTAAACATTACAATCAATATCATTTAATAAAAAAATTAAAAATCTGATTAATATAGTCTTCTCCGTAGTAAGTTTATGAAAATAAAATAAAATCATTGAGAAATGATACATGTAGGACTTGATTCTCATTTAGAAAAAAAGGATATAATTAATATAGTCCCTTACGTATGGTTTAGTACATGTCGGACTATCTAATTAATATAGTCCCCTACGTATAAGTTTATGAAAATAAAGATACATGTCGAACTTGATTCTCATTTAGTTAAAATTACAAACTTAGTTGAAAATAGTATATAATGGCGCAATCATGTATTCTACGTGTACATAGGACTAATGTTTCAAAATTATTGATAAAACATGTATACTAGTCAATTAGCCGCCTCAGTATAGATGGTGAAATCCCATCAATGTAAGTGTGTAACGTGTGCATAAAATTTAACACACTTTGAATTCCTCATCCCCTATATTTGTTTTCCAGAGCTTTCATATTTTTTCATCAAAAAATTTGAAAATGTCACACACAAATTTGAAGAAAACCGAGATAGATTTTGATCGTGCTAGCGAGTTAAAGGCCTTTGACTTGAAAATGTCACACACAAATTTGAAGAAAACCGAGATAGATTTTGATCGTGCTAGCGAGTTAAAGGCCTTTGACGAAACAAAACTTGGTGTGAAAGGCCTAGTCGATGCTAAGATCGATACCATCCCCCGGATTTTTATTCACAAACCAGATACAAAAGAAACTACTACAAAGCTAGATATCGACGAAAATCAACTTGTTTTCCCTACTATAGACCTTAACGGCGTATCTCTAGATCCAGTTCGGCGTAGGGATATTATGGTGAAAATCCGGGAAGCATCGGAAACTTGGGGCTTTTTTCAAGTGGTAAATCATGGTATCTCCGAAAATCTGTTGAATGAAATGATAGCTGGGATTTTGAGATTTTTTGAGCAAGACAATGAGGTGAGAAAAAAGTGGTACACTAGAGATTCAACAAAAGCCGTTGTTTATAATAGCAACTTTGATTTGTATCGTACACCAACAGTTAATTGGAGGGACTCGACGTTTAGTTATATGGCTCCTATAGCTCCGGCTCCAGAGGAGTTGCCTGAACAATACAGGTACTTTTATATTCATATACTTGCACCGTATTATGCAGAAAACATAAATATTTATATTTTAATTTCAGTTTTTACGGATGCAACCAGTTTTCCAGTCGGAGTTTATTAAGACTTTAAAGCTATTATAACATGCCCTATATCCTTGTTGTCTTGTTTGGTGATTTAGTTCCGGATTTGATGATTATGTGATTACTCACTTCCTATTATTGAAAAAATGCAAAAAAAAAAGAAGTTTTATTTTGTATTTTAAATTAGTGATAAGCAAGAGCTGTTACAAAAATCAAATAATAAGAGGGTGATCTGCTTGATGAATATCTTCAGAAATCAAGGAAATGGCCATATCAATAAAAATGTTGCTCATTTTTACTAATTATCTTTGTAAGTCATGTATAAACAAAATCGACGGTGGCCATACGACCTGAGAGAGTAACTGACAGTAAGTTACCAAACACTGAGCCGCTTTTTATTGGAAAAATAAATGGACAGAAAATGTAAATATATTACCAGAAGGATTACCATTTTTTTTAATAAATTTATTCAATTGTCAAGAACAATAACTACGAAAGAAAAAGGTTTATTATAATACCTCTTGAATCAATGTGTTACAGGGATATAATACTAGAGTATTCAAAAGAAGTGATGAGCCTAGGCGAAACCCTACTCGAGCTATTTTCAGAGGGTCTTGGGCTTGAACCAAACAAACTAAAAGAAATGGGATGCGCAGAGGGGCTTGGTGTTATTGGACATTACTACCCGTCATGTCCACAACCAGAATTAGCAATTGGCACAAACAAACATTCAGATAATACTTTTCTGACTGTGCTTTTACAAGACCAGGTCGGAGGGCTTCAAGTTCTCCATCGAGACCGTTGGATCAATGTCCCCCCTATCCCTGGTGCTCTTGTGGTAAACATTGGAGACTTCTTACAAGTAAACCTTTTTCCATCCTTCGCTTTTCTTGGGTTTAAATTAGTTTTGAAATGTATTAAATTGATGTTTTTACAGTCATATGCTTCTCTATATTTTTGCAGATATAAAGATGATATCAATTTAATAGAATACACCATAACGTTAAAATCTTGAATCATCTGGAAAAAATGGAAAGTATATATTTTAAAGTACACATAGAAATTTCGAAAAGAGAGCTTTTTTGTTAGTTTGTAGTTGGGTATGAATTATGAAAAAAGTAAATCCATTTCTCAAAGAATAGCAGACAATGTAGTTATGTAGACTTAGATTTCATGCTAGTTATTCTGCATAAGTTTAAACAGCAGCAACTTTTCTGAATATCTATGACATGACCTATTTTTAAATAAATTCTTGCCATTGAATTTTAAATAAATATCTTTGGGGATTCTAATAAATTGGTTTATAAACTCCTTGTAAAAAAGGCAACAAAAACAAGTAAATCTTCCATTTACGAGAAATGCAGAGGAGCCATTGTCAGAAATATGGTGTCTTTTACTATGTTGTATATTGGTCATAACTTTTGAACAAGATTAATTTGATGTGAACTTGGTCATTCAGAAACCAGAATCAGTCCTAGAATTTTATGTTCAGTTATTCGTGCATGCATGCATCAATCTAGATTAAATCCGAATATGCAATTTATGTATTTGGTAGGTATAAGATTATGATGTATTTGAATCCAGCTTATAAGAAATTTCATCTTATAATTCATAATGACATAGGCTCATGTTAATCTTTCGAAATACTGTTCTTGCATATTATCAGCTGGTGTCAAACGACAAATTTAAGAGCGTTGAGCATAGAGTTCCAGCAAACAAGGTTGGACCAAGAATTTCAGTAGCAAGCTTTTTCTACACCGGCATGTTACCATCAGCAAGAGTTTTTGGGCCTATCAAAGAGCTATTATCAGAGGAAAACCCTCCAAGGTACAAGGAAACGACCATGAAAGAATACGCGGAATACTATACAAGCAAAGGTCTAGATGGGAATTCCGCACTTCCGTTTTTCAAGCTTTAAAGCGACAATGAGGCAATATGAGCCATAAAAATAAAGCGAGTCCTTGTAATACCAACAAGTTTTTGCTATGGTAAAAGCGAGAATGAAGTGTTGAATTTGAAGGCAATTTCAGCCATAAACTTGAATTGAATCTTGACGCTATCAATAAATTCATGTAATAATTAGAACTGTAAGGAAGTTTGAGGGATCAAACTTGTGGGTTTGCTGTTTTCGTTTCATAGCATTTAACTGCGATCGAAGACGCCATAAAAGGCAATATCAAAGCCATAAAAGGCAAAGAAAAGCCAATAAAGCACCAACTCCAAACTTGGAAGAATCAAAATGTAACAACGTCAAAACTGAAGGACCGTATCGAAGAAGAAACGCACTATGAAGGACCGTACTGCAATGGTACGAAAACTAAAAGGCCACTATGTAATCACCTAAGGGACTAAAATGTGATAAGTACAAAAATCTGAATGATTATGCTGTGGTTACTACAAAGAAATAAACCAACTTGTATCTGGTACCAAACACCAAGGACCAATAAAGTAATAATCCAAAAACAGAAGAAGGACCACTTTGGAACTTTACCAAACTCGATGACCACTCCGATATGTACTCATATATTGAGGACCAGAGAGATGATAAACCAAAATTCAACTCAAACCAACTGGCAACTGACGCGAAGATTTTTACAGCGAATTATTTTTTTCTTTTAAAATATATTCTAACAGTTATTTTTTCAATTTTTTTTGTCCCTACCTTCCGTAATATACTTGCTTCGGTCTCTAAATAAATGTATCTTACGAAAATACATGCAACTGACTATTAAAGTATTTTTTTTGACAATCTAGATATGAAAAAATTATCGGTCAAAATTACACGTATTTTCATAAGTTATATTTGTTTAGCTACGGAGGGAATATGTGATGCCCTCAAAAAGTTAAATTTAGTTTTTTAAGGTCTCTAAATTGATATGCTGGTTGAATGAATAAATTTTTACCATGTTTGTAATTAAGTGTTTGATTGAGCCAATTTGTGTAATTCTGTATTTTGTCATTAAAAAAATCACTTTACTCTATTTTATCTCACTTGTCCTTGAATCTTAATTCGTCGTTCTCTGTTAATAATATGTTGCTCCACTCTTATAATAACCCGGATTTTCGTACGAACATAACGTGAGGAAACATAAGTGAGTTATCCCACATCGCCTAGATATGTAATACATATATGATATACTAGTAATCGTGCCTCACGCGTTGCGTGTGCGGCGCATAACGTAATAAAAATATAAAAAAATATGTATAGTTATAATAAAATTAAATATGTGGATAATAAAAAAATATATAATTTAAGATTTAAAAAAAATTGTTTGTTAAAGAGGGATAAATATATAGTTTTATTAGTTTTTACTTTTTATATTTTTATGTGAGTATGATATTATTGTAATTAATATAAAGGTGTAGAGGTATTTTTGAAAAAAAAAAGGCTAAATTGGGCAGTCTCATTTGACTTGAGTTGACAAAAAAATTATTTGTTAAAGAGGGATAAATATAGAGTTTTATTAGTTTTTACTTTTTATATTTTTATGCGAGTATGGTATTATTGTAATTAATATAAAGGTGTATAAGTATTTTTGGAAAAAAGTAGCTAAATTGGACAGTCTCATCTGACTTGCGTTGATTTATTATAATAGAATGATATGATATATAAGTTAGAACTATCCTTCTTTTTATCACCAACGCTTTTAAAGTCGTGCGGTCCAAGAAACGACGACGAAATTGGGTAAAAGCAGACAATATTGATGGTAAGAAGCAGATGATGACGGTCTGATCGGAATCGGAGTATCGGGTCGTAACAGCTCCTCTTCCGTTGAAAATAGATTTGAAAATTTTGAATTCAAAATATAAATAAATCAACGGGTCCACATATATTATCGTGATAGTCTGGACAAAAAAGAGAGACCAAAGTAGTTTGGTTGTTGGCCTGAAAGTACTCCGGATATTATTAAGTTAATATATGTTGACGCAAATGCGCAATAATGTAGAATTATATATTATTCTATTATAATAAGTCAACCCAAGTCAAATGAGCTGTCAAATTTAGCCACTTTTTTGCAAAAATACCCCTATATTTTTTTATTAATTACAATAATGTCATCCTTACATAAAAAAATAAATAAAAATAAAAATAAAATAACAACTAATAACACGACGTGTCTCTCTTTAACAACCAAACATTCTTTTAAGTCTTATACATTTTTTTTATTATCCACGTATTTATATCATAACTACACTTATTTTTTATATTTTACGCAACGCGTGGGGCACGATTACTAGTATATATATATATATATATATATATAGATAGATATGATCATAGGACTAAAGTTTCAAATTAATGATTTAACGTCAGCATAGGTAGTGGAAATCCCATTGGTGTAAAACGTGTGTAGAAAATTCAATACAAACTTGAATTTCTCTTCCCCTAATATATTTTTTTCAGTTTTTCCATATCCTTTCATAAGAATAAATTAAAATGTCAATTACAAATTTGGAAACACCGGACGTAGGTTTCGATAGGGCAAGCGAGGTAAAGGCCTTTGACGAAACAAAACTTGGCGTAAAAGGCTTAGTTGATGCTAAAATCGATATCATCCCCAGGATTTTCATTCACAAACCTGATACAAAAGAAACCACAAAGCTAGATATCGATGAAAACCAACTTGTTTTCCCCATTATAGACTTCGATGGTGTACTTATAAATCCGGTCCGGCGTAAGGAGATTATTTTACAGATTCAAGAAGCATCGGAAACTTGGGGTTTTTTCCAAGTGATTAATCATGGTATCTCTGAAAAATTGTTAAATGAAATGATAGCTGGGATTTCGAGATTTTTTGAGCAAGACAGTGAGGTGAAAAAAAAGTGGTACAGTAGAGATACAACAAAAGCAGTTAGATATAATAGCAACTTTGATTTGTATAGTTCTTCACCAACAGTTAATTGGAGGGACTCGACGTTTAATTTTATGGCTCCGAAAACTCCAGCTCCAGAGGACTTGCCTGAACAATACAGGTACTTTTAGATCCATATACTTACACGTATTATGCAGAAAAAGATAAATATTTGCATTTTAATTTCAATTTTCATGGAAACAACCAGTTTTCCGGTTGAAGTTTATTGAAATAAGACGACAACTTTTCTTAAGTTTTGTTTGCTTTCTATTTTAAATTATTGAGAAGCAAGAGCAGTTGCAAAATTAAATGATAAGAGGGTGATCTGCTTGATGAATGTGTTAAGAAATTAAGGAAAATGCCAATATAAAGCAAAATCGGCGGTAACCATCAAAGACGATCTGAAAAAGTTAGTCGTAGGTAGGTACCAGAAGTATTTCTACTTCTTTTCATAAAACAATCCAACAGGCAAGAACAATAACTTTGATAGAAAAAGGTGTCTCATACAGCTTCTTGAATCAATTTGTTACAGAGATATAATGCTAGAGTATTCAAAAGAAGTGATGAGCCTAGGCGAAACCCTATTCGAACTTTTATCAGAAGGTCTTGGGCTTAAACCAAACAAACTTAAAGAAATGGGATGCACGGAGGGGCTTGCTATTATTGGACATTACTACCCTTCGTGTCCACAACCAGAATTAGCAATAGGCTCAAACCAACATGCTGATAATGATTTTCTCACTGTGCTTTTACAAGACCAGGTCGGAGGGCTTCAAGTTCTTCATCGAGACCGTTGGATCAATGTCCCCCCTATCCCTGGTGCTCTTGTTGTAAATAATGGAGATCTATTACAAGTAAGCCTTTTTTCCTTCTTAGGTTTTCTTGATTTTAAATTATACCGGTATGTATTAACTTGATGTTTTTACAGTCATATGCTTCTCTCCTCTATATTTTTGGTAGATATTTGTATGATGCAGATGATATCAATCTAACACAGGCCATTGCGTTAAAATCTTGAATTGTTTGAAAAAAGTGGAAAGGATACGTACGACAAAATTTTCGAAAAGAGTAATTTTTTGCAAGTGTAGTTGGGTATGAAAAAGGAAATCCATTTCTCAAAGGAAAGTAGACAATGAAGACTTAAACTTGATGCTAAATATTCTGTTAAGAGTTTAAACAGAAAGAAAAATAGCAGCAACTTTTCTGGGAATATCTATTGCATGACCTATTTTTCTTGCCACTGAATCATAAAAAATACTTGGGGATTCTAATAAAATGGTTTATAACCTCCTTGTAAAAAATGAAACAAGTTTTTTTTTAATCAACAAGTAAATCTTCTATTTACTTACGACTTTAATTGTAGAGGAGCCCTTGTCAGAAATATGGTGTCTTTGATTATGTTGTATGGTTAGAACTTTTGAAGAAGATTAATTTGATGTGAACTTGGTCATTCAAAAACCAGAACCGGCCCTAGAATTTATGTTTAGTTATCCGTGCATGTATTCATTAATCTAGAGTAAAACCGAGTATGCAAATTCTGTATTTGGTATGAGATTATGGTGTATTCGAATCCCCCTTACAATAAATTTCATCTTATAATTAATATCATATTAATCTTTCAAAATACCGTTCTTGCAAATTCTCAGCTTGTGACAAACGACAAATTTAAGAGCGTTGAGCATAAAGTTCCAGCAAACAAGGTAGGACCGAGAATTTCAGTTGCAAGCTTTTTCTACACCGGCATGCTACCATCACCTAGAGTTTTTGGGCCTATCAAAGAGCTATTATCAGAAGAAAACCCTCCAAAGTACAAGGAGACGACCATCAAAGAATACACAGAATACTACTTTAGCAAAGGTCTAGATGGGAATTCCGCACTTCCATTTTTCAAGCTTTAAAGCGACAATGAGACAATATGAGCCATAAAAATGAAGCAAGTCCTTATAATACCAACAAGTTTCTGTTATGTTAAAAAGCGACAATTAAGTGTTGAATTTGTAGGAAATTTCAGCCATAAACTTGAAGTAATTCTTGATTCTATCAATAAGTTCATGTAATAATTAAAACTGTAAGGAAGTTTGAGGGATCTAACTTCTGGTTTTGCTCTAGTAGTTTTCATAGTATTTAACTGTTAGTCCAAGTAATAATGCCTATATTGGTACCATAAACCGTACACCGTCTGAGACTCTGAGCACACAAAATAACTTAATTTTTCACATTCCGAATTTAGGACATTTTTACTTGCAAAACCTAGCCTTTCCCTGCTTAAGTGAATTCTGGTCGAGATATCTCATTAGCCATATCAGATACACTAGCCCACAACTTCCTGAGAAGAGAAATCCATATCTGGTGCTTGAATTTGATTTCAACCTAGTCTCAAGATGCAAAACAATCTCGAGTTTAAATTTATTTATCAAATGAAAATTGGACTGTAATATGTACATGAAAGACTGTCCTGAAAAATATGTACTGGTTCTGATTTTCTAGACCAAAGATAGTCATTATGTATTTGAAGAACTGTCAAGTATTACAAGAGCAAGTATAATTGCCATTTATCTTACATATGACTATGTCCAATCTTTTGAAACATGTTAAGTATTATATTGTACGGAATTAAACATTAAGGTCGTAAACCCTTATTTATATCTTTAAAAAGTTACAGACTGCTTTATTTTTCATTAGTTGTTCGTTTCCAGTCTTGAGGCATATGTAAACGAGTAGTTAATCGAACAGTGAAATTCTATGAATGGACCTTTACACGCTCTAAGGCCAACTTTTAATCACAAAAATAAAACACAAGGGGATAGGATAAACACTTCACTACCATTATGAGAAAAGTTTGCAATCACACATTTTTTCTAAGTAAGAATCTATTAGAGTCTGCAAATAAGTTTCTCTCTTTTAGAGCTTGTAATGGAGAAGTGAAGAGGTCCCATCAAGGCCTTTCCCATTAAAGTAGGCAACATAGTCTCTCACGGTAGTTTCTCTATACTTTGGGGGATTATCTTCTGATAACAACTCCTTTATCGGCCCATAAATCTTTGTAGTTGGTAACATACTTGTGCTGAAAAAACATGCCACTGATACTCGCGGACCAACCTTGTTCGCTAACACTCTATGATCAACACTTTTGAACCGGTCATTTGATACAATCTGGGAAAAAGGAAATTACTCATAGGCTTAGAGTTTAAAAATTAGTTATAAGTTCCTTTTTGTTATCCAGTTTTTATAAAATGTACTGCAACTTTCTGGGTTATATTAAGGTGACAAAAAACAGTTCTGACCAAAATTAGAAGGGAAAAAAACTGAGGTTATAAGAAAAGAAATTTGAGTTTAGTAATAGAAAATTGAGAAGAAATAATTGTTGGCTTTGAGAACAAAATTGTGAAGAAAAAAAAACATATAGACACTAGTCAATCAAAATTGTGAAGAATGACTCGTCTTACGGACTGAGACGAGTGACATGAGAGGTCTAAGTGCGCACTATAAATCTACTTTTGTGTTAGCAATGGTCTCTGTCTCTTCCTAATTCCGGGGACAGAAGACCTACCTTACGGACTGAGGTAGGTGGCATGAGAGGTCCATGTTTGCTATAGATTTGTGTAGACGTTATTTAATTCATCCCTTATAGAATGTTATTATATTTCTTTTTATACGTCGATGATCGTAGTTGTATAATTTGTGAGCTATTGCATTTAAGGGATGAAGTGACGATATTTGTGGTGCCGTCCCGTCTAGTTATGTGCGTGAGACTCACCGTTACAATTTTGTATTTCAGGTACCAATTAGGTTGACATGTTTGGATAAGAGCTGTTGCATTGCAACATCATGGGTTTGGGGCTTCCGTTTTCTTTTCATTTTTATTATATTTTGAGGTTGTAGCCTACGAGCAATTTACATTCGTTTATTTTATCTCGTCTTGTAGCCGTTTTTGGCAAACACTTTTATTTATGATTTAATTGTTCCTTTAGCTCGCAATTTATTTCTTTTAAAAATTCAAATTTTGTACCAACATGTTCTATTTTCTTTTATTTAAAAAGATCATGCCTCGATATCCGTGTTTATGGAAGTTGAGGCGTGACACTAGTCAACCAAATCAAAATCATTTTGCAAAGAAAACTAAATAAGCTGAGCATACCAGATGCAATAAAACAAACCCTTAAAAAGGAGCACTATTTATCAAAATACGAGTATAGATACACGTGCAGATGTATACACAGGACCAAACTTACTTGCATTAGGTCTCCGATATTGACTACAAGTGCACCAGGCACAGGGGGAACGTTTACCCACTGGTTTTGGTGAAGAACTTGCAAGCCACCTATCTGGTCTTGTAAAAGCACTGTGAGAAAATCATTATCAGCATGTTTTGTTGTTCCTAAGGTAAGCTCTGGTTGAGGGCAGGCTGGGTAGTAGTGGCAAAGTACCAAAAGGCCCTCGCTACAACCTATTTCTTCAAGGAAGTTAGGACCAAGTCCGAGTGCCGCTGATAGTAACTTCAGTAGAGAAACGCCTAGTTTCATTATTTGGTTTGAGTACTCCATTAAAATATCTCTGCAAAAAGACAGATTATTCAGTCAGAAACTAGAAAACGATGTCATATAGCATAAACTACACTTTCGGACTCCTTTCTCAGGGACTTAACACACTAAGAACATGGGTGTCACAACGGTCCGTAATTAATATTTTTACCATTACTATGTAACATTGTAACTTCAAAATTGTACTTTCTCATCTCCAATCTAGAAATTAGATAGATCTAGGCAATTGGTTTTCCATAATTTTAATGCTAGAAAATGTAAATAAACAAAACCTTCTTTTGTTACCTGCAACAAATCAAAATTACTGTTATATACAACAGGCTTCATATAGTCCCTTGTGTACCACTCTTTTTTCACCTCATCATCTTGCTCATAAAATCTAAGTACCCCGTTTTTCATCTCATCTAACACACTAATGGGAATTCCATGGTTAATAACTTGGAAAAATCCCCAGGACTCTGAGGCCTCGCGTATTTGTTCGACGACTTTTTTGTGTTCGATCAAGTTTTTGTTGATTTCATCGAGGTCTATAATTGGAAAATTAAACTGTGTTTTTGTAGATTGTGATATTGGTTCACAAATATCCCGTGGGTGGATGAAAAAATCCAGGATTTTGTTGATTTTGTAGTCGACTAAGCCTTTAACACCGGCTTTTGTATCATCGAATATCTTCAACTCGGCTTCTCTATCGTAGTTTGTTTCATTTTTTATGATAGCTCCCATTTTCTTGTATTCTCAACTGGTTTATGTTTTTGTAACTGTTATTTCAAAATAAGGTTCATGAGGATAAATACTTGAGGAAAAGGATAGGATTTAGATTGTAGATAGGCAATTGGGCAACTGGGCAGACAAAAGATCTAATATTATTGCGGAAATTATCTTCTGGTTTTTTTCCTTAGAAGTCAAAAGTATAAATATAGAAGTAAGCATGTTCAATGAGCAATAACTTCTGTAGAATTTAACAAACAAGATAAGGGTAGAAAGCCTCAAAATTTCCATACCACTCATTTTTTTCAGCACACTCAGATGAAGAATAAGACTCATGTTCTTTTTCCAATAATTGAATTTCTGGTATTCCATTTTTTCACTCAGTTCTTCTCTAAGTAAACTAAGGTAATTTTTCACATATTGATCGTACACTAACAAATCATAACCTTCATCATATTCAGTTGCCAGTTTGGGTATGCGTATGCCCAAGCCCAAGCCCAACCAAACCAGCCTTATTTTCATGTTAAAAAAATGATGTTGCTTAACTATCACTAACACTATTTACTGTTATTCGGTAAGTAATTACATCTTCATTATAGACTTGTTGTTCAGTTCACTAAAATCATGTGATACGAAATACAAGTCAATTCTACATCATGCTATTAAGAAAATACTTGGAAACAACATCAACGAAGCACCGGATAACAATAATTACTCCAACTATTATTTTAAACACTGGATAACAATAATTACTCCAACTATTATTTTAAAACTAGTATTGCAAAATTGACATGTGCAAATAGACATACTCTATATTCGTTGGTAAGCTATTCTTTTCCAATTAATGGACTTATTCCTGATTTGGATCTTATAAGGGAAATTCAAGGAGATGACTCTACCTGCACAAAATAAATGCACGTTTATCCCATATTTCTATATTTATATTCGGTGCCATTTGTCTTGCATCATATTCAAGAACGTGTGCTAAGACTATAAAAGATAATATTATCTTAAAACATATCTTCTATAAAGAGAATAAAGAGTTCAGTGTTTTTTACTTTTCAAGAAAAACAAACAAATGGCTACTATCTCTAAAGATGACAGGATGAGAGAATTAAAAGCCTTTGACGATACGAAAACTGGTGTGAAAGGGCTCGTAGATACCGGAATACTAAATATCCCGCAAATTTTCATCAATAATCCAATCCCAAGTCCTACGTCGAAAGTTTTTAAAAATCTTGAGAATTTGGATTATAGTATCCCAGTCATTGATCTACAGGGGCTTTTACAAGGAGATGAAAGTTCACGGCCTTTGATCGTGGACCAAATACGCCATGCTTGTGAACATTGGGGTTTTTTCCAGTTAATAAATCATGGGATACCGAATTCTACCTTAGATAGTACTCTCGAGAGTGTTCGTAAATTCCATGAGCAGGAGAGTGAGGCTAAAAAGCAATTTTACACTCGTGGTCCAGGTAAAAAGGTGATGTATAACAGTAACTATACTCTTTTCACTTCAGCTGTCGCTGATTGGAGAGATAGCATCGCTTGTTTGATAGCTCCTCATCCACCGGAGCCTGAAGAATTGCCTCAAATATGCAGGTCATCTTTTTCACTTACTTTTTTTCCCTACTAATGCCCCGAATAAAGTTAATTATTATTTTTATTTCCTTAGTTAGAAACTTTAAGGTTTGTCAACTAGTTAAACAAGCTGCAATACAAATTTGTGGATAAATTGCTTAACTGATAGTAGATGTGATACAAAATTTCAATTCTTTGTATGATTGATTTAGCATACAAGTTTTGGGGGCAACACACTGTCACTTAAATCACTTGATCACTTAATCACCTAATCACCTAATCACTTTGAGGAAAGATATGTGTTAAGTAACAAAAATGGTTAAAAACTAGAGAGATAGTTATGCTTGGTTTCCTCTTTTCCTTTTGTCACAATGTATACTAATACTCTTTTGGGGGAAAGTTTTTACTTTTTAGATGATATCTTACCAATTACTCCGTACTTACAATTTGCAGAAAAGAAATGATAGAGTACTCATTCAGAGTTATGAAATTGGGTTACATTTTATTGGAACTAATGTCCATCTCACTTGGTCTTGAATCAGACCACTTGAATTCAAAAGGATGTGGTGAGGGACTTGTAATTATTGGACATTATTACCCCAAATGCCCTCAACCACATTTAACTTTGGGGGCTAGTAAACACACAGATACTGATTTTCTCACTATACTTTTGCAAGACCAAGTTAGTGGTCTTCAAGTTCTTCATCAAGATCAATGGATAGATGTTCCCCCTGTTAATGGAGCTCTTGTTGTGAACATTGGAAATCTTATGCAAGTGAGTATTTAACATATATATAATCCTCTACTGGATCATTGTTGTTGTTTAATCTGTTAGGTTACTATGACTCTTGAATTAATAGCTTATTGATCAACAGTCGTTTCTGCTTTTCGTAAACAAATGGTTCGTCTGATTGCAGCTTTTGAGCTCAATATTTTTTTGCCTTGAAATTGTACTTAGCAGAAACTCTCCAAACATGAGCTTTTTTTTCCTCTTTCTTTTAGTCAAGATCCCAAGCTAAAAATTATTGTATCAACAAAATTTAGTTTTTTTACAGATATCGCCAAATATGTTCATACAAAAGTGCTACTAGCAATAAGTACCTAGACTATTCTATAATTCTTTAAATTCCGATTATTGCGAAAGTAAAAGAGTTTTTACTTTCATCCAAATGTCATTCATCTTAACAGTTAATTCAGTTACATATGGATAGATTTACCTTCATACGCAATCTGAAGAAACAAGATTTTTTCCTTCTCATTCTACTTCTCATGTGTTTGTCTTTTACAGCTAATTACGAATGACAAATTTAAAAGCGTGAATCATAGAGTATTGGCAAGAGATACGCCAAGAGTCTCGATAGCATGTTTTTTACGCCCTCAAAAGGATACGGATGCCGACTTCAGGATTTATGGACCGATGAAAGAGATTTTATTAGAAGGAGAAGCTCCAATTTACAAGGATATAACAATACAAGAGTATGATGCTCACCACTTCTCCAAAGGACTTGACGGTGTTTCTGCAATAGAGCACTTCAAGTTGTGAATTTGTCGGTAACAAATGAACCAGATGTTTTTTTTAACTTCTTCAAATTTCACTTTATTTCTTTTCTTTGCTACCATGTAATAATGTTTCATGTTTCATGTTTCAAAGCTTAAAAGCGTGTTACTGGTGTGGAAGTTTATACAGTTTTGACTATTTACCATGCTTTTTACAGTTTGTTATTCATTTTCTTAACAAAGAGAGAACTCACTCTGAAAATCTATAGCCAGGACTAAGAATTAGAAGTGAACCTTGGGCCCATGGCCATATAATCAGAACATGAAAAACTCTTCCGTACAGTCTACATACCCTAATTTGCCCAAAACAATTGAGCATAATAATTCCGTTTTGTATCAAATGCTAACAATGTGTATAGTTGACCGTTGATGGCACTAAAAGATAAAATTCGTAGTTCATTGTACTAAAAGTAACTAAAGAGTAAAACGTTCATACTTAATAGTAGCAAAGCATAATAATTCCTAAACAGAGCAGATACGGTTCTTACCTTTATTGAAAACAATAGTATAAAATATTGCACTGTCTAATACTAGTATAGAACTATTTTTGCAACTATTATCACGTATAAGGTATAGAACTATTTGATTCTATATCAATGAAGCATGGATAACAATAATTACTCCAAATATCATTTTAAAACTAGTCTTGCAAAATTAACATATGGAAATATACCTACTTTATTTATTCATATAGCACTCACATCTAGGGCGGGACGAAAAACCAATCGAACCGATAACCGAACCGAAAAAAACCGAAACCGAAAAACCAAAAAAATTTCGGGTCGGTTTCGATTTTTAGTAAAACCGAACCGAAAAAGACCGAAACTGAAAAAAACCGAAAAACACCGAAAAATCAAAAATAAAACCGAAAAATAACCAAAAAAACCGGGACCGAAAAAATCGGTTCGGTTCGGTCCAAAAAATAAAAAAACCGAAACCGAAAAATATGCTCGGTTTCGGTTTTGCCAAAAACCGAACCGGATCAGACCGAACCCAGCCCTACTCACATCAACTTATCTAAGATCATTATCTATTTTAGAGAATTAAACCTCATTTCCTATTTCAGGTTTTCTATAATACATTTTTTTACAACAAATTATCTAAAATACAGATTTGTTACTACAGTTTTGACCACTATAGCAAATTATCTAAAATACGTTTTCTTTTATCGATTGTTAAAAATATTATTAATTATCACTCTTCTATAAAAAAAGATAAAATTTACAAATCCATATATGAAGTACCGCCTCCTTGTCGCTATATTTTATATAGAAACAAATAAAACCATTATTTTTTTTCAATATTATAAAAGGGAACTGAATATTTTAAATTTTTTTTATCTAAAAAGACGCGTGGACCCTTATGTTTTTAATTACTAAATTGGTCCATAAGTTCTTGTCTAATTTAGATTTCAAGTTTTATATTGTAGTTGTAATTATATCATATCAACTCTTTCTTTTTTGTTTTTTTGTGAGGTTTTTCCCTCGTATTTTTTTTTAGATTATTAATAAAAATGTGTGTTTTTCCCACCAATTACATATAAAAAAAAAAGACTAAAAACCATGGTGATCAAATGAGCAAAAAAAAATGAGCATACAAATATGAACAATAATTAGATATGCAACAAAAACACTGTAGACAAAAGTTATTGGACCGTACAGATTTGGTATGATAGATATTGTTTTCAAAAGTTGATGTGTCAACCTCTTTTTGGTGAAATAATGTATATTATTATTTACTCAATTCGTTCTTATTTAATTGTCCATTCTGAAATTATGTGCAATTTTAAACTTTTACGAGTTCAGAATGAAAAACAGAAACTAGTTTTATAAGAAATATAAAAATTCACATTTTTATTTAACTAAACACATGGGAGTAACTAACAATTGAGAACAATTTTGAGTTTAGGACCATTAAGATACTTCCTCAATCACATGATGATATTAATAAAAAAACTATATATAATACAGAATATTTCTGGTTCTTGAAAACAATAGTCTAAAATAAAATATAGCACTATCTAATAACAGAAGAAAATTCAAAGTCACACTTTGGGATGCAGTGTACCTGACTCTGAGTAAGGTGACTCAGAGTTCACAGTCATTGAATATTGTTACAGTTAAAATATAAAATTTACTATAACAATATATAATGGTTGTAGATTTTGAATCACTCTGACTCAGAGTCAGAGACGTTGATTCCCACACTTTGCAGCGTGGCTTATAGTATAGAATTATTCTTGCAACTATTATAACCTATACGCTATCGTGACAGGTCCGTGGCCACACATAATGATGTGATATTTTCTTAAATCTAAACCATTAATTGAGCATAAATAATTGGTGGATCATGATGTGCTTGAATTAATTTGTACATTGTTACGTGAGTTGATAATACGTTCAACTGGACTACCAACTACTTCCCCTTGTCTAATATACTATTTTGTAATGTAATGTTCTACAAAATAAATTCATTTTTTCAAAAAAAAAAAAAAATTATGTAAAATTACATGTTTGCCTATATTTTTAACTTTTTAGGAGAATGTTCATTAATAAAAATAAGGATAAAAGTGAAAATATAGTGTAAAAAATGTGTAATGCCTGTATTTTATTAATAAGTTAGATTTTACATATTGGACTTGTATTGCAGGAACGGAGGGAGGTATATGTTTTATGTTTTGAGGGACAGTAACTTTTGTTACTAAATATTTTAGAAAGAATGTCGAATTTAAATTTTCACAAACCTTATAATTACAGAAAAACAGTTCTAGTTCCGACAATTGGTCTACTAACTAGCTCCTATTTATTTACTCGTAACTTTTTTCTTAAATAAATCTCTTTCTTTTTTTTAGGCGTCATAGACAAAAATTCATAGGACCAGTTATAATTTTAGTATGAATTATGCCGTAATCTTAATATGTGCGGATTAAGAAAACAAAACTATCCAATAAATAACATTACTGTAGAGAAGACACGATGCTTTCTTTGTCCCTAAAAACCAACTCCTTAATGATAAATTTTTTGTTAATTACATATAAACTCAAAACAAAGAAATTGCATGGTATTTATATTTTCCTACATCATGATCAATGTGATATACATAAGGCATGAACATTGCTTCTTAGTCATAGGTGGCATGTTATATCAATACCCCTATATATATATATATATTAAATAACATATTCGTACGCAACAAGTATTTATTTAATATTCAGATATAAACATTATACGAGTTTGTGAGTGAGAGAAAGATAGAGCTAGAAATATGGCTTTAGGAGAACCATGCTATGATAGGCAAAGAGAGTTAGATGCTTTTGATGATACAAAAGCCGGGGTAAAGGGGCTTTTCGACTCGGGCATACAACAAATTCCGCAAATATTCATAAAAAAAAATCAAGATATTGAAAAACTTCCGGATACTAATCCAAATGATCTAGATTTTGGTATCCCGGTCATAGATCTTCAAGGTCTCCAAGGAGATGAAAATTCACTATCCGATATCATAGGTAAAGTTAAAGAAGCTTGCGAAAACTGGGGATTTTTTCAGGTCATCAATCATGGGATCGAGATTTCTACTTTGGATGGGATTATAGAGGGTGTCCGTAAGTTCCACGAGCAAGAAAATGAGGTGAAAAGGAGTCTTTACTCGCGAAGAAGCGGTAAAAAAGTGACTTTTTACTGTAACTATAACCTGTTTAATTCGCCGGTGACGGATTGGAGGGACACTCTTTCTTTCTCCATGGCCCCTGACCCTCCTGAGCCGCAAGAAATTCCTATAATATGCAGGTTAATATGTGATTTATTTAAATTTATTTTTTCGTGAAATGCGTTATTCGTATTCAATATTTTTCGTTCTTTAATCCTAATCAGTTGCGAAGAGTCAAGATGGATATAATGGATAACCCAAATAATATATATACTTGCTAATGTTTTGTCCTTCTTTTGCTTTTGTTTACTTAGTGTCTTTACTTTTCATTTTATAAAAAAAAGGCTCACGCACCCACACAGTTACTTTTCATTGGCTGAAACTATCTAAATCATTACTCCGTTTTCATTTAACAATCTACTACGAAAATACGTGTAATTTTAACCGTCTTATAACTTGTATTAAAATTGTCGAAATAAATCTTTTTAAAATCTAATCATAAACTTTAACATTTGAACTATATAATCAACTTTTGAAAATTTTCATTCCGACAATTTTGATATAAGTTCTTGGTTAGTCAAAATTGCATGTAATTTCATAATCGACAATTAAATAGGAACGAAAGCATTAATTTTTTAGTCCAATAAACCAATAATAATACTAACAAAATATCAAACTGGCTACATGGTGACTTTTATTTGTTTGTACAAATATGCTCGTTTAATTGTCTATTACGAAATTACGTGCAATTTTGATCGATCAATAACTTGTATCAAAATTATCGGAATGATAATTTTTAAAAGTTGATCATATAGTTCAAATGTTAAATTTTATTATTAAATTAAAAAAATAATATTTTAACAATTTTAATACAAATTATATATCAATTTTCGTGTTAAATAATTATTCAAAATTTAATGATATTTTGGCTCCACTAACATGCAGAGATATAGTGATTGATTACACCAATCAAGTAAAGAAGTTGGGGTCCACTCTAATTGAGCTAACATCTATGGCACTTGGACTTGACCCTACTCACTTAAAAAGCTTGGAATGTGGTGAAAAACTTATGATGTATGGACTATATTACCCTCCATGTCCTCAACCTGAATTAACTATGGGAACAAGTAAACACACTGATACAAATTCTCTAACCATACTTTTACAAGACCAAGTTAGTGGTCTTCAAGTTCTTCACAATGACAATTGGGTTGATGTTGTCCCAATTCCTGGTGCTCTAATTGTCAACCTTGGAGACATTATGCAGGTGAAAAGGCTTGTTTGGTTGCAGCTTTTTGTATCATGAATCAGACAAATTTATCTTCTGCTAAAAAAAGCTTATATCCCTTTCAGTAAAAAAAGAATCAGAAAAGTTTAGCCAATTTAGTTAATTAAACATTGTAGTATGACTTGAAACTAGAAAACAAAAGAAATAAAAAGTTTGTAATCTACAGCCAACCAACCAAGGTCTTAGTTCATCAAATGTACTGCATTTAAGTTTTTATAGACAAAAAAAAACTATATAAATTACTTGGTATTTAGTCTGTACTTTTATTGCTATAAAGGCTTCTTCAGTTGTATCTCTTAGGCTTAGTTTTATTATTTTCCTGGTAAGCGACGTTCGATTTAGTTTGTCAGGAACTGATACTTCCTATTGTAGCCTGATTTATCCAAAAGTTTCACTTAAGTGAACCAGTTTGTTTCTCATTCTAAAATAAGCCAGCTTAGTTTCTTAAAATCGCGGCCAGATATTATCTGATTAGTATCTTGATTCATACTTTCTTGAGACACTATTCTCCCCCCTACGATTTTGCTCACGTAACAACTCAAGTGTTGCTCACACTTTTTGCTGCTGATTCTTGGAGAAGTTATTACCGAATGACCTATGCTTATCATGTGTTAAATATCATTTCTAACTTATAGTTATTTTGCAGCTAATTACCAATGACAAGTTCAAGAGTGTAATTCATAGAGTTATGTTGAGAAAAAAAGGATCAGCAGCCAGAGTCTCAGTTGCAAGCTTCTTTGGGCCTAATGGGAATAGAGTTTATGGACCAATAAAAGAGCTTATATCTGAGGAACACCCACCTCTTTATAAGGAAGTGACGATGGAACAAGTTAATACTCACTATGCAACAAAAGGGGTCGATAAGGCCTTTTCAGTTAAGCACTTCAAGGTTGTGAATTAATCCGAAGTAAAGTGCTGCAATGTATATCACACTTTTATTTGTCTAAACTGTGTCGGGTACTTCAACAACTCCGATACTATCCACTTTCTCGATGAATTGCATCAATGACGTCATACCAGATGGTGTAGCTTCTGCCAATAAATTACTCCGTAGCTATTTGCGTAATGCAATGGTGTAAAAAATAAAACCCTGCGAAATTGGATTGGATAACATGATTTTTCATGATATTCTATTGAACAGTTCATTTCATTATGTTTTTATACTTTGTTCTGGATTCAGAAAAAATGTAAAAAAATTGTTAAAACTCTTTATTCTCAGTAAAGTTCTCGACGTTACATATACCGTTTTCAAGATTAAAGAAAATAGGTGAATTGAAGTAATACAAAATTAACCTCCAAATACCATTTCAAGTTGGCCGGATTGCCGATCGGCTATAATATGAATTAGACTTGGGGTTGTTAAGGCAAATTATGTCTCATGTAGGCTATTGGACTGCATATTGGAAAACAAAAGATGCTCATAATTTATTTGTAACTTTATACTAATCACTTGCAAATAGTGGCAGTTGATAGAATAAAGCATAAAGTGCTAACAATAATATACCGTAAAAATGTGCATCATACACTATAAAGTATAATCCAAAAAGTGGCAAATATGAATAAGTATATATTCCACAAACTCCCCGAAAGTTGCAAAAGCGAATCCAACATATTTGGTCATTGCGAGTGCACTTCTAATCATCAATTGACATGAAAACGCGAACTGGTTTCCCTAATTTTTCTCAAAGTTGGAGTTTCTTTCTTCATTAGAAATTGATATTTCAATTCTTCACTTAGCTGGTCTTTCTTATATTTTATCAAAAGCTGATTAATTTTCTGGAGATTTATCAGAACTTAGTTGTTCTCTAATTAAAAAAACACAGAGATGGGAAATACACGATCGACAGAATGTTCAAACTTACTAATTTCACTTTTCAAGCTAGATTTAATCCAGCTTTTCAACCTAGTCAGCACAACACCATAAGAAAAAGAAAGAGAACTGCGAACACTAAATGAAAAAGTAGCTTAGCTGGTTAGCACATCTAGCTAGACTTCAACTTCTCTTTGCCTGTCCAAAAGAAAAAACATAACTTCTTAGTAAGTATCCCAAATATCATGAACAACTACGAAAAATGAGAAGAGGTTTGGGAATTAGAACCACTGTAAATTGAAGAAAAACATCAGGGTCCTTACCTCATTTCAGTCAAAATCAGCAGATATGTTCTAAATCTAGAAAAATAATAGCACGGTATGTATAATCGAATACTGAGAGATTTTAAGATACAAATCACTTACTGTAGTTTTTTTTTTCTGTCGACAAAGTATATTTCCAATCATCTGATTGGCGCAATATTAGTATACATTGAGACAAAGTTGATGTCATTCAGAAAATCACCAAAAGAAATATAGAATTATAATCAAGACCAAGTTGCCAACATTATTAGAACCAACGCTGAATTTTAAATTACTGAATTTTATATTGTAGCCTAAGCACTTTTTATTTCACTTTTAAGTTTTAATAAATAAAAAAACAGTTAGGTCATGCACACCAAGCTGAATCTTTCAATGGACATTAGTTACACAATATAAGCATATTCTCCGCTCAATAAGATTTAGATGTAGAAACATTAGTTAAACGTATCAGTTTTTCAGAACAAATTCTCCTTTGCGTGTGTAATAAACTAAAATATTTAACTTACAAGCATAGTCCAACAAGATGAAACTAAAACAGTAAAACAATAAAAAAAAATGATGGGAAAAGGTTTAAATTAAATGTTGGCTGCTAAAAGTACATATGTAGTATTTTACGTTTTTTTTGTGACGGAGGCTTTAATAGTTATAGTAGCCTGAGAGACAGAAGTTAATTAACTAGACTTTAACTAGTATCATCGGAATATACTACCAAACTAAACCGCAATCTACAACATGATTAACTCAAAAGAAAAATGAACCTCATCAGATATAGCCATGAAGATATTGGAAGTTCAAGTAGTACTAAAGTGAGAATATTAAATTAAGACATCACCAAGTGTAAATAACCCTCTTCATTAGCATAATATATATAGGTTTGTTTGTGTGTGTATCTGCAGATGCATTGATCATATCAATAGTTATTTCCTGGGAACAGTAAAACATTCGGAGCGTAAAAAATGCCATCGAAGGTCAAAAGTACTGCACTTACAGGCACTTATAGAAGATTTAAACCACACATTCTAATGGTTTTCGCTCAAATAGCCTACACTTTGTTGTATTTTATCACAGAAGCTTCATTCAATCATGGGATGAATCCTCATGTATATATGACTTATAGACATATTGTAGCTGGATTTGCTATGTTGCCTTTTGCTTATTTCCTTGAAAGGTAAAATGAATCTCTACTTTTATGCATCGATCATATATATCTATATATGCTTGTATATATCTGTTTGTGTGTTACTCCTATGACTTTTATGTATATTTTCTTGCAACTGTATGCGTCCTTCTCTTGATTCATTCTCAAACATTCGGAGATACGAATAAGTATATGCGAAATGGCTATTGTTGCAATGGGAAAAAGTATCAAGGATCAAGAGTTCCTTTTAATTTTTAGCTTCCAGAGTTTTCATGATATGAACAAACAAAATTTACAGACCATAATTTTTTCAGAATTTGGTCTGAAATATCAAGATGATAAGATCTTCAAAAAGAAAGTTAAAATATTAGACATGAAGAAATTTTTATGTTATCCAATATTTTTAACATAATCGCCAACTGTTCGTAACATACATATTCCAAGATTTTCATTAATAAATTCTATTATATGCACTCAGAATAGCTACACAATAAGATAACTAAAGTCTGAATTCCGTTTATTTAAAACGTATCCACAAATTATTATTTAACTTCTTTTGTTTTCAGTATTGGTTCTAAGTGTGATTAGAGTTTTACTATATGTATCGGTATAAAATTACTAATGTATTGCTGCTCACAGGAATATTCGGCCGAAGTTGACAATGGCACTCTTTCTGGAGATATTTGTTCTCTCCCTTCTTGGGTAAGAGTTGATGGATTTGTGCGTTATTGTGTGTTTTCTAAAATTATTAAAATGAACTAGGGTGATAACTGGTAATAGCTTTTGCACAATAGATAGTTGAATTCATAACTGAACCAGAATAAAAAAGAAAACCAGTGCTCAAGGAGTATACATTATCATCATCTAACAGAACTTTCAGATAAATAGTCTCAGTAGAATATGATGTCATTTAATTAACCGCATCGTTGAATTGTTTGATTGTTATTTACAGGGTAGGATTAACTTTGAACATGTACTTTGCAAGCTTGAGATACACTTCTCCAACATTTCTTGCATCCATGGTTAACACTATAGCTTCATTGACTTTTGTAATTGCAGTTGTTTTAAAGTAAGCATATATTTAAGCGTGGTCGTATTATTTCAACCCTTTTTTGTTTTTAATTAAGCTGCTTTGAACCTTCAATGCTTATACAGTTATACTTGTCTAAAAAGCTAAAACTTTAAAGCTTTATGAATGATTTTTTCATTAGTTTAAAGGCAAAGTGCTTATGCGCTTTGAAGTTGCTGTGATAAAATTACTTCGTAGCGCTAGCTAATCGTGAGCACAAGTTGCTATATATAAATCTAATTCGTTTATATCATGTATCTATATGTATCAAGATTCTCAGACACCGTTTAGCTCATATGCAGATAGCATATTTTTAAATAGTTCTTCGTCATAATGTGTGCAGGCTAGAGGTTGTCGATCTTCGAAATCCTAGAGGGATAGCCAAAGTGTTAGGAACCATAATATCCCTAGCTGGTGTGACGATAATGACTTTATATAAGGGGCCTGTGATTAAGAAATTGGGTGATAATCCGCTAATTTATCTCCATGGTAACGGAGCCATAAAAGAGGATTGGCTAAAGGGTTCAATTCTCACGATCGCAAGTTGCATTACATGGTCAATGTGGTACATTATGCAGGTCAGTAATACATGGCGAGGGGATGTCGGCACCCCCTCGTTCGGACCGATATCGATCCCATAGGAGGCGATCCGGGCCTGTCAATCATGGGTGACGCTTCACCCCGGATATTGAGGGTCCGGACCGTGTCTAGGCCGGCCCGAAGAAGCTTGTCAAGTACACTTCCCCAATTAATGCTGCTGCTCCCTTGGGAGACCCTTTACGTGTTTCATCGACGTGGCCCAATCACAGGCCAGCCCTGTGGGCCCCGGATGATGAACAGTGCCATTGTCAGAGTCATAAATGACCTGGAGCCGTTGGATCTTTATTAAACAGTGTAGTGATCCAATGGCTAATACGCCTCTGATCAGACTATAAATACCCCCATTAATACCAATTAGAGGGAAACAGACACAAAAAGACAGAGATGAGAGATAAAGCTAAAACAACCCGGACCACCAGAATATCAACCGTGACACCTGACGCCACGACTTGTAACTGGACCAATCCCTCATCCTTAACTATATTCCTACCTTCAGTCTATACCGATACTGACTTGATCGTCGGAGAGGGAAAACCTGGTACCAACCCCGGGCCCCTGTTCGTTTCTTGTGCAGGCTTAGAGAGCACCCCGACGACGAAGCAGATACCACCTACGTCAACTACCTTGGACAAGATCGGAGCCGACGCGAATAACTACATAAGTCGAGCTTGGGAAGAAAATCAGGCTCGCCAATACATTGTGATTTAAGTCCTGTGATACAACTTCTAATTCGTTACTTAATCAAAAGGTGGAAGAGATAATAGATATATTACGCTCAATACAGTTGTGTAAGAAATAAGCTTTGGAATCGGGACTTTTGTATCGGACAGCCCAAACATGATGGCATACTTTTTAGCAGCGCGGTGATTACTGATTAGGTTGCTAAAGGGTGAAAATTGGGAAATCCAATGGACACTATCTCGGTGAACCAATGAAGGATATATATAACATACTAACATAAGACTTCGTTTGAAGGCCTTTTTTTCTAAACACGCTTAAAAATATCATGCACTCACTTCTTCTCTAATTAGTATGATAAAAGCTTAATAATCTCATCGTCCAAACAACTAGTAATCTACAAAATAAAATATCTAAAAATCAGGCAAGAAATTATGTAACCAAACGAAGCCATTGTCCTTCAAGTCTTCGAAAATAAGTCATAACTATCAATCAAATAATAATCGGTGAAGTCCGAACCACGAAAACTTTATCATAGCGTAGTACCACAATTTTTTAATTTTTATTTTGCTTTTTAAAATAAGCGAATACAGACATGACTAAAAAAAGAAAAAAAAAGAAAAATGAACTATTTTCTTGTATTTTTCAGGCACTTACACTGAAGAGATATCCAGCACAACTATCATTAACAACATGGATGTGCTTTATTGGAGCAGCACAATCAGCTTTTTACAGTGTCATAGTTCAACACAAACCTGCAGATTGGGACATTGGTTTCAACGTTGACTTATGGTCAACCCTATATTCAGTACGTGCCAATTGTTTAAAATGACAATAATAACAACCAACATATTAATATGCAAAATTGAAAAAAAAATGAAAAATAGTGTTTACCATATCAAATTTTGATTAAAAGTCATTTGGTTACAGGGAATAGTAATATCAGGAATAATAATATTTGTGCAATTGTGGTGTACAGAAGAAAAGGGCTCCGTATTTGTCACAATCTTTAATCCTTTATCAACAATATTGGTAGCAGTCCTAGCATACTTTGTTTTCGGTGAAAGACTTTATATGGGCAGGTAAAATTAATTAGCAAACACTAATAACAAGTTTTATCAATAGTCTCCCAAAACTAGACCAGCAAAACTTTAAATTTTGAATTAAGTTATACATTTTCGTGTCTTGCAGCATATTAGGAGGAATTGTTGTGATTATGGGTCTATACTTGCTTTTATGGGGAAAAGATCGCGATCAAGATATAAAAGAGCATCCGAGTTTAGCTTCTGAAGAGCACGAAAATACAAAAGTATCCAAATACAATTCGATTGGAGAAAATCTAAAAGAAGAACCTTAATACATTATAGACATTATTTAGTAACTGATGACGATGCCGGCCGAGGTAATTTACAGAAGAAAAGAAGAATTACGAAATGAGTTGAGTTTTTTTCCCCTTGTACTAGTATTATGTCAATCAACTGCATATGTGCTGGTTAACAAGTTACGAGCATGAACAAGACCATATAATCATGAACGGGGTCTTATTTGAAGTCTCAAATTTACGCTAACAGTTAAATAAAAATAAGAGCAAATTAACAAAAAAATTAAATCATTTCCTAGGCTATTTTAAAAAAAAAAATCATACCAAGACTTGTTCAGAGTAACATCCTCTCTTTTTTTAAGACTCATCTAGTAAGAAATCCCTATTTGTCGGCATATTCAACAAAAAGTCTCCAACATAAATTTGTTCAAGAAATTTAACTTATACCTCTCTTTAAAAAAAAAACTGTATTCAAGAAAGGATGAACCTCGTACTGTATATGGTTTTGAAACTAAGTTGACGTCAAAATTTAAAAACATATAATATTACATCTTGAAAACTCTATAATACTCAATATAAGCTCAATAATTTTTTTGGAACTACCATATCAAAACGTGAATTTTTATATTATAGAAACTTGAATTTATGAGAAAATAGTATTTGCCCAGAAAAAAGTGAGTCATTTCATTAATTTGACTCCTTGACTCTGAGAGCGGACTGGTCCAAAAATCACCCCTAAAATACTAAACTAATTTTCTCCCACAATTATTTTAGAAGCAGTTATATACCTAATCTGACTTTTGTATGTTTTTAGTATTTTCTGTGATTGTCAACTGACTTATTCTCATTGTTACCAAATTGTGGGTATATACTGCAATTTTAATGGATATATAACTAATATATTTAAGTTATCGAAATCGAATTTTTTCAAATTTAATTACATAGTTCAAATTTTAAAATATATGAACAAATTTTAAAAATTTACATTTTTATAATTTAAAAACAATATTTTACCGTGACCCAATATTTTATATTTGAATTTTGGCATGCAATTAAAGCAGTACAATGATTCAGATCCAGGCTGGAAACCGTGTCATTGAAGCATAAAACTATTTGATGTTTAATTAGGTGATTGGTTTTATTGACACGATAAACACCTGTGTTCATATGATTGCATCAATGAAAGTTTTTCATTTAAAACTGAAATTTTCAACTAATGCATTTAAATAAATTAGCATATCATCATTCACTATATATATACCTTTCTCTAAATTTTGTCCCTTTTGAATTTCGCAAAATACATCAACTTGTATATGTAATAGCTAGGATGTTTTGTTTGTATATACTTTTGCCCCACGGACAATCATTCATTTCAATGATGAATTGACATTTTCAAACTCGATCAAAGATAAATTAGCTATATATTAATAAAGTAAAAAGGGTCTGAGAATCATACAAATCATGCTTGTAATAATACAAGTCACAGTAGCAACTTACTTTATAATGGACCACACCTTAGTCTCATGCCAAGAAAAAGATTAAAATTGAAATTATTAATTGTATGACTTTTTCATAGTCGGAGTCAAAATAAATTTGATAAGAAAATAATAAAGCCTAGAGATAAAGGTTATAATACAACCATATATATAAGAGCCAAAGTTGGTCACTTTTAATCATTGGCATTCGTGAGTGTGGTGAGCGGTGACATAAACAAGTTGTTAATCGAGAATAGTAGTGTATACTTTAATTATATCATGACCTCATAATTTTTCAAAAACAAAAAGTACTAGGCTTATTTTGTTTAGTTGATATTAAAAATATCTCTTTGCTTGTACATTATATAATATAGGAAAAAAATTACATTTACTATCCCAACCTATCTGAGGTTAACGATTTGAGTACTCATATTTTAAATTTATCAATTTAGTTACCACACTAAATAAATTTTCAATTTAGGTACCACCGTCTTAATAAATCACGAAATCATGTCACGTGACATTTGACAAACATTAATTTGAGAGGCTAATTTGACAATTTTGCATAAAAATATGTCATCCTAGAAAAACTTTTATCCCAATTTCACACATAAAAAAATTTATCATATAATCCAATTTTTTGTTATGTGTGAAATTAGAAAAAATATTTTTATAGGATGACATATTTTTATGCAAAATTGTCAAATTAGCCTCTCAAATTAATGTTTGTCAAATGTCACGTGATTTCGTGATTTATTAAGACGGTTGTACCTAAATTAAAAATTTATTATATAGTGTGTTACCTAAATTGGAAAATTTGAAAGATGGGTACCCAAATCGTTCAAAACAGATAGATTGGTGTACTAAACCTATAAAACCTCTTTAATACAGCGATTTTGGTTTTTCTGTCTCACAGAGTGAGAGGTTGCTTGTTTCGCAATTTTTAAAAAAACTCTGTACAGGTAAACAAATATTAAAAATATCTCTTTGCTTGTACAATATATAAAAGACGATGACTACAAAAAAAAGAGAGGAAGATTTCCTGACAAACCGTTTCCAACAGGAACATGGCGTTGGTTTTCCGACGAGTCACCGGTGTTGGAAACATAGCGTCGGTTTTCCGACGACTCACAGGCAAAAAGCCTACTAATTTCTTAATCATAAAGGAAGAAGAGCCACTATAAAATTGTTATAGTAATTAGAGTTGCTCTTATATTATTTACAAGTACGCAAAAGTCTTGAAAACGTATCATCTTGTTATGTCACAGAGTCTTTGCTTTCTACCTAACAAATTGTACACTTGGCCATTCCCTTAAATTGATAAAACTATGAATGTTTGAGACTGAATTAAAATATATAATCTTATATATTATAAACTTAATTTGCTACCAACTCTTTACATCTTCTATATCATTCATAGACCAAATAATAAAAATACACAAAAAGTAATAAAAAAAGAGAGTCTATAACTCATATTCAATAGGAAGAACTGCACTTCTAGATGATCCCTTACCACTCCCAAAAGAAAATAATCCTCTTCTAACTCTACTACTTGAACATTCACTCATTAATCCACCTTCATTTCCATTCTTACCATTCTTTTCAATAATCGCTTGAACCGATAAATACAATTGCCTGTCGTTTGCTGAATCCATCGAAAACGATCTTCTAATCGGTTGAATATCAAAATGTTCACCTCTTCCCCTACTATCAATACACTCATCTCCCATACTTGTAACATGGTTCGATATAATTTTTCCTCTTTTTACTCCAAAATTATCATTTGTTAACGAAGTTTGATCGCCTAACTCAATAACAACATAATCCTGATCGTTTTGACTAGGTGAACTGGAACTCGCAACCTGAGGATACGTCAACTGAGATATCGAAATGGAAATACTATTCCTACAAAGCGGACAATTCTCATTCTTTTGTAACCAAACATCGATACAATCAACATGAAACAAATGTGCACAATTCGGAATAGCTCGTAGCTTCTCCTCTTCAAGAAATTCGTTCAAGCAAACTGCGCACTCCTTGAAACTTCTCTCCCTAGAAAGCACGCGTTTTTCGCCCTTTTTGTATCGAATTACTGGTATTTGCTGGATAATGGAATTGTCTAGCCCTCGAGTTTGTATCCTGGGTGAGTAGGATCCGGGTTGGCTTCGATGGTCATTCGTTCTAGAGTGAGAGAACCTTGACAAGATATCGATTTGTTGAAAGTTTAGGCAACATTTGATGACAAAAATATAGTAACTAATAAGTAAAAGGGCAGTGGCTAATATTCCTATGATGGCAATAGCTAGGATTGGAAAACTTGTGCTTGAGTGCTGGTCATGAGTTAGAGTTTGGTTTGTTTTTGAAATAATATCCATTAAAGAGAATATGGAAATATAATCAGAATGAGTTTGGCTAGAGTGAGAAATATAGAAAGGATAGAAAAGAAACAATGGTTATTTATTGAGGAGGGTCTTTGAAGGGGACATGAGAAGGCTAATAAATATGTATAAATAATTGAACTAGTCATGCATTATATATAATACTCTTGGTAGACTTAATTGGTAGTAGTTTGTTTAATTTTAATAATATATAGGTAGTTTATTTAAGGGGTAGTAGAAATTGTGTGTGAATGAGATGGGTCGGTGTGAGAAGTTCGCAAGAGACTCGTTATATAAAATTGAAGCATCTATTTTATTGGAGTACAGATTTATTTAATTTAAGTTTTGCTATTTTTTGTTTCAATAAGGCAGCAAGTGGATATAATTGATAAGTTATGAGACTTGTTTTTTCTGTCAGTTTCTCGAAACTAAGTTTTATAATTAGTAGTAGAAAATACTGGTACGTACGTACTACGTAATATTATCCTATATACAGACCCCATTTTTTTTTTTATTAATGGTTGTAGAATAATATAGAAGCTCAGAGCCACAACGTACGTACGTATAAGTATAAACAAAAGTATAATTTTGAATTCTTTAAGAAAATAAAAAGATTGGAAAAATACGCAGGGCCGGACCTTATGTACGTACATGCGAGCCATGACAGCTCAACCTGCCAAGTATCGAACTCAAATCCAGCAATATTAATAAAAGTACCTTAACCAACTTGGCTACAACATCGATACATTCAATTTTTACACTTAGTTTAATTTATAAATTTAATTTCGTTCACTTAGCTTTACTTATAAAAAAGGCGAAAGCGAGATGTGCTTAGGTGCCAAAAACATAGGGCCGGCCCTGCAAATATGTGTATGACCTTACATTCAGATTCAATACGTATAATGATTTGAGTTAGATAACCCTTCTATCCGTTTACCGACTTCATTAAACTAGAATCCGAGGCCTTTTCTCCCCCTCCTTGTCCATCATTTTTTAATTAAAACATTTTGATTGCTTTGTTTATAATTAAACGTAAAATAAAAGTTGATAGTTCCAGTAACAAAACTTATATTCCATAATTAAGTTTGCGAAATTCCCAGTCACACTCCAAAGCCCACAGGGAAACGAAGTTGGTGAAGATTTATGTACAATCAATAATATAGAACATTGGTTGGCAAGAAAAATAAACTTATCTTATGTTCACCAATGTCATAAGAAATGTTTTTAAGGGGATCAGACAGAAAGGCATAGTTGGCAATAAAATAAGCATCATATTAATAATGCAATTTTTGGTTGCAAATCCAGCATACATCACTAATATAGGACGATGTTTGGTTTCATGTATCTATTCATATAAACGTAAACATACTTAAAAATTAATTTAGCAAGTTTGTCCCTATAATAAGGTTCAGGAATGTGGGTCAGGTTTTCATTTTGTGCCGTCATTGAGTTATACCGTATAATGTCTAGTTACCTTTACAACAATTAGATCAAAAATTGGAGGATTAAATTATGCATTTTCAATAACTAATTTAATTTTTATTTTTTATCATATATTAAACAAATTCAGATGTAATAAATTAAAAATAAATTTTACAACATAATAAAAAATCAAATAAAAATATAGAAAGCTAATGGATACTACCCTAAATTTAATTATTAATCAAAATTTTTAAAAAAATAACAATTGAATATTTATTTTTGAAAACGGGATTTTATGCTGTTCAATTGATTGACTGTACAAAAGAAAAACCGCTATAACTTATTTTGTATCAATTTTATGTTCTTTGGATGCATTATAATATAGTTCAGTTTAAACACAATTTTAGATATAGCAAACTTGTTAAGGAAAATAATTGATTTTGAAATCAGAGAGCTCAACAATATTTGGTATCCAATTATTGTAGCTTGTAACATTGTTCATTACAATTTTTAGCAACATAATAAATATTGTTCTTATTTTGGTAGGTTAAGTAGAACAGTAAAAGTCCTATGGGACAACAAGGGCCAAGATTCACGATACTATTTAGGATTTTTTTTTTCTTGTAGAATTTTCATTTTCTTCCAACATGGTCAAAATTCTAAAAGTCTACAATTGCACATGAAAACCATCGTTGAATTTTGCTTGTGACAACATTAGGGACCCATTCTTATATAATTACTAATTTAGTACATCACTTTATTTGCATTCACATCACACCCCAACACTGAGCTTTTGCATTTTCAAACCTTCTAAACAATAACCAAATCCAGGAGAAGAATATGTTGGTTGGGAATAAATTTTCATGTTACTAATGAAAATTCCGTTTAAGAAAAAATTGGAAATGTGTTCATAAAAAACTATGTATACTATACTTTATATTTCGGACATATATATAAGCGTGAGCAAAAAGATCTAAATTCGTTTAACAAACAATAGAAATAGATGATAATCTTAGAAGTAGGACAATGTACAAACAAATAAGCAATGGTAATTAATATAGATGAGAAAATGGTAAATCTTAGACGGGGAAAAAAACATATTCAAAATTTTGAACCATAATGCTTTTAACAAGAAAAGGAGAACAAGTTAACACAATCATATTTTTCAAGACAACATATCTTTATAAGAACTGACACCCATAATTTTTTCAAAATTAAAACCAATCGTATAAAGACTTACACGTTTTGGTGGACCCTTAAGATAGAAAGACATTATAGAAAAGGTTGAAATATGAATGCACAAATGATAAAAAGTCAAAAATTCCTTTTTAATTGGATCTTAAAAAGTGAACCTCAAATATTACTTTTATTGCTGTGCTTGTTGACTGAAATAGAGATAGACTAAGCGCTTTGGTGGGAAATGAGAGTCTTGTTTTCTACTACATGTGTATTGTTTCTCATTTGAGTCAAAAGCTATAATGTGTATTGCACTCTTGCATGATAAAAAGAATTCCAACTTTAGTACAAAAAATAACTCATATTATTGGCTACTTTTAGCTTTTAGGTCACATTCTATCAACCAAACAAGAAATCGCGAGACTTCAAATGTGGCACAAAAGAATAATAATATGTACGTATTCAAAGAGAGTTAGATCAGTATGAACTATTTTTTTTTCTTCTTCTAAGTTTAGCTTCTCAAGCACAAAAATACTAGTGAGTCGGGTATGAGAAGTGAGCCTCAATTGAAGAGGATGGAAAAGTAAAAATCAACAAATTCAATGATTTTTGAAAAGATTGAAATCTATTAAGTAATGATTTCATGGCATACTCAGTACTGTCTTATGATAATTATATAACATTTTTATTAACTTTATTTGTCTTTAATAAACTTCGAGTTCTCGTATCGAGTACTAAAAAAACCCTTCTAGTTTCATATGCACCGGATGTTTAATTACCACCACATTAGAGCTTCCGCAATGGTTGTGTTATCTTTCTTGTTAAATACTATAAGTTATTAGTTAACAATCGAATTTCTTTCACATTGGTGATGTTAGAGTTTCCATAAACTTTAATATTGTTAAGAAAGTTGTTAAATTTAACAAGTGACTTAGTTGATACTGTGATAAAAATAGTTAACACACTTCTATAATTAACCAATTATTCCACAATAGTAGACATGACTTAACATAAAAAAAAATACATAACATGTTAAAATGACAAACCAATGTAACACTTAATTTTAACATGCATACGTGTCATTTAAAATATAATTAGTTGATGATATGTCACTATTTAACATGTAAAAATTAGCAAAACCATTGTGAATGCTCTTAACCTGATACATTTAGTTTTATTTTGAATATTTTAGAAAAGCTTTTTACATATCTCTACTCTTTTTGGTTCTTTTATATTGAGAAGGTTCGTTCGAGTCGCTGTAACTTGTGCAAATGAATATTAATTATAACAAGTTACGGCTAATTGGTGGCTAAATTAGTTAACTGTCAGTTAATCACACGCATAGCAATGCTATCATATTTTATAGATTTAGTTAGAACTTAGAACCATGATTTATATCTGAAAGGTGCTAAAACTGATGTTTGCTTTGTTTTTTCAAAACAAACGGCTAAATTATATCATACGAAGACTTTAACTCAAATTATATATGGTAAAAGAACATTTTTGTGTGTGTGATTATTTAGAAATTAATTAAAAAGTCACAACATCTTGTTTCAATTGTAGCTTTAAAGTACTTATTCATATTTATTAGATCAGTTGCATATCCGTTAGTACTTAGTAGTTCCATTCTTATCGGTTTTAATCGGAGATGTATCCAGTACACCTACAAAATGGGGCTTTGTCCCATTAAACAACAACTTCCTGTTCGTATTAATAAAAAATTATTTTCTGCTTAAATTTTTTTATTTTTTTAAAAATAGTTGCATATAATTGTAATAAGCTAGATCCCTAATTAACATGATCACGAAATGACATGTACAAAGTACTTACACATTAATATTGTTTAAGCTAAGGCATATATATGCCTCAAAATTAGTTAGTGATATAAATGCTCCAAACGTAGAAACACTGATATTTCGAGTAACTCGAAGTTTCTAACCCAGCGACTACAAATGTGGGCGCAAGTTAACTATCCTCTCTCGGAAAACATAATTCACAAGAACATTTGAGAAAATACATCCAGAATATGCGCTAGCAAGAGCTCGCGCATATCGAAGTAACCTAATTTAGTAAAATTACTACTTCAATCATTGATATGCCAAGCAACATATGCCAATTTGTTATGCTTACGTCACACTCAAGACAAGAACAACCCGTATTATAAACTTACAACTTAATTATTAAAAGTTCATGGTTAAAATCTAAGATTTGGTACAGATGGACAATGACATTGTTTGTTACGAATTATTAAACAATAAACACAAATTGCGATTCTTGATAATTAAGTCCGACGGTACGTATAAACATTAACTTTCCCTTGGAAATAACAAAACCATAATTATTCCCAACATTGTTGGTATTTTCTATATATCTCAAGATTCCACCGATTTGTAATGTAAATTGTACAAGGTCTGATTAGAATCAGTGGCATTTATTGTTGATTGTAAGGTATAATCTGAACATCACATTTGATTTTATACATAAATGTTTTCTTGACATATCTTCATGGACTAAGTGGCATGTTATCAATGTAAGTGACTGCATCTGCATGTGTGAATGTTCATGTACAAGTCTAACTAGTCACGTGACTCATGTTGGGTCTTAAGTATTTCTTGCAAAAGTTTTATTTTGAAATGTAGTCATATTATTATTAGGATGAACAATATATATAATATCACAGTTTTTTTTTTTTTTTTATTATCAATGAACAATTTAGATGTGCTAACCAGCTAGCTACGTACGTACTTTTTCATTTAGTGTTCGTAGTTCTCCTTTTTTTTCCTTATGATGTTGTGCTGACTAGGTTGAAAAGCCGGACCAAATCTAGCTTGAAAAGTGAAATTAGTAAGTTTGAACATTTTGTCGAGCGAGTATTTTGTTCCTATCTATTTGTTTTTTTTAATTAGAGAACAAATAAGTTCTGATAAATCTCCAGAAAATTAATCAGCTTTTGATAAAATATAAGAAAGATCAGTTAAGTGAAGAATTGAAATATCAATTTCTAATGAAGAAAGAAACTCTAACTTTGAGAAAAATTAGGGAAACCAGTTTGCGTCTTCATGTCAATTGATGATTAGAAGTGCACTCGCAATGACCAAATATGTTGGATTCGCTTTTGTAACTTTCGGGGAGTTTGTGGAATATATACTTATTCATATTTGCCACTTTTTGGATTATAGTGTATGATGCACATTTTTAGGGTATATTATTGTTAGCACTTTATGCTTTGCGCGCACAATACAGGATCCTTGTTAATTTTGAACTACATACTAATCCTAGGGCTAATGATGCGGTTTGGATCATGAATGAGTTTTGATAAAAGGCGGGGCTAATAATCTGGTCCGAATTTGACTAATTTAATATCACACCTCTTACGGTATTATAAATACTCCTTTTTAGCATATCATTCGAAGTCCAAATTTAACATCCACAGTCGAATGGTTGTTCTTTGTAAGATGCCTGGTCATAAGCTTGTTCGTCGAGCCACCTAATTCATCAAGCCGTTTCGAGCCATATAATATTTATTGCATACATCCTCGATCCACAGTATCTTCCGAAGTCCAGACAACAAACTTCCTCTCTCTCTCTCTCCTTATCGATCCCTTCTCGTTATCTTCTCCCCTTTTGAGGACCCTTTGATGCTATTAAGCTACTAAGCTTTGCTCATTGTTAAGGTGTTTTTACTAGTCCGGTATTGTCGTAGATAAGGTTTATACTAATGTTTCTTTTAACCTAGATACTGATTATACTTTTTTTCTACATGCAAATCCCTCTTTTGTACATTTGTAACTATACGGCAATAAACACCATGCATCTATTTGTACAATACTGATATGTACTGTATTTTTTAAGTACAAACGTCAAATATTCTAGTATCATATAATATGGTAGAAAAGTCGATATAGCTAAGTAAAAAAGTAAAAGTAGCCTGGAAATCATACCAAGATGCTATATACCCAATATGTAAATCCAGCTTCTCTTAGTAGGCAAATATTCTTTAAAAAATGTACATTCCTTTTGAGTAACCTTTTCTAGTAAAAGCAGGTTCTCTTTTATAAGATCAAATCTCTTTCATATAATACCTTTGACAAATGTAAACATATATCCTTCCGTATATGTTCTCTCAATAACTTTCAGCCTTGTATCTATTATTTCACTACTTTATGATATCTAGTTAGCACATAGTTTCATCATTATTTTTTATTCTAGTACAAATTATATATTAATTAATTAATTTGGTTCATGTTGAAACCCATTCATTCCCCACCGAAAGACTTAACGCTAGGGAAGACCCGAGAGGGAGATAGAGAAACTTTTTTTTATAATCAATAATTTTTTTAATTTATCATGAATCTTATCAATTTCATATGATGTTGATGACTTAATGCTCATTGAGCATAGATGCATTGTAAATAGGTTCATGATGTGTTCACCTTCTGCTCAAGATCATTTCAAGATTGTAATTAGACCATAGCTACAAAACGCTCACTATTTCGAAACAGTGTATATTCAGCATTGGACAAAAGTATATTTAACGTTATAAAAATTAGTTCGCGAAGATTATGATATTCTTAGATGTTGATGTATCACAGATTAGTTTGAGGCTCGATCGAACATAGATGTAAAATCTTGTGGCAACCTACAAGTCCGAGTCTCTTAACTAGTACAAACTTATCACCCTGTACATATTGCTAGTAGAGAAGAGTGGTACTTAATTAGTACAGTATATCATTAGGAAAAAACATGCCTGTGTTATTCTTAAAACCAAAAAGTATGTGGAACATCCATAAAACGAAAAAGTTAAAGGGCAAAAGAAACCCAGTGTTCTTTTCCTATTTGTTAATTTTCTTATTCTTCTTCCCCTCGGCTGATTGATCAAGAAGATCCTCCAACACTTGATTATCTAAATACTCAAGCTCAATCACTTCACTTTGTTGTGCAACCGAAGAACTTCCCCTCACAACATGACGTACGGAGGGTATCGTGGAGGAAAATGATGAAAATGCCCTCATTGACGGGTACGGAGGGTTTTCAAGTTGAGAATAATACTCATTAGGGAAATTTAGTATAGCGAGATGGTTCCTCATGTTAAATGCAGCTCGGTCATAAGCTCGAGCTGCCTCTTCCCCAGTGTTAAATGTCCCGAGCCACACTCGATCACCATTTTTGGACGAGTCCCTTATCTCTGCTGCGTACTTTCCCCATGGCCTCTTTCTAACGCCGCGGTATCGGAGTTCCTCTTTCTTCTCCTTTCCCCTAGAGGACCCTTCCATGCTCTTTATTATTGTGTTTTCTCTCTATATTTTTTACCGCTATGTATTAGTTTGAATGAAATTAAGCACAATGTCAGCTTATATATATATATATATATATATATATATATATATGATATTCCAGGATAAAATCTTCTCGTTTGAAATTCTTATAAGGTGTATCAGATATTGCATTGGTCTACTACTTTCGAATATCTTTCAATTTTTTGATATTATCCTTGTTAGATTTTGTAATTTCAAGTAAAAAAGAAGTGGTAAAAGTAAAATTTGATTCTAAGTTGAAGAATATCATCGGAGTCGAACTATGACTACGTTCATATGGGCATGTGATTATTAAAGCCAAATCAAAAAGCCTTATCGAAGGTTCTTAATTTATTGATTAATTATTTATTTAAAGAGTATATACTAATTAGTCCCTCTAGTATAACACCCGTCACGTGTAGTTCAAAAGTTGCTATAATCCTAATCAGTAGCGGAACCAGAATAAAAAAAATCGGGGGTCGTGATCCGTGATGTAAAAAATATCGAACATAAGATAAAATAAACAATGTCTAATAAAATAAAATAAAAAAATAGGTTACCGATTTTCTTTCTTCTAAAATTTGTATATCTATAATCTTGTTTGAGAAAAAAAATACAATGGACATTGGACAATTTCAAAGTAAAAAACTGATTAAATGACCTTTCACTTGCTTAAATTCTTATGTTATCAGTACACCAGCAACTCTATCAACTCTATTATTAACCAATGGGGTATCAAAATATATATCTTAAAACAAATTAAATTACATGTATAAAAAAACCATAAAAATAAAAATAAAAATCGTCGGATTGGTCGTGGCCACACCCTTGTTCCCATGATCCTAATTAAACTCGGAAGTTTGGTTCATTTTAAAGTTAGAAAAGCATTAGAAAGTTAAACATGTGCATGCATAGTATGGGTAAGAATATAAAAGATGTACAGTACGTATATATATACTGTCAATATAGATCTTTTTAAAAAAGTGTATTATATGATAATTTGATCCATTTTAGGGTTGGATAATGTGTTGTCACAATTAAAAATTTATCGCTCTAGAATATATATAATTTTGTTCCTAGTTATGAGTATAATATAACCCAGACATTGTGACAAATGGTATTAGTTTATTCTAATTAATACAACATTTAATAATATCAAATTTCCCATTATGTACGTACCTGATATATGTCCGCCTATTTTCTTTCTAATGTGAACGATTCAAAAGGTTGGTCTATATATGTTTAAAAAACAATCAATTTACTCCTAATAATCAACAAACTGTTTGTGTTCCTTCCGAAGCGTTCTTGAGATTGACGATCCATTTACGTCGTTATCAACTTCACCGCCTGTTCAATGGTCGGATAGATTACACAAATTAACCAAACCAAAATGATAAAAATCAAAGCAAACCGATCAATAATTGGTTTAATTCGGTTTGAAAATCGATAAACGAATTTAATCTGTTCGGTTTACAGTTTTTGTGGTTTGGAAACAGAATCAAACCAAACCGATTGTGGTTAGATATAAGAAGATTCAACTTCAACACATATGACAGAGAGCAGCTCTAGAATTCATATGAAAGAAAAACGCAAGGCATATACCTTATTATCAACAATAAAATCTATGGCATATGTCTCACACCCACATAGAACGAACACAAAAATACGCCGCCCGTTAATCAAATTCAAATTAAGAAATTTTTAAGAACTACTCTTTCATCATTAAAATACCAAAAACAAGGGATGTGTTCTAGGATACTTAAAAACTCAAGAATAATGGGAACAAAAAAGACTAAAAACAAAACGGTGGACTGAAAATGTGGTCTGAAAATAACGAGTCCTAAACCCAAACGGGAGAGCTCATCCGTGATCCGTACTTCACAGAAAACAAATCTGTCCACACTTTACTGCTCCGGTTATAGTCCTTCCTAGTGCAAGTTTGATTAACCTTGCTTTTGTTTTTTAAACTTTTAAAGTTAATTGCCGTTGAATAACCAGGATTAACATTTGTTATTATGTGAAGGACTAATATTTCTTGAATATTTGTTTATATGTAAGAAATAATCTGTTAAATAAATTATACATAACATGTTACAAATCTAGATGGCAGAATCATGTTGCGACCAAAAACGGATACTAACTTGATTGGGTTCTGGAGCATGGTTTTTTCCCCAGTACACGAATTACACAAACCAAAACAAGAATGAATTATTTGTTTTGTTCCGATTTTACTTAATATTTTGGATCAAAATCAGACCGAAACACAAGCAACTATAGTCATATATCGTCATAGAGTTTAACGCAAGTGTTATAAGTATAAGTAGTGCACTGAAATGTAACGCATTTTTTGTGATTAACAAAAAATTCATATTATATATAAGTTGAATAGAAACTTGTGTATCTATAATACAAAATCTCTATTTAAATACAAACTCTCCATAAAGTGGAGACAGATATGGGGGGATAACGAATTTTTTGTGATTTGAATGACATGGTGTTATTGAACACGTCAGTTTTTGTTTTTAAATAATTCAAATTTTAAATTCTGATTTTTGTAATGAGTTTTTTTTTTTTTTAGTTAAATCTATTTCGCATGCGTCAATGTTCGAACCCTGATAGTGAGCATGATATACTCGGATACAAATCACTTGGACCAAACACTTTTGCTCGATTTTTGTAAAGAGTTCATTAAATGTTTTTTATTACTATTATTTAAAACTCTCACTATCCTCGGTGAGACACTTGTACAATAACTTTATTTTTCGATGTTTCCATATAAGAACATACACAATATTTGTGTTAATTTTAACAATATTATTTTTTACACATCATCATTTAATTGCATGTTAAATGACACATGTACAACTTAAATTTAACATTCATATTAGTGTATTAACGTAATAAAATTATCTAATTTTAATTTATAATTGAAGGGTAATATGGAGATATTTAATTTAACCTTCACACGCAAGTCTTTTTGTTTGGTTAAAAAAATTGAAAAAGAAGACTTGTATAAAGTATTGATGAATGAAGATAAATATAAAAATACTGAAAAAAGTTTAAAAGGAAAAGTAAATAAAATATCATTGAATATGGAGAAAGGAGAATCAAAGAAAATGAGTGTGAGAGATACGATTGACGAGAGAGAGAAAAATAAGGAATAAATTAAATGGAATAAAGTGCTAAAAAATAGTGAATTAGTTAACAGTTTTGATTAATAGCAGTATAATTATAGTAGTATAGATAAATTAACGAGTAAAAAGTATAGCGGTGCCTAACAATGAAAATTATTGCAAAATCAATTTGTATATTCTCTCAAATATTGTTTTGTAATGATAATGATAGTATCTTTTGCAATTCATTAAAAACCATATAATCCCATAATAATTTTCCATCACAACCCCATATGTGAAAACATCGACCATTAAATTCAAAGCTAATTCCTAATTATCGTAACTGCAAACACAAATTCCATTTAATTAAAATGTTTAATAGTACAATTAAAACATAACAACATTTCCAAAACTGATAGAATCAAAATACTGTACACGATTAAATGATTCAAATCTTACACGATTAAATTAAAAAAATAGAGGCTCAGATGATATATTTTTAATAACTAATGTAATTTTTTAATTATTATTATATATTAAACATATTAGTATTTAATAAATTAAAAATAAATTTTACAACACAATAAAAACACAAATAAAAATATAAAACCCTAATAAATACTACACTAAATTCAATTATTAATCAAAATTTTAAAAAAATTAATAATTGTTGCGTGACATATTAACTCACATATATATGTATATAGATATAGAGATAGAATATAGAGAGAGACGACATGGTATTTATTAATCAGAATGTATGAATGAATGTAAAATACAAGACCCCTAACCCTCTTTATATAGATACAGGGGTAGGGTTATAAGCTCACTTGGACCCATAAAGTACAAGCTCAATAGTCCAATAATATACTACAACAATAATGAATATTTATTTTTAAAAACATAACCTGCAATTCAATTAAAATAATAAAATAAAAACCCATTATTAGCATTTATTTCACAAAACGAATACTCGTATTAACACTCTAGAGAATCATTCACAAACTTATTTACCTTTCTCTTACTTCAAATTAAAAAAAAAAAAGGAAAAAATATCTTCCACCGCTAATCTCATCGGCCCACCGGAGCTCCGCCGTGACCCACCACCTCCGACCACCACAGAACCCATAATCCCCCAAAACCTCTCAGAAAGCGATGATGTGGCGATGGGACTTACGGAGAATTTTTCGGCTACGTTCTTGTCCACCGGAGACCCGTGCCTGGATTTCTTCTTCCACGTGGCTCCTGACACGTCAGCATCGGATCTGATCGGACGGCTGGAAAAGGCGTGGGATTATAATCCATTAATTACATTAAAACTAATTTGTAATTTGAGAGGTGTGCGAGGGACCGGTAAGTCGGAGAAAGAAGGATTTTATACCGCGGCGTTTTGGCTGCATGGTAACCACCCAAAAACCCTAGCTTTGAACTTATCTGCTTTTTCTCAGTTTGGTTATTTTAAGGATTTTTTGGAGATTTTATATAGGGTTGTTTATGGGTGTGATGTTAGGAAAAAAGAAAGGTTGGATCTTGGGAAGGTTAAGAATCGGGATGATAGGAAGAAGAACGAGGCGTTTAAGGCTAGGAAAGCGTTAGATACCTATAATAACGATTTGGGTTATAAGTTTTTGTTTGAGAAAGTGTCGGATTTGTTTTCGGATCTTTTGGGGTCGGATTTGATGAATTTAAGGGTAGGGGATTTGGGTAAGATAGGGTTGGCGGCGAAGTGGTGCCCTAGCGTTGACTCGTCGTATGATAAGGCGACGCTTATTTGCGAGAGTATTGCTAGGAAAATGTTTCCAAAGACGGATTGTGAGTATGAGGGTCTTGAGGAGGAGCATTATGTTTATAGGGTTAGAGATAGGCTTAGGAAAGAGGTGCTTGTTCCTTTGCATAAAGCGTTGGAATTGCCCGAGGTTTATATGAGCGCGAACCAATGGGATTTGCTGCCTTATAATAGAGTCCCCTCGGTGGCGATGAAGAACTATAAAGGGTTCTTTGTAAAGCATGATAAGGAGAGGTTTGAGGAGTATTTGGAAAAGGTTAAGAGTGGGAAAGCAAAGATAGCGGCAGGGGCTTTGCTTCCTCACGAGATAATTAAGTCTTTGGGCGATGACGATGGTGGTGAGGTGGCGGAGCTGCAGTGGAAGAGAATGGTTGATGATTTGTTGAAAAAAGGGAAGTTATCGAATTGTATCGCTATTAGTGATGTGTCGGGGAGTATGTTTGGGGACCCGATGGAGGTCTCGGTTGCTCTGGGGGTGTTGGTTTCGGAGCTTAGTGAAGAGCCTTGGAAAGGGAAATTGATCACTTTTAGTGCGGATCCGGAGTTGCAAATAGTAAATGGGGATACCCTTTTGGAGAAAACGGAATTCGTGAGGAACATGGATTGGGGGATGAATACTGATTTCCAGAAAGTTTTCGATAGGATACTTGAGGTGGCGATAGAAGGGAAATTGGGGGAAAAAGAGATGATTAAGAGGGTGTTTGTTTTCAGCGATATGGAGTTTGATCAGGCCTCGGAGAATAATTGGGAGACAGATTACGAGGCTATAAAGAGGAAATTTGGGGAAAATGGTTTCGGAAATAGCGTACCAGAAATAGTGTTTTGGAATCTGAGGAGTTCTCGTTCGACGCCTGTCATGGGGAAGCAGCCTGGGGTGGCGTTGGTGAGCGGGTTTTCGAAGAATTTGTTGAGCATGTTCTTGGAAGGTGGTGGTGTTGTGAACCCTCTGGAGGTGATGGAGTTGGCTCTATCTGGTGATGAGTATAAGCAACTTGTGGTTTATGATTGATGTTGTTCTGTTATCTTGTTCTTTACCTTCTTTTTTCCAAATAATTTTAGAACTTTAAAGTGAAGTATGATGGTTTGTAGACAGTTGTTCTCTGAACTATATGAATGCAACAGTATCTTATTCTGTATGATTGATATGCAAATCTTGATCTAGCTTGCTGTTTTAGACTTTTAGTAATGTGTATATAGTGTTTATTGATCATGTCACATGTGTGTGATATGTTTCGTTTCGAATAATGTTGTGTACTGCTAGTCTCTTAATTTTGTTACAATCTCAAATAAGTAGCAAGATGATTCAGAGAAGTCGTTGGTATATCTTTCTGCGTACAACTTGTTTGCGAACAAAACTTTGTTGTTCGACATATAGAATTACTGGCAGCGATATCGTGTCTGCTCGGTTAGAGAAAATATTGGTTATATTGTTCTGTTATTTTGTTTTTTACCTTCTTTTTTCCCAGTAGTTTTAAAACTTAACTAATGAAGTATGATGGGTTGTAGACAATTGTTCTCTCAACTATATGAATGAAAAAGTATCTTATTCTCTGTGATTGATATGCAAAACTTGATTTACCTCTTCTCTTTCAGTAATGTTGATATTTGACGACCGAGTTATGTAGTGTTTACTGTTTATTGATCATGTGTTTCAATAGTTTTGATGTGTTTCCTATAATGTTTGTACTGAAGTCCTTAGTTTTGTTACAATCTCAAATAAGAGGCAAAATTGTTCAGAGTAGTTTTTCGTAAAGCTTTTGGCATACGACTTGCTTGCTGGCAGAATTTTGTTGTTCAACGTATATATTTACTGGCAGCTATATCGTGTCTGCTCGGTTAGGGAAAATAATGTTGATATCTGGTTGGGTTGTGGTGTCAATTTGAGTAGGACACATATATTGTTGGTATTGATTTCAATGTTAGCGGGGTAACAATGGTGAGATCAAGATTAGATCGGGAAAGGGTTAGAAATTTTTATGTTCGAATATTTCTTTTTAGCTAAGCAACGGAAGTTACCTTCACTACTGGTAAACTAATACTAAAAGGCAAGTAACATCTATGGATATGGATGAGATTACATGTGCATCGTTATGGAAAACAATTTAATCAATCCTATATACATTTTAGCGTTGCACCAACTTCAGTTTTATGAAAGAATTAATGTGACGCAAACTAACTTTTGTACAGATGTTGCATGCTTTATTTATTAAGTCATGTTTTATTTTGTAACCCAATTTTATGAAGTCATGCTCTGACTGGTTATGTGTTGCATGTACTGCTAAAACTAAGTGAAGAAATACTTCCTTCAACCATTTTTTTGAGTTAATTTTTAATTGGTTATTTTTTATAAAGATATTCTTCACATGCATCCACAATTCACTGATTAAGAAATGGTGTTGAAAGAGATCTTTTAGCTAAAAGATGAATGCCACAAAATGGTCTCATACTTTCTTAAAATGCATCATATATAAGAGCAACCAATTAGTTAACAATAAGAACACATTTATAAAACTTTATAGCTCCTCAAAGAACCATAAGCTTATTAGCTTAAATCTTGTGCTCCATTCCTCTTTGTTATGACCCCTCTTGATAGAGTATGTGTAATTGGCAGAGGTGGTGGATCAACGAATTGAGGTGAATCATCGGTTCTAAGTGAGTCAAAAAGTATCTTCTTCATGGGCGGTGGATCATCGATAAGAGGTGGTCCTGCAGGTGGATCATCGATTCTAAATGAGTTGAAAAGCATCTTCCTTGGTGGTGGGTGAGGCTTTGATATGGGCTCTATAGGGGGAGAAAGTTTTAGTGCATGGCTTGGTGTTGATATGGATTCTATAGGGGGAGAAAGTTCTGGTAGAGTACTTGGCGTTGTTATGGGTTCTATAGGGGGGACAACTTTTGGTAGAGTACTTGGCGTTATGGGTTCTATAGGGGGAGCAAGTTTTGGTAGAGTACTTGACGTTGTTATGAGTTCTATAGGGTGAAAAGCTTTCCTATCCTCTAAAATAGAAGCAAATGAAAGAGTGGTGAAAAGAGCTAGGCAAAGGCAAAGAAGACGGAAGTCATTAGTTGAAGTTTCCATAGTTTTGGTGTGTTATGAAGTTGTACTAAGTGTTTGAGGCTTTTATAGATGGTGATTAGGCCTTCCAATTAATGGCAAAATTTGGTTAGTTAGTTAGTTTGAAAAGATTATAGGTGTATGTTACAGATTCTAAGTATCATGCAGAAAACGACAATTATGAATTATAATCTAGCTGATTTATGAAATGTTTGGGTCAATCAGGATCTTGAAAATTTTGGACTACTCGACCGAGAAAAAATCATGAACTTAAAGGTTTAGACTTTCTTAACGTTAAAGTTGAACAATGGAGAAATAAGAATCATTTTTATTAATGCAAAACTTGTCTGATGGAGTGAGCCTTATATTTTTGTCAATATTACACACACATGTGCTAATATTATGAGATCTCAATAAATACAATATACTGTAAAATATTGCCTTTAATATAATAGGATACTTTGCCTTTATAGGGATATTAGATCACGTTAATAGAAAGATTAAGAAGAGGTTTGTGTTAGTGTAGAAAGCTTCGAGGATATTCCCTTTGTGGTTGAGAAAAATTTCCCCAATTCCACTAATTACTTGAGTTAAAGCACTCAACTGCACTTAATTTAAATATGAAGTTACAAAAAGCTGTTAAATGGTTTCACTCGGTGTTTTAAATAGCATTATCGCTAGCATAACGTTTTTTAAACAGAAACTTTAAAAGCACAAATAGCGTAGCAACGTACCGTTTTGTGGTGTCACTTTTTTTGCCTAAATATATAACAATATAGCACTATAGTCATACAATTTATACTAATTATGTTAACAAAATTAAAAATTAAAAGAATTAGTTGTGGTTTTTTTGGGTAAAAAAGAGAGAGAGACATGTTTGGTTAAACAAATCTGACTTTTTTTAAGTATTTGAGGATAAATGTGTTTTTTTGATATATTAATTGCTATAGGGGGGAATTTGTGACATGTTATTTACTATAAGAGGGAATATGTGACATGTTATTAACATTATGAGCTAAATGTGACATGTTATACATACTAAATGGGCTAATTGTGACATATTATATACTATAGGGGTCAGTCAAGTATTTACGCTACCAGTCCATTGTATTCTCTTTTAAAAACTCGGTATTTACGCTATCAGTTCAATAACTTCGCGCTTTTAGTCCCAATAGCACGAATTTAATGTTTTTCCATCCAAATAGCGGTTTATCGATGCGTTTTTTTTCTAAGAAAACGCTATTTCACGCAACATAGCGCGTTTTTTAAAACATGGGTTCCACTATAAGCGACAAGAGTAGTCCGAGTTGTTTCCACTAAATGGATTGCACAATTTTCAGCAGAACCATGTGATTTCCTCAACTTTTGAATATCATGTATACATATTTCCGATCAGTTTGAATATGATTTAATTGATAAGGTTTGAAGAGCAAATTGCTGAGATTGGCCAAAGGAAAATAAGTCTGGCATCTTTGCCTAATTAAAAGATTTAATGTTTAATTTACACTAATTTATATATTTATTGCAAATTAAATTGTGTGGGGATTTTATTTTAAAAATAATTATTGGAACACATATTTTATAGTAATTGCACAAAAAAGTTTAATTTTTTTTTTGTTTAAAATATATAAGCAAACATGAAACGGTGTAGATAATATCCACCGAGACCTTTACTTTTCTAGTTTTAATGTACTTCTAACTTTTGTACATAGAACTATCAAAAACTTTTGTTTTAGGGCCCCAAAATTGAAAATATACGTTTTTAGTCTTGTGCAACCGAAAGTTCAAATTATTTTTGATTTATTTTTAGTCACGTGCACCCAAAACTATGAAACTTTGAACAATATATACATACTCGTGCACAACATGTGCACTATGTGTGATAGTTTTTTTATGTATGAAAATTACCAATATATATCTTCGGATTACTATCACGTGTCTCTACACTCGTTTTTATCAAGCAAAAGTATAACCTTTTTCATATAATCGCTAATCATCAAAATATTTATAATGTAAGCGTTTTGTTCACATTATCTACCGAAATATATCTTTTCTCCTTATGGGGGGTTGGGGTTGTCGGTGCGCATCTTACAATCTGTGGCACGATGGCCCGGTTTGTTGCACACAAAGCAGTCTCCCATGAATTTCTTCTTGAGAGAGGCACCGACCCTGCTGTCAAAGCGTTTCCGCTTAGACACAACGTCCTCAACCACATGGGCCTTGGCAACCGCGTTGCCTGCTCTGCCACCGCCTTTCCTTCCGGATCGGCGGTTGATTTGCTCAACATTGAGCCTCTCAATGAGTCCCTCCAAGGTCATACATAGCCTTTCGCTTGTGTTTCAGGTAGTTTTGAAACTCTTTCCAAGAAGGTGGCAGTTTCTCAATCATTAATGTCACTTGGAAGGTTCGTTGATAACTAACCCTTCAACCTCAAGCCTATGGTATATGAGTTGGAGTTTCTCAACCTGCTCGATGACACTCTTCCCATCAGTCATCATGTATGGAGGATGGGTAACTTTACCTAAAATAGAAAAACAAGAAGATGGTAACTTTGGTGAAGTAAGATACTACAGTAGTATTATAATAAATAATTGAATCATATGGGGACAACCCTATTGACACGATATGGAAGAACAATTAATGTGTTGTCCTATTGTAACGTCATATGATTCTCCTTCTAATTGGTTTTAACTTATAAGAACTATATATTAAAAAATTATACTATTGGGAAGTTTTAGTGCATATCACGATAAAGATCAAAAGTTTCAGAGTCAATCACGGGATATTCTAAAAAACCTACCGTAAATTATTACATAGGCCAATTAGAAAAGAGGAAATGATTAATCGCATGATCATTAAAACCATGAAGATTATTTATTTATTTATTAAATCTAACATTTTAAAAAGAAAACACTCATCTACAATTGATCATTTCTTACTTAATTGATTTTCCCTAGATTTTAACTAAAGTTTAATATTGTAGATTATATTAGACAAGTTATTGTTAGGATGTTAAGACTTCAGGGGTGTAATTGTTTTTTTTTCAGTTCTTAATTCATAGACAATGTTTCGGTGATGGGCATGAAATAGATCTATATTACTAATTTTTAAAATAGTGATCTGCCACAATTGGTCGCATCGATCCGAAGGATGTATCACACATTTTTTTTTTTTTTCGTATGACAGTATATACTTTAAGTTCGGAACTGTTGACAAAGTGTGATTTTAAAATTGAACTTTGGAAGGGAAAGCAGTGTTTTCCAAAAAAACGCTATTTCTCGCAACAAAGTGCGTTTTTTAAAATATCGGTTCCACTACAAGCGACAAGAGTAGTCCAAGTTGCACTACAAAAAAATACTCAAATACCGACAGGATTAGTGACGGTATTTTTTGTTACGAGCTTATTAGCGACGGTTTTTGTGACGGTTTTATGTCAGTTTAGTCAATTTGAGACAGATTTGTGACAAATTTTTAAATTAGCGACATGCTTGTGACAGTTTTTGACTCTCATTAAATCAAACATTATTTTGTAGTGTTGTTTCTGTTAAATGGATTGCACAATTTTCAGCAGAACCATGTAATTTCCTCAAATTTTGAATATCATGTATACATATTTGCGAGCAGTTTGAATATGATTTAATTGGGTTTGAAAACCAAATTGCTGAGATTGGCCAAAGGGAAATAAGTCTGGTATCTTTGCCTAAACAAAAGAAGCAATAACCAACTACAAATTTTAAGTTGGAAGTTGAATTTTCCCATACACGTTAAGTAACAGAGCAAAGTATGCATTTAATTTCTTTGATATTTGGATCCCAAAATGGAAAAAAAGAGGTTAAGAAGGTAGATTTTTTTTAATATATACCATACATATTTTAAAGTAACAGTGAGAATTAATTATGTGTACAACTATGGCAAGTGAGAGAATCAAATAGTATTTATCTGTTTATCTGTACAAATCCATATGAATGTAATTACCGTGTCAATTACGAGTGCAAATATTATGTTTATATTCTCTATCATTTTTTGTGTGTCCTTACTTATTTTAACTCAAATTTTAAATTTTTATAACTTGTTCCGTAAATTTATAAAATTTTATAGTATATTGTATTCAAATTTTAAAACATTTGGACATAATATTGTTTTAGGCAAAAATTTTAAGATTTAATATTTAATTTACACTAATTTATACATTCATTGCAAATTAAATTCCGTCCTGATTTTATTTTAAAAATAATTATTAGAACATATATTTTATAGTAATTGCACAAAAAAGTTTAATTTTTTTTTTGTTTAAATTATATAAGCAAACATGAAACGGTGTAGATAATATCCACCGATACCTTTACTTTTCTAGTTTTAATGTACTTCTAACTTTTGTACATAGAACTATCAAAAACTTTTGTTTTAGGGCCCCAAACTATTATTTTTTAGCTGGTGTATCCAACTATGAAATTCATAAATAACAATTTCATCCAAATTAATGAAAAACAATCTCGTCACTGCCTTTTTCCATCCATATGCAAGGGTGAATAAAATAATTCACCTTTTTAACCATTATAATGAATCAGAAGCACGAAAAAATATAAAAGACTAAAAACATATAAACCTTCGAAACTGAAGTATTTTAGTACATGTAAAAAAACATAATTTGTGTATGACTAGTGGTGTGGACTATATTATATGATAGGGGCAGCGGATGAGTGGTTTGTTTTTTGAAATAAACGGCCGATGTAGATAAAAGTCATAGAAATGAAGCAGGAGAAGAAGAACAAGAGATGAGTAATTTTGTAATTAGTAGAAATAAAAATGAAAGCTATATAAGTTTAGAGCTTACATATTTGAAATTGAACTTTATTACAATTGAAACAGTAAATACCAATTAAACTTTATGTTTGAATGTATAAGTTATTCCTGTAACAATACATAATGGAAGATAATGGTGACATGGCAATGCCATTACTTAATTTCTTTAGGGCAATTAGGTAAATCAAAAGTGTTTGATAGTTGGTTGTACAAAACTACATTAAATTCTTACTTTTCTATATATATTCTCTTAACCTTAAGGACTATTGCAAGCAAAACAAAATGATTATCAAGTTGGTTTCATGCTCAATAATTCTCCTGGTATTTTCCTTTGGAGATGCTCTGGAACCAAGGAACCTGATGATGAAACCGAAGGGAACTATAAAGACCATACAGGTCAATTTCTACTATATTTTTTTAATGCAGATCAAGTATGCATTTGCATATGTTGTTTATTAACAAGTTAGTGTTTATTGTGTCAATTTTTATTTTCCACAGAGCATTGAAGATGGAGATACGATTGATTGTGTTGATTATTACCAGCAACCTGCATTTGATAATCCCATGTTAAAAAAATCACAGGTATACATTTTAATACTGTTGAGAAAATTCCTTCGAGTAACATCTTGCAAATTTTTCTTTTTTGATTTTTAAGCATCACCAACGATAGTGGAACTCTCACTTGTCAATAATTTACTAGTAAGAAGATCAAACAATAGCATCCTTTTTTGTAAACGAGATGTAATATAAAAGAATTCTCGTCTACCAAGTTCTTCAGATATAGAATCTGCTATTCAGACCTGAGCAAACGGGGATGCCCAGTAAGAGTTCTTAATTACATCAAAATAAGCACAAATCCAGATCTTTGTACTAAAGTTTAGCTTTAAAGTTTGAGGAGAAATATTGTTCATTTGGCGATCCTTACAATCTGACTGAAATTTATAATCAGTACAAAAAAGGTATTATTTCATTTGTTTATGATATTTTAAAGATCGATACTATAATCTGGATTCTCTATCAAACGCCAGAACATAAGGTGTGTGCACTGATGTACCATTGCCAATGAAAATAAGATTCTAATATCATTTCCTTCTGAAAAAGGTACACCCGAGTTTTATCCCAAGCGGAATAAAAAAGAGCAATAATTCCGGGATAAAGCTAAGGCAGACATGGCATAAGTATGGAAGTTGTCCAGATGGAACAGTTCCTATTAGAAGGGGTCGAAACAACGGTCGATTCCCCAAATTAATCCGTAAGAAGTCTGGTAACCAGGAGGTATAGATAAAAACAGATCAGATTTATACTTCTCAAACATTTCCTATCATGATTATTTTCAAAAAACAAGTTCTATTGTTCACGGAATGATATTCCACATAATTCGGTATAACTTTCTTTTATTGAGAAGGCCTTTGATTATTATTATTTTTGCCTTCTTGTGTACTCTTCTAGTATGCTTCAGCATACCAGACCGGCCCTTTTTATGGAGGAGCCGCATTAATTAACTATTGGAACCCTAGCACGGAAGTGGGAAGTGAGTTTAGCGCATCTCAAATTTGGGTTTCAGCAGCCATGGGAACTCCAAATGGTAACTCAGTGCAGGCTGGGATAATGGTAACTTACTAAGTTCTATATATTATTACAATATTACTTATAATATCTTGAACAGTTTTATATCTAAAGAAATTTATAGGGGCGTCTTATCTGATATAATCATCAATTCAGCATACATGAGTTTGCAAAATGAAGTAGAATGTTCCTCTTCAAGTTGATTCTAATTGTGAGCTTTTTACACGATGGTAGGTGTATCCTGAAAGATATGGCGATGCAAAGGCAAGATTATTTGTATTCGTCACAGTAAGTTTCATATAATGATATTTTTTATTTTTCTTGGATGATGCCACAAGTTCCTCCGCAAATATTTGCTGTTCTCTCTTTACTTGAAAAAAAAGAAACTTAAGTCCTAGAACTTAAGACCTTGCATATTTTCTTGGAATAAATGTATCAATCATATCAATTGTTTACAATTTTCCACATTGTTTTATGTTATCATCAGTGGTTTACATTGTATGTAGAAAGAGGGTTTTAACCAATGTTTTAAAAAGCGTCCTTTGTTGTAAAAAAAAGTTCAATCCAGAGCTCGATAAAAGCTCTATTCAAAGCTTAAAAGGCAAAGCAAGTCATTTTTTAGCGTTATGATCAGAATTATTCCGCTTTTTAGGCCGCTAAAAAAGCTTACGATTTTTACGCTTTTCACACCTATTGGAAATACGCTTCTAAGATTTCTCTTTTTAAAACACTGGTTATAACCACCAAAAGTTGCATTAGTGATGAAGCAAAAAAGGAAGAAAGAAGAGAAAAGTACAAAAGATGAAAGAACATCTTATGGATGAGCTTAGAAGCCTTAGTTTATGAGTTCATAAGATGGCCCATAACACTTAAACTTCTTAACAATCTATGACCATTGCATCATGATAAAATGTATAGAAAGTAGGTTATTAAATCCGTTATAACGTGAAGTGTCATGGATTTAAAACCAAGAGTTCTGCCAAATAGATTTGTCTAAAAATTAAATGCAGGTTTGTTGGTTTACCTTTTATTACTTAGGCTCTGTTTGTTTTGTTGTAAAATGGGGGTAAACAAACATTTACGGGTAAAATAGATTTTCCGGATGATTGGTTTAACGTAAAACATTTTTTTTTGGAAAACTTTTCCCACATATACAGTAAAATTGGGGGAAACGATTACCCCGCAAATAAAGTTGTAAACGGTTTACGGAGGCTCTCTCTATATTCTTTATAATACTAGTATTATAACTATTATTAATTATAGGTCTATTCTTTTAAAATTATTTAATAATTAGTCAAATTCTATCTATTAACCAATAAAAAAAAGGGAAAAACACGAAAAATTCTAAAAAATAACAAAAATGGAAAAAAAATTCCGAAAAATCTAAAAAACCCAAGAAAATTTGAAAAAGTTAAAATCTAATTAACCAATAAAAATATAAATAAATAGGAAAAAATCTAAAAAATAACAAAAAAATGGAAAAAATAAAACAAAAAATTCTGAAAAATCTAAAAAATCCAAGAAAATTTGAAAAAGCTAAAATCTAATTAACCAATAAAAATATAAATAAATAGAAAAAAATCTAAAAAATAACAAAAAAATGGAAAAAATAAAACAAAAAATTCTGAAAAATCTAAAAAACCCAAGAAAATTTGAAAAAGCTAAAATCTAATTAACCAATAAAAATATAAATAAATAGGAAAAAAATCTAAAAAATAACAAAAAAAATGGAAAACATAAAACAAAAAATCTAAAAAACTCAAGAAAATTTAAAAAAGCTAAAAAAAGTCAATAATATCTTCTATACTTATAATTTTATGAGTTTATATGTTGAAAAATTATAAGTTATTATAAGTGACGTATATGAAATAAAATATGTGTTTATGTTAAGTTTCCTATACATGTTGACGAAGTTCCTTTCAGAAAAATAGACGAACTTTTAGCTTTTTTCCCGTCAAAATAATTGTGATTTTAATCACTAATGTTTTTAAACTTTCACGAACTTATTCATTTTTGTGACTTTTAGTTAATTTTTGATGTTTTTCATCTTAAAATATTTTGTTTAAAGTATGAACAATGTTTATTTATTTATGCATCGAATTTGTCTAATTTAAATAACTAATAAATTTTTGAATTTCAATAGAATTCCCATGGGAAACCTTTGACGCACCAAACACTCGTAAATAAAATGCAAACAAAAGTTTGCACCGTAAAAGTTTACCCGAAAAATATTTTCTCTCCATAAATATTTTACTACGAAACAAACCTATGTTGAGAAATAATCATCTGTTGAAGGCTAAACTTGACCTTGGTAATTACTAATCAGCAACTACTTAATTTTGGCTCAATTTCAGACTGATAACTACGGAGATGTTCACTCCTATGATCTTGAATGTGGCAATTTTGTCCAACTACCTGGAAGCATTTCCCTCGGAAGTAGTTTCCAACCTTCTTCCAGTTATCGTGGCCCTCAATATCAATTAGAGTTTAACATTAATAGGTAAGTACTCTACCAAAGCTCCCCTATGGAACCTATAACAACGCCAAATACTCTACCAAAACTTGCTCCCTCTATAGAACTCATATCAAAGCCTCACCCACCACCAACCCCAAGGAAGATGCTTTTCGACTCACTTAGAATCGATGATCCACCTGCAGGACCACCTCTTATCGATGATCCACGGAATAATGGAGGAGATGGGATTTTGCAGTTTTATTCAAACTAAAAATGTACACTTTTGTCAAGGTAGACTTGGTATATAATGTGCACGGAATAAGTCACCAAGAGATAAGCACATAAGGAGAAGAGATATATTTCGGTAGATAATGTGAACAAAATGCTTACATTATAAATATTTTGATGATTAGCGATTATATGAAGAAGTTATACTTTTGCTTGATAAAAACGAGTGTAGAGACACGTGATAGTAATCCGAAGGTATATATTGGTAATTTTCATACATAAAAAAACTATCACACATAGTGCACAAGTTGTGCACAAGTTGTGCACGAGTATGTATATATTGTTCAAACTTTCATAGTTTTGGGTGCACGTGACTAAAAATAAATCAAAAATAATTTGAACTTTCGGTTGCACAAGACTAAAAACGTATATTTTCAATTTTGGGGCCCTAAAACAAAAGTTTTTGATAGTTCTATGGACAAAAGTTAGAATTACATTAAAACTGGAAAAGTAAAGGTCTCAGTGGATATTATCTACACCGTTTCATGTTTGCTTATATATTTTAAAAAAAAAAATTAAACTTTTTTGTGCAATTACTATAAAATATGTGTTCCAATAATTATTTTTAAAATAAAATCCGTACGCAATTTAATTTGCAATAAATGTATAAATTAGTGTAAATTAAACATTAAATCTTAAATCAATATGAATGTAATTACCGTGTCAATTAGGAGTCCAAATATTCTACCTCCTATTCTCTATCCTTTTCTGTGCCCCCTTACTTATTTTCACTCAAATTTTAAATTTTCACAACTTTTATAAAATTTTATATTATATTGTATTTAAATTTTAAAACATTTGAATATAATATTGTTTTAAACAATTTTTTTAATATTCAATGTTTAATTTACACTAATTTATACATTTATTCCAAAATAAATTTTGTGTGGATTTTCTTTTAAAAACAATTATTGGAATGTATTGATACATGTATTATAGTAATTGTATAATTTTTTTTAAGTTTTTTAGAATATTTTTTTTGATAAAATAAAAAATGGGGCATGGAAGTCGGTAGAGAAATTGGCTAAAAGATTTGGACTATTACTGTACGGGAAAATTCAACTTCCAACTTAAAATTTGAAGTTGGTTATTGCTTCTTTTGTTTAGGCAAAGATGCCAGACTTATTTCCCTTTGGCCAATCTCAGCAATTTGGTCTTCAAACCTTATCAATTAAATCATATTCAAACTGCTCGCAAATATGTATGCATGATATTCAAAAGTTGAGGAAATCACATGGTTCTGCTGAAAATTGTGCAATCCATATAGCGGAAACAATTAACTTGGACTACTCTTGTCGCTTGTAGTGGAACCCATGTTTTAAAAAACACGCTTTGTTGCGCGAAATAGCGTTTTTTTGGAAAACACTGCTTTCCCTCCCAAAGTTCAATTTTAAAATCACACTTTGTATTTTCATTTTTATTTTTATTTTAAAAAAAAGCACTCTTTGTATTTATCAACCCAAATTAATTATATATTGTTCTGAGTTCTGACGCTGTTTAAAAACATTACGTTCGACTTCGGTTGGTAAATTTTGGGTGATTTTAATCCAACAGTTCCGAATTTAAAGTATATAATGTCATACGAAACAAAAAATATTTGTGTGATACATCCTTCGGATCGATGAGACCAATTGTGGTTGTCATTATTTTTAAAATTATGAATATAGAACATTGTCTATGAATTAGGAACTGAAAAAAAAAACAATTACACCCTTGACGTCTTAACATCCTAACAGTTACTTGTCTAATATAATCTACAATATTAAACTTTAGTTAAAATCTAGGGAAAATCAATTAAGTAAGAAATGATCAATTTTAGATGAGTGTTTTCTTTTTAAAATGTTAGATTTAATAAATAAATAAATAATCTTTTTAATGATCATGCGATTAATCATTTCCTCTTTTCTAATTGGCCTATGTAATAATTTACGGTAGGTTTTTTAGAATATCCCGTGATTGACTCTGAAACTTTTGATCTTTATCGTGATATGCACTAAAACTTCCCAATAGTATAATTTTTTAATATAGTTAATTTGACCACATATTTAACCTGGAAATTAGGGATGGACACGTAACGGATTAATCTCAATTTTAATCCAATCTGTAAAAATAAATTATGAGACGGATTGTTAAAATTTAAATGTTAACTCAAACCAATCCAACTTGTTACAATTAAAACTATTACCCAACCCAGCCCGCAAAATAAATTACGGGTTGGGGCGGGTTGAGTTTATATTGATTCTTAAATTTTCATTTTGATCATTTATTTCTCATAGTTTCCATAATTAACCTAAATTTTAAAATAAATTGAAATTTTCAAATAGAAATATAAATTAAAACCAATCAAAATACGTTTAGAACATTCGCGAACAAGTAACAAAACCAAAATATAACAAAAATGGAAGGTTGGTATCTTAAAATACACAAAATATATATATATGTATATAAATATATTTATAATTATATATATATATATATATATATATATATTGCGGGTTGTAGCGAATTAACCCGCGGTTTGTTAAACTCATCCCTAACCCAACCCACAAAATATATAACGGATTGAGCGGATTGATTTTGTTTTAACACTTAATTCATCCCAATCCGTATAGATTGGGTTACGAGTTTGATTTAGGGATTTTTTATACCCAGCTGCTGAGAACTGATCTTGAAATTAACTGAACCCATAAACTATACTAGAGTTTTTATACCCCTTAATCAAACTTGAGGCTGTGATCGATATGATCTGACGCATGATTTAGATTCATCTTCACGGCTTATAAGCAGTTAGATAAAATTAAGTGTTTAAATTATTTTATCATGTAGTTTATAAGCCTGATTTAGGGTTTTTTGTTGTTAGATTTAAAATTCTTTTTCTTCTTATTTTTAGTTGTCATAAAACATCAGTTTTTTTATCACTTTGATCTGTTTGTTATGAGGGGAGACACAAGGTTAGAGGGTATAAAGAGAAAATTGTTGTTTTTTGAGGTTAAATTAATTTTTAAAATAAGGATGCGAAAAGTGATTTTAAACTAACTTATTTTCCCCCAAATTTTTGGTTTTACATTCATTGTAACCGGCAAGTTGTATTAGTGCGTTTACTCTTATCGAATTCGATCTCAATTATTGCCAGCATGGGACACTTGTCCCATGTAAAAATAACGTTTAATACATTTTATAAAAATTTCTTTAAAAAAAAATTAAAATTAAAATGGAGTATAATTTATAAATTAGTTTTTATTTGACTAGGATTTATTTTCTGTTACTTTTGTTTATTTATTTCACCCTTATCATCGTTTTGATTGAAGTGATTTATCAATATTCAATTCTATAAAAAAATTCATTATCCTCCTTCATATCTTTAGTAATATAAATAAATTTTAAAGATAAAAAGTCGAGTTATAGTTAGCATTGTTAACTCTGATCAAGAACATACATTATGCTAGTAATTATCAAGTTGAATAGGAAATGATCCATATGAAGGGAGATCTATACGAGACTGCATAAATTTGGTTGTCAATTTGATGATAGCAATCATTCTCAAGACAATAACAAGAAAGAACTTGAAGATCAAGCGAAAAACAAATAGTTTTTTATATAAATCATGAGTCGATCGATTCTCCTTGGTCATATATTTCTGTGTAAATTATTATTGTTTGTCTAGACTCTAGAATTAGGGAGTTTATAGGTTAGTATTAATCCATTCATCTGAGATTTATTTTATATTATGAACATATAGAAACAGAACACAACAACACAATGTCTCAAAACCACAATATGTAACACAGTTAAAAAAGGTTTTATTAATTTCAAATCACTCCTCATATATAAGAAGCTAAGTTTACATGGATATGATTGGAACTATACTAATAGTTTCTTCTAGAAATATTTCGGTGATGGAGCATGTTCAAAACGCGGTGGTGGTGGTGGTGGTGGATGGTGATGATGCTTCGGTGGTGGTCGGGGTCTTCGTCGTCTATGATGATGTGTCGGGACAGGTGCTGGTGCATGTTTATGTCCATGATGATGATGATGGTGTCTTTTATGAAGACATTCTTCACTTAAGTAGGCGAATTATGTTCACTGTGTAGGTGAATTATGTATATGTATCAACATGTCTTTGCAATTTTATTTATGTATGTTTCTTTAGCTTAAAGTTGTAGATGAAATATAATTTGGCGAATCCATGTGTAGTCATCAGTTTTTAGAAATTAGGGCTCGGTTTTTCATATCAAGTGTACCAGTGAGTCATTATGACGATAGTTTCTTTTAATTTCACAACTTGTAAGCAAACAGATAGAATTAATGTATAAATTAATTTTAGATTCTGTTAATTTAGTTTTGTTATGTATCATCATTTTTATCGAAGTGATCTATCAATTTTATACATAACGTTAACCTCCTTCGTATCTTCATAACTTCAAAATAAAAACAAGTGAAAAAATTGAGTTAGTGTTTGCATTGTTAAGTACGTGAACATACATTTTGCTAGTAATTATCAATTTGAATTGGATATGATTTATATGAAGCGAGATCTGTATGAGATTGCGAAACCTTTGTACGTTGTTGATTTGATGATAAAAATCATGTTCAAGACCATATATAAACAGAATTTTTTTGAATATCAAGCGAAAAACAAATAGTTTTGTATCGATCCTAACAGCGCAATTGGCGTTGGTCGAATATTTCCTTGCCTAAATTATTATTGGTAGTCTAGACTTGAGGAATTTATAGGTTATGGGTTATGGCATTAATCCTTCAACAGATCTTAGATTTATATTCTGAACATAAAGAAACACAACACAATAATACAATGTCTCAACAGCACAACATAGTAAACCAAATTTAAAAGGTTTTATTTAATTTCAAATCACTCCTAATAAGAAGCCAAGTTTACATGAATATATAATTGAAATTGAAACTACAAAGTTTCTCCTAGTAAGGTTTTGGTGGTGGGGCATGTGTAGCTGGTGGTGGTGGTGGATGGTGACGATGATGGTGCCTATGTCGTTTATGATGCGTCGGGGCAGGTGCTGGTGCATGTCCATGATGATGATGATGATGATGTTTTGTATGAATAGATTCTTCGGTTAAGTATTTCTCTTGATCAATATCAAAAGAGAGGGCGATGGTAAAAAGAGCTACAAATATACAAATCAAAAGGAACAAAGAAGGAGTCTTCATTTTGTGAGTTTGTGTTGTGAAAATGTTGAAGGCTCGATGCCTTTTTATATAAAAAAAATTAGGACCATGCATTGAACACAATAATTAATAATTAATGAGATTATGGCGATCCTTTTTTTGTAGAATCAAATGACATATTAAAAAGTCTATAGTCAAATACTAGTCAAACGAATTAATAATTACAGATACGTACTTTGACTACAAAATTCAAAATAAATTAAACAATATTCAAAAAATCATAGTCAAATACTAGTCAAACCAATTAATAATTACAGATACTTTTAACTACAAAATTAAAAATAAATTAAACAATATTCAAAAAATCATAGTCAAATACTAGTCAAACGAATTAATAATTACATATACTTTTGACTACAAAATTCAAAATAAATTAAAAAATATTCAAAAAATCATAGATAATTAATAATGAACAATTAAAAAAAATAAAAATTAGGACCATGCATTGAACACAATAATGAGATTATGGCGATCCAAGTGAGTTCTTGTAGAATCAAATGACATATTAAAAAGGTCTAGAGTCAAATACTAGTCAAACGAATTAATAATTAAAGATACTTTAACTACAAAATTCAAAATAAATTAAACAATATTAAAAAAATCATAGATAATTAATGATGAACAATTAAAAAAATAAAAATCAAGAAAATCAAGAAATACCAAAAAATAAAAATAATTGAGGATACAAAATCCGACACACATTATCATGCGTACAAAAGATCACTCAGAATCGGAGAACACATGATCACATTGAAAAATTCGAAATAAATTAAAAAGAATCAATTATTTGTATTTATCGACCCTAATTAATATATATATATATATATATTGGTTTCGAGTTCTGTACGATGTTTAAAACCATCACATTCGACTCCGGTAATTTGATAAATTTTGGGTGCTTTCAATCTAACAGTTCCGAACGCAAGTATATACTGTCACACAAAACCATAAATATGTGTGTGAATCATCATTCGGTTCAGATGCTACCAATTGTGGCGATCATGTTTAAAATTTAGCAAAAAATGTTATTTTCCACACATTCATATTCTAAACAAAATCAACATATGTGTATTTTTTATAGGAGTAAAATATTATATTACTTTTTATATACGATTGTTAATGCATTATATTTATTCATTCGAAATTTATTTATTTTTAATAATAATGAATTTATTTGTTGTGATCATATTTATGTCATTACGTATCTCGCACACGTAATTAGTGGGCAACGATTACTAGTACAGTTATATATGGTTGCCTCTGAAACTTGATCTTCATCTTGATATGCGCAGAACATACCAATAATATAATTTAAGTATTCAACCATATTAACCTAAAAATTGTTCTTTAAACTGAACTCATAAACTATATATATATATATATATATATATATATATTAGAGTCTCTTTCAAAAAAAATATAAAAACATATATGCTAGAGTTGTTATACCTCTTGATCAAACTTGGGGTTGTGGTCAATATGATCTAAGGCATAATTTGGATCCAATTTCACGAGTTATGCACTCAAATACAATTAATGTATGAATTTATGTTAACTTCCGCTCATTTAGTTTATTTATTTCATTAAGGATTACACCTCTATCATCGTTTTCATTAAGTTATTTTGATTGTAAAGCAAAAAGTTATTAACTAATGCCAAAAATCAATATGTTGAAACTTAGTTTTTTTAAATTTTTCCCAAACACTTATTTATATTTTGGAAAGTAAGTTTTTTTTTCTACTGCTTTCTGAAAGCAGATTTTTAACTGAAAAAATTGATAACAAACTCGTACCTAGACAGTTATCATCCTTAACTGAAATCAATTTCAATAAACTCTATAATAGCCAAATTTTCAATCAAGATAAATAGAAACTAACAAGTTTTGAATATGTTCACTGTCTAGGTGAATAATTTATATGTATCAACATGTCTTTGCAATTTTATTTTATGTATGTTTCTTTAGCTTAAAGTTGTAGATGAAATATAATTTGGCGAATCCATCTGTAGTCATCAGTTTTTAGAAATTAGGGCTCGGTTTTTCATATCAAGTGTACCAGTGAGTCATTATGACGATAGTTTCTTTTAATTTCACAACTTGTAAGCAAACAGATAGAATTAATGTATAAATTAATTTTAGATTCTGTTAATTTAGTTTCGTTATGTATCATCATTTTTATCGAAGTGATCTATCAATTTTATACATAACGTTAACCTCCTTCGTATCTTCATAACTTCAAAATAAAAACAAGTGAAAAAATTGAGTTAGTGTTTGCATTGTTAAGTACGTGAACATACATTTTGCTAGTAATTATCAATTTGAATTGGATATGATTTATATGAAGCGAGATCTGTATGAGATTGCAAAACCTTTGTACGTTGTTGATTTGATGATAAAAATCATGTTCAAGACCATATATAACCAGAATTTTTTTGAATATCAAGCGAAAAACAAATAGTTTTGTATCGATCCTAACACCGCAATTGGCGTTGGTCGAATATTTCCTTGCCTAAATTATTATTTGTAGTCTAGGAATTTATAGGTTATGGGTTATGTCATTAATCCTTCAACAGATCTTAGATTTATATTCGGAACATAAAGAAACACAACACAACAATACAATGTCTCAACAGCACAACATAGTAAACCAAATTTAAAAGGTTTTATTTAATTTCAAATCACTCCTAATAAGAAGCCAAGTTTACATGAATATATAATTGAAATTGAAACTACAAAGTTTCTCCTAGTAAGGTTTTGGTGGTGGGGCATGTGTAGCTGGTGGTGGTGGTGGATGGTGACGATGATGGTGCCTATGTCGTTTATGATGCGTCGGGGCAGGTGCTGGTGCATGTCCATGATGATGATGATGATGGTTTGTATGAATGGATTCTTCGGTTAAGTATTTCTCTTGATCAATATCAAAAGAGAGGGCGATGGTGAAAAGAGCTACAAAGATACAAAGCAAAAGGAACAAAGAAGGAGTCTTCATTTTGTGAGTTTGTGTGGTGAAAATGTTGAAGACTTGAAGCCTTTTTATATAAAAAAAAATTAGGACCATGCATTGAACACAATAATTAATGAGATTATGGCGATCCAAGTAAGTTTTTGTAGAATCAAATGACATATTAAAAAGGTCTAGAGTCAAATACTAGTCAAACGAATTAATAATTACAGATACGTACTTTGACTACAAAATTCCAAATAAATTAAACAATATTCAAAAAATCATAGTCAAGTACTAGTCAAACCAATTAATAATTACAGATACTTTTAACTAGAAAATTAAAAATAAATTAAACAATATTCAAAAAATCATAGTCAAATACTAGTCAAACGAATTAATAATTACAGATACTTTTAACTACAAAATTAAAAATAAATTAAACAATATTCAAAAAATCATAGTCAAATAATAGTCAAACGAATTAATAATTACAGATACTTTTGACTACAAAATTCAAAATAAATTAAATAATTTTGAAAAAATCATAGGTAATTAATAATGAACAATTAAAAAACATAAAAATCAAGAAAATCATGAAATGCCAAAAAAAAAATTGAGGATGCAAGATCCGACACACACATTAATACATTATCGTACGTACACAAGATCACTCAGAATCGGGGGACACATGCATGATCACACATGATAAAAATGAAAAATTAAAAATAATTAATTCTTTGTATTTATCAACCCTTATTAATATTAATATATTGGTTCCGAGTTCTGTATGATGTTTAAAACCATCATGTTTGACTTCAATAATTTGATAAATTTTGGGTGCTTTCAATCTAACAGTTCCGAACGTAAGTATATATTGTCACACAAAACCATAAATATGTGTGTGAATCGTCATTCGGTTCAAATGCTACTAATTGTGGCGATCATGTTTAAAATTTAGCAAAATATATATCTATTTCATGTCAATCACCGAAACATAGTCGTTGAATTAAGAGCTTAAAAATAATCTTATCCTGTGACGCTTTACCATATTTCATGACAATTACTTGTCAAGCAAATATAATCTATAATAAATTTTTTTTTGAATGTTAAATTTGAAAATATTAATAATTAATCTCTTCACGGTTTAATGATCATGGGATTAATTATTTCCTCTTTTCTATTTGGCCTATGTAATGATTTATGACTGTATTTTTTTAGAATATCCCGACTACGGCAATATAGGTATATGGTTGCCTCTGAAACTTGATCTTCATCTTGATATGCAGAACATCCCAATAATAATTTTCTCGGATTCAATTTAATCATATTAACCCAAAAATTGTTCTTTAAACTGAACTCGTAGACTATATACTATAGTTGTTATAACTTATACCCCTTAATCAAACTTGAGGTTGTGGTCAATATGTTGCAAGTCATAATTTGAATCCAATTTCACGACTTATGCACTCAAATACAATTAATGTATGAATTTATGTTAACTTCCGCTCATTTAGTTTATTTATTTCATTAAGGATTACACCTTTATCATCGTTTTAATTGAACTGATTTATTAATTCTATATAAAAAAAAAGCAATATCTTGTGCTGATCAAGTTTTTCACCGTGTTCTCGTTTTAATGATAATTGCTTTAACTTCCAAAAAAACATCTTCCTTTATATCTTCATTAATTATTTCAAATACACTAATTTATACATTGTGAGCTACCAGAGAGCATACATTTTGCTAGAAACAATCAATTTGAGTTTCGAAATGGATATGAAGGGAGACCTGTATAAACGACTTAGTTGTCGATTTGATGATAAATTACTATTTGTTGTCTAGACTCTAGACTTGGGAAATTTATAGATTAATCTATTCAACTTAGCTTAAGATTTATATTCGGAACATACAGAAACACAACGCAACAACACAATTTCTCAAAAGCACAGTATTATAACAGAATTAAAAAGGTTTTATTAATTTCAAATCAATATTCCTCATAAGAAGCCAAGTTTACATGGATATCATTGAAACTATACTAAGTTTCTCCTAGAAATATTTTGGTGGTGGAGCATGTGTAGTTGATGGTGGTGGTGCTGGTGGTGGTGGATGGTGACGATGCTTCGGTGGTGGATGGTGCCTGCGTCGTTTATGATGATGTGCCGGGGCAGGTTCTGGTGCATGTTTATGTCCATGATGATGATGATGATATCTTTTATGAAGAGATTCCTCACTTAAGTAATAAGTCTCTTGATCAATATCAAAAGAGAAAGCGATGGTGAAAAGAGCTAGGATGATACAAATCAAAAGAAACAAAGGAGGACTCTTCATTTTTATGAGTTTGTGTAGTGAAAATGTTGAAGACTTGATCCCTTTTTATATAAGAAAATTAGGAGCATGCATTGAAAACATCATTGCGATTATGGCCTCCAAGGGATCGAGTTTTTGTAGAATTAAATGACATCTCTTGTATTACAAAGGTCTACAGTCATAAACTAGTCAACAGAGTTATTAATTGCATATGCTAGTCTATCGAATTATTAATTACAGTTGCTTTGACTAGAAAATTCAAAATAAATGTAATAAAAAAAAACCCATAGAAAATAGGATAAACAATTAAGAAAAACAAAATCATGAAGTACCACAAAAAGGTATCAAATGTTATCATGCAAAAACTAAAAATTGAGGATACAAAGATCACATATGATTATGGCTGTAGGGGTCGGAAAAATCCCCTAAACCCGACCCGAAACTCTCCCAACCCGAGCTAGTCCCGACCCGATTGTGTCGGGTATTATTCTGACCCGATCACTTTCGTGCTTGATTTTTAAAATTATCGGATATTCGTGGGGTACCGAAATTTAATTATATCTATTTAATTTTGAACTATTCTTTGTTATTATTAGTTTTCTTAAAAAATAAACTTCAGTTGCAAATTTATAATTGTAAATTGCTTCAGCTAAATAAACTGATCCTAACTTAATTCGAATAATATTTTCATATGAATGTAAAACACAATTCAAAATCACGAAACATAAAAAGAGCTCCTTAGCGGACCAGTATATATATAACCAGCCATTGTGAAAAAAATTACAAACTATAAACAACTAGATATTTATGTATATGCCTATATTTCAAAATTTACAAATTTAATTACTATTAAGTGTTATATATGAGTATTAAAATTGTTATTTCGACAACTTTTAGTGCATTTTTTTTTCCAATTTCCAGTTAGTTATTAAAACTTTTAGTTTCCCGAATTGAAAAAAAATGTGTCGGGAATATCATATCCCAACCCGTCGTTACCCGAACTATCGGGCATCTGAATTTTCGGGTATCCGCAATGTCAGGTTCGGAGTCAAAATGATTTCTGATTCTAATCGAGTAGGGAGTCAGGTTGATAGATTTTGGGTCCCGACCCAATCCCACCCGTTAATTGTTGGAAGGTCCAAAAAACCTAGACTTATTTAAGTTTTAGTTCATGGACCAAACTTATTTAATTTTTAGTCCAGACCCAATAAAAAACTCATGGTTTCATCCGTTTTTATTTTTTCATCTGTATTTTAAAATATAAATTATTGACCTCTAGTAACATATTTTACGTTTAAAATCAACTTTTCACGTTTAAATAAACTTTTACATAAAAAAATATATATATTGACTCAAAACTCATGATTTTCATATGTTTTGTATATTTTAATCAGTTTTTTAAAATACAAATCATTGACTCATAGTAACATATTTTATGTTTAAATAAACGTTTACATGTAAAATATAGATATTGACTCGTACAAATAAAAAATTTAACGTTTCATCTGTTTTATATTTTAGACTAAATTTTAAATAAATTGTATTTTTTTGACCTATACTTAATAAAAGATCAAAAATTGGAGTACTGGACAGAAAATTACCCATAACACGCATGATTGACGAACACAAGATAACACAAGGAAATTCAAAATAAATTAGAAAACATAAAAAATGCAAAAGTCATAGATATGTGAGAATAAAAAATAAAACGAAAACAAAAAAAAAATCTAAAAATGCAAATGCTATCAAAAAACAAAAAACAAAAAACGGAGAACATAAGACCACACTCGATGAGCTATATCTCATATGATCGGAGAATACATAATTGCATTGCATCCGGGAACATGCACATGATCATTTTATAAATTATATCTTAATTAGTGTCACATTTTAACGATTGGAAATTATTGATATTGGACTACATTTCATACTCCTTGTTTTGTTTCCCCGATCCTTCTTAATTATGACCTTGGCTTATATATACAAGTCGAGTTTCATGATTATTAAACTTCATATTAACAAACCATACCAAACTAGCACAAGAAAAGGTTAACATACCACTCACTATAAAAAAAAAAAAATTACTTTTTAAAAACCGTTGATAAAGTGAGTGTTGATTAATTTTAACAATAAAATTGCAACTGTTTTTGTTTCTAAATGTTGTTAAAATTAACCGACGCTTACTTACCAACAGTTTAAAAAACTAAACGGTTGGTATCTAACTTTTGATTCGGGAAAAAATTGGTTTAATTATCTCAACTACCATACATTAACAAAATAGGGACCAAACTACTGACATTAACAATTTAGACACTGAACTATATATTTTTTCTTAAACTGCGGACCTCCGTCAATTTAATTGGATGGAAATTAAGTTTAAATTATATTTCAATCCCAAATTTTATAAAACATATGAATTTAACTCGAAAAATTTATAATTTTACATTTTTAACCCGAAAAAATATATTTTTTTAAAAAAATGAAATAATTTTTTGAAAAAATCAACTTTTAAAAAAATGGCTTTTTTTGAAAGAAATTACTTTTTTTGAAAGAAATTACTTTTTTTGAAAAAAATAACTTTAAAAAAGAACAAAAGAAGTTGCTTTTTTTTCAAAAAGGAACTTTTTTTAAAAATATTAACTTTTAAAAAAAAATATTTTTATAAAAAAAGTTAAATATTTAAAAAAAAAAGTTCCTTTTAAAAAAAAAGCAACTTCTTTTGTTTTTTTTAAGTTAATTTTTTTCAAAAAAGTCATTTTTTTAAAAGTTAATTTTTTCAAAAATAAGTTAATTTTTTCAAAAAATAAGTTACTTTTTAAAAAAAACAATATTTTTTCGGGTTAAAAATGTAAAATTATAAATTTTCCGGGTTAAATTCATATGTTTTATAAAATTTGAGACTGAAATGTAATTTAAACTTAACTTACGTCCAATTAAATTGACGAAGGTCCCAATTTAGAAAAAAATATATAGTTCGGTGTCTAAATTGTTAATGTCACTAGTTTGGTTTCCATTTTATTAATGCATTGGTAGCTGCGATTACAAAACAAATTTTTTCTCACTTTGATTCTAGTGAAACCCCCACCGACAAGTCACTTAACCTCCATCCCATAATCAAAACTAGATTTAACAATTTCAAATAGCATTATATATGGTACAGTTTTCTTATTTAGTTAGAGTTTAGAAAAGTTTTTTTTTTTGTTTTAACAATGAGCCAAAGTGGTTAGTCCAAACGATTGATATCCAAATACATCACGTTCATCGTCAGGGTTCGAACCCTGACACATGCAAAACAGGTTTAACTCCAAATAATTGTTACTATTTATAAAAAAACAAAAAAGGCGTGATAACAATGCTAAATTAATGTAGGCTTATTAAATATGGATGATATAAAAATTCATAAATAAAACATGTTTTTTCTTCCTAGAAAATACAAAAAATAAATAAAGTAAAAAAAAAAAAAGTTACACTTTTAGTGAGTCTCACTTTATCAGAAAGGAATATATTTACACTTTACGCTACTGTTATCTTCTTGTCCACACTCTCTAATACAAAAAACAAATAAAAAAAATATATTTTTTGTATTTTATCTGTCAAATTAAATCCACAAATATTTATTCTCACTTTTCCTCACCCCACAGAAATTCCTCTCTCTCTCTCTCTCTCTCTCTCTCTCTAGCTTGATCAGAATTAGCTATGTCTTTTAGAGGGGTAAGTTCCCTATCATTATATATATATATAAATATATGTGTGTGTATATATATATATATCATGTATTTATGTATTCAGTTAGCTGTTGTTTTTATAGCTTTTATGAAGTGGGTTTCTTTCTATATGTATATATTATCAGTTAGCTGTTGTTTTTATAACTTTTATGAAGTGGGTTTCTTTCTATATGTATATATTTATGTATATATTATCAGTTAATTGTTGTTTTTATAACTTTTATGAAGTGGGTTTCTTTCTATATGTATATATTATCAGTTAGCTGTTGCTTTTATAACTTTTATGAAGTGGGTTTCTTTCTATATGTATATATATATATATATATATATATATATATTAGTTAGCTGTTGTTTTTAGAGCTTTTATGAAGTGGGTTTCTTTCTATATGTATATATTTATGTATGTATGTATGTATGTATATTTATCAGATGATTATAGTTTTTAGAGCTTTTATGAAGTGGGTTTGTTTTTATATTAGAATTCCTTGTGTTATGTATGTATATATTTGTAATCATTGAGTTTGGATGTGAAATTTGGGTTTAGATAGTTTCTAGGGTTTAAAGGTTTTGTTTTTGGGTGCTGTTTATATTTTTCTATTTAATGTTTATTATCATGCTGAAATTTTGCAAAATGTTTAGAGAGTGGTTTAGACTTTAGATTTTAGAAGGTGGTGTTAGGATCGTTTGGTTGCAACTAAGCTCGCTTTTTTTTGGTTAGTTTGTCAACTAAAGAATAGTTTTTTTTTCTTTTATGACTCTAAAATTACAAAATTAAGGCAGAATAAATCCATTTATTTGCTCTATCAAGAAAAAGCCAATTGAGTTGCTTAAAAGTTGCAGCCAGACAAGACGGTTTTATTTTGTTACTGGTTTTAATCTTAAAAACTTAACTTTATCCGAGTTTATTTTTTTTTTAAATATGGGGGTGCTGAGAGGATAAAATACATGGTAAAAAATCGATTTTTTCCTCGATACGGGGGTGTTCTAGTCTCTTTTAGCCTACTACTAGTTCCTGTCCTGATTTTATCAAGTTTAAAATCTAATGTTTAGGTCATGAGAAGCCAACAAAAAGCTAATTATACAATGAAAAGCCAATGCAGCTTATAAGTTAGGAAGCACGAAATCTAGGAAAGTATACGACATATTGAGTCCTCATCTAATAAACTGATTCTATTAATTTAGGAAAATGTAGCTCCAACTATACAGTCTATACTACTAGGAATTACGAAAAAACGAAGCTTTGAAGGTACAGTCAAACTAGTGCTATTTTGCAGGATATATATTCTTTAAGTAATAAAACTAGTTTGGTGATGAGGTTTTTATTGTGAAATTCTCTCCAATTTGTTCAGTTTTGATATGCTGTTTCCCTCCTTTGGTTGTCGTAGGCTCATTGGAAAGGAGAGAGTTAGTTTTTTTAGACCAAACACTTTGTTCTCCAGGGGACCTTTAGACCAAATTTTTAAGGGTAAATGTTTTTTGTAACTCTACTTAACATTTCACTTTGTATTAGTAATCTTATGCTTATTGTTAGGATCAAACTAAATATTTCAGGGTATGATTTGTACTGCTACTGTATTGGTACAAAAATTAAAAGGGACTTGTTAATCTTCTCCATTTGTAATGGTTATCTTTTTGGGTAAATAATTTATGCAGTACAGATCATTTCAATCTTTATATCAACAATTTCTAGGCTTTGAATTCATATTTCACCTCGTTTATACCTTTAAGTTTGAATAGATAAAGCGTTAACATTAAAAAATTACGATTGCACCAATGTGGGTATTTTGGATTACTTTTCGTTGTTTTGTGTTCTTTCCTATCGCTAGAGTTGAGAAGTTTCCATTGTAAGAGGATTTAAGAATACCTTTTATTACCTCGAATATACACATTAGCGTATTGGCATTTCTAAATTCTCTAGATTGAACCTTCTTTTTGCACCTTAATTGTTAAGTTTGGAGTAAATATTAAGACTAAAATTATGCGTGAAAGAAAAAATTCCTCATAAAATATGAGTATAGGAAACGTCTGTTCTGATCACTTTTTCTTTGAGATTCAGTACATGGAACTTAATAAAACTCAGGAATTCGGAATTTTTATCATTTCTTTGGCAATAGATCTGGATACACTCATACACCTACATATGTTTTTTCACTTTTTATTAATTCTCATTGATTTGGAAAAATATTCAAATACTCAGTTTGATTTCAGACTCATGCTTCCTCTGGCATGGGAGTTGCTGACCTGAGTAAAAGCACATACATGGAATTACAGAGGAAGAAGGTTCACCGTTATGTGATATTCAAAATTGATGAGAAGAAAAAAGAGGTAGTGGTAGAAAAAACTGGAACTCCAGCTGAGAATTATGATGATTTTCTCGCATCTTTGCCTGAAAATGATTGTCGATATGCTGTGTACGATTACGATTTTGTGACCTCTGAGAATTGCCAAAAGAGCAAGATCTTTTTCTTTGCATGGTTAGTAAATTCGGATCCCTAATTCTTGTTTGCTCATTGAGAGGTGTTTCTTTCACGTATTCGTTCGTTTTCTCCAATATGTTTTATAATTAGTGTCATACCTGTGATGAGTTTGTTTTCTGACTTTTTATATTTTTTCTAAGAACTGCTTTTTGGGGGGAGAAAGAAATAATTTTGTAAAAGTTGCTTTAAGTAAGTGAGACATTTGGATTGCTTATAAAAAAAGTGAGACATTTGGATATTAAGTTTGCAAGTATGAAATGGAAAAAGTGATAAACTTCATTATTTTCTTTGTATGTTTGCTCTATGATTTGCTTATCCGTTGTCTATTTGCCATTGAAAAGTTTGGTCCATGTGCCTTTTCAAATTTTAGATGTTTTTTCTGTGTGATTCTTCGGTGCATGCCTGCATATTTGCTCTTTTAACTTGCTGGCGTAACCAAAAATTATGAACATTTTAAGAAGGGTTGTGCTTGTTATGGTTTTAAGTTTTAACAGAAAGTTCTTAACAATTGAGGTGTAACCGGCAGATGAGATGTTCATTTGTTTTGGTTATACATTGAAGGCATTTGTTATACATAGCTGTGACTAATGAGTTAATTTCTGCCAGCTTTTAGAGATAGATAATTGTCATAACTCGTTATGTTAAGAGAACTATTTGTTGTTTACTGAATTTGGGCTCTATGCGTGTGCTTTCTTCTAGTCTACTCTTCATAATTGAGTAGTATTTCGCTTGCTTTCATTTTCTATGTGAATAAACTATCTAGCTGTTTTGTTATTTGAACCACTGAACGTGTTCTAATTGAGAGCTTAGTCGATTTGACTTTTCTATGCTCTTCCATTCAAATGTACTTTCAGAAAGTTTTCTGATAAAAAATAGAGCACTGATATTTGTGCCACCATTTCACCCCATCAACGAAATTGAAAATCAGATTTTTGCATTTCGATTCATGTAGTTTGTTACATGTAGGGAGAACCCCGGTTGGACCAATGAGAAGTGTTAAAATAAAAAAATAGGATTCAAACACTTTAATATTCAAGTTCGGGTGGGATGAAAAGATGCGGCAAAAATCAAGTACCAAAGAGCTAAGGGATGAAGTAGCAATTTTAAATTTAAACTTCCAAATTAATAATTCAAATATTAAGATCCTATTTCCCTTGCTTGTGCTCATAATCATGTCATCAATCATAGAAGCTTCTCAGGACAGCGAATATGACCAATGAAAATCACGAAAATCATCGAGTACACTTTTAGGGACAGAAATCCTTTTTGCTTAATTAATTTAAAAAATATCCCATATAGAAATATTAATTATATAATCGTATCATACATATTATTTTAATTTTAAATATAACTATAACTATTTCAGGTCTCCTTCTGTGTCAAAAATCCGTGCTAAGATGCTGTATGCCACAACCAAACTAATGTTCAGGAGGGAGTTAGAAGGCATTCATTACGAGATACAAGCCACCGATCCCACTGAGATTGAACTTGAAGTGATACAAGACCGAGCTTACTGAACCTCGTTCCAACAGGACAATTAAACTGCAGTATTTGCCCCTTTTTCTGTTTCTGATGATACAAATACATATAATAGCTTACTCGTAAATAATGCAACGTCTGTGAAATGCTGATTAGGAATTTGTTATGTGGAATTCCTTGTTGTCGGGATGCTTTTCAGATGGGTTATGTTGTTTTAATGTTAATTATTCAGCTACTAAATATGCATCAACTGTGGTTAAATCCGTTTGCTTGTTGATCGTTCAAAGGGCATTATGTCATCTTTCGCTATAGCCTATAGGAACAAACACTGATGGAATGGTGATTTTTTGGGCAAAGCTTTGCTAAAATTTAAAACAAAGTCCAACTTAAAAGTTGTCCATTCAAGAATGACATATTAGAAAGAGAGGGAGATAGAGAGAATGCAAGCATGCAATTTTAGCCTTTGGTTAGGGAAATGTTAGGCCTAATTAAACCCTGTCTAAGTTTTAGCAGAACTGCTCCTGGTTTTGTGACCCTGCTATCTAAAGGCTTTGATCGCGAGGTATTTAATGTCGATAATTGTCACAGGTTATCATGTTTTTCACCCATTTAGGTTGCAAAGGTCTCATTTTTTCAAATGAAGTTTGTACCATGTAATTCAATTCTATTTTTTTAATAATAAATAAACCTCTCTTGAGGTAACCCACTTTCTAGGCGCTAAGAATCGAATCCCGGTGCTTAGCGAGGTAAACTATGTGGGGCCAGTAATATTGTCCAAGTTTTTAATGCTTTTGCTAGTCATAGGAGATAGACCCTGAATTTGCATTTTGGGCTTGTGATTATTCATGTAATTAAGACCAGACCGCGTTTTCTCTTTCTATAAGGCGAGAACAGAGTATGGGAAATGTCTCTTCAATTCTAACATAGAACTGACTACTGAGGATTGACGGATTTTTTTTTCCCCGTTGGAACAAAAATCGCAGGGGGGTAATCTTATCAAAAACACAACTTGTTTGGTTGCAAGACTATTAGTCCCGGAACTTGCAATCTCGTTTGTATAATGAGTAGGTTACGAAAATATGGTTGGATTATTAGTCTCTGAAGTCTGAACTAACAATACCACATCCACATGCATTTCCACCGAATTTGAATCATGTGTCCAACGGGTTTATTATACTTTAGTACCATTAGCTATACACGTATTTCGGTTAAGTACCATAAACTATAAATTTTTCCATTTAATACACCAACTATGCTCTCCCCGTTTTGTTTTAGTACCATTCGGTTCAAAAAATGGATGGAAAGTTGACATGTGCGAGGCACATGTTAATTTTGAAATTGTTTTACTTTTATACCCTTGTAAATCTAAGGTATTCACAAAAATACCACACTTTTCTTTTCCAATACTAAAGTAAAACATTTTTTAAATTTACAACTTATATTAAATACAAATAACATAAATAAATTTAATCGTATACAAATGCTAAAAATTATAGAATTTACTAAGAATTTGAAACAATATACTAAAAAAATTACATAATTACAAAAAATACGAAATTAACATAAAAATATAAATTATATAGTCAAGTCTGTATACAAGGATATTCTTTATAGTTTATATTTTAAAATTTTAGTATTATATAAACAATGTCTAAAAAACAGAACTTATAAAAACATATACCTTATGGTTTATATTTTATTTAAAATAGTAATAAACTGTAAATAAATACAAATTAAATCTACAAATCTAATTAATAAGCATTAAATTAGAAAAAGAAAAAAAATGGTGTAACACCATCTCCATCACTCTAATTTACTATTCCCTCCGTTCCCATTTAATTGTCTATTACGAAACTACATGCAATTTTGACCGACCAATAACTTGTATCAAAATTGTCGGAATGAAAATTTTCAAAAGTTGATCATATAGTTCAAATGTTAAATTTTATGATTAGATTTAAAAAAAAATTATTTCGATAATTTTGATACAAGTTATATAACAGCCAAAATTACACGTAGTTTCGTAATGTATAATTAAATGGAACGGAAAAATCATTATTCATTTATTTGGATCTGTAACTTACGGCCACCATCTCCATCACTCTCCTCATCCCCCATAACCACCATCAGATCTGCATAATTTGTACTTCTATATTTAGACCTTTAATATACTGTATATATGTATAACCAATTTTATTCAAAATTATTTTTATTTAATTTAACTAGTTGTTGACGATTGGATCCTTTTATTTTGCTCTGATGGTTTAGATTATTAAACAACCATAATTGTAATTATTTATAAGACAAAAGACAAAAGTACTCCTGAATTTAACGGGTTCTGTGCAAAAGTTAACGTCAACTGACGGAATTGTATTAAAAGAACATAATCGCTTTAGCTTATGGTACTAAAACGAAAAGCGTTCATAGTTAATGGTACAAAAGTATAATAAACCCTGTTTCCAACTATTATTTATAGTCCCGACCTATCTTAACCAACCAAACACATCTTTTGTCGATCCGACTACATTTGATGTTCAATCCCGATGGCCAAGTACCTCAACCAAACAAATTCTTTGATTATGGGATTTTTTTTTCCCGCTTGTGGCGGTATGCAGACCGTCTGTGATTGATACAGACAACGGCTGTATTAGTAGGGAAGGATACAAGTCACGACACGTAATAAAAACTCAATCTACTAAAATACAAAAAAAAAGATAATTTTTTTAATTTTTAATTAATATTTAAATTTATGATAGACTTAACTAGAATTCCAATATATTTATTTGAGTTTTTAATAGGTTTAGTTTTTAATACGTGACGTGATTTGTACCATTACCATCCGTATTAATCACAGACGTCTTACATAAACCATAATCCCTTTTTTTTCTGAGCTTTAGCAGATCAACAGTAGATTAATTTGATAATGGGTTCCACTTTCATATGCATTATTTCAACAAGTTCGATGGTTCTAAATACTAATCAATGAAAAATGGTCCCAAAATGGAAAACAAAATAAGTCATATGCGATATATTAAAATTTGATACTTATCTACGTTCCCCTTTTTTGTTTTTATATCTTCTTTAATAAAATCAACTTGTCCAGTTGGCCCCTTCATTTTTTATTGGAGGACCTACTAGCTAGGTCTTCAAGTACAATATTAAGTTAGATATTTTATAATAAATATTACTGTTTAGTATATAATTTTGTTAAATATTACTGTTACCATACATAATGAATTATGAATCCTATAAACGTGCTGTCATGTTATACTATCCATATATATAAAATTTAACTATTATAGTATAAAAAGTAACAATAATAAGAAATTATATAAATTTATTAAATTTCAGTAAATACCAAATTCATCTTAATGAGCAATATATATAAATTTTTAGATGAATATAATAGTAATAAATTATCATGAAATCCATATTTTTGTAGTTGAAATATTGTTATTATTATTAAATTAATAGATAATCTGAAATTTTATATAAATATAAATGATTATTTATATAATAAAATGTGTTAAATTTGAAAAAATAGGAGGCCCGTTTAATCTAAATTGAACAATGGTTAAGCAAAAGTGTCAAGTTACAGTGAACAATAATGGGGCAACAGTTATTTCACAAAATGTCAACTAGAAAAACCCACAACATATAAGTGAAGAGCTTATTTTTACTCTAAAAATTGTTTTACTGAATAATTTTCTTATTACCTGCAAGAAAATCTGTCCCCATCAACTTTTCTTCTAGTTGTTTCCGGATCCATAGATATAAGTTATTTTATTCCTTATTTAGAAATTATGACAATTCACACGACATTGCTTTTTTGCCTTTGGTCATATGATCTATAAATTTATGTCAGTGTTCTCTAATATTGCTCTCTAAAGTTGCAAGCTCTAGATTTTATTCCTCACCAGGTTCAGTCTTTTGTCAAATTCTGCATTATGTATATATATATTATATTGTGGAAAAGTTAATAGCAAGAAACAAATTTTGGGGTACGCAAAATAATTGTACTTAAGAGTGTGATTGGTGTCTTTTGTATAATTTGTTCTTCCTTTTTTGGGTAGTTAGGCAGGCTACAACCCAGATCCTACCATAAAAATCCGCTTTTGGGTTCCGTAAATCAGCTACAGGATAAAAAAAAATTACATTTATATTGGATTTGTGATCTGCTGTTGGAATATTACTTTTTGGATCATTCCTTGATATTTTTAAGGCTGTTGTGTTAGCTTTTGATGGTAGATTTAATCTGAACTGAAAGATCCGTGTATTTTTTAGTATGGGTAGCAATTCGAAAACCATAGTATGGTTTAGGAGGGATCTGAGAATTGAGGATAATCCTGCCTTATCAGCTGCCGCTACGGATGGAGCTGTTTTCCCTTTATTTATATGGTGCCCTAAAGAAGAAGGGCAATTTTACCCTGGTAGAGTTTCGAGGTGGTGGCTAAAAGAGTCTCTTGGCCAATTAGATCAGTGCTTGAGATCTCTTGGAACTCGGCTTTCTTTTGTCAAATCTCAAAATAGTTTTGAAACTCTTTTGGAATGTGTTCATGCTATTGGAGCGACTAAGGTCGTGTATAATCATCTCTACGGTATGTCCAGTTCGTTTCATTAATTTTCACAATTTTCCGGAGTTCCTAGTATGTTTTACTTATTGGTTTCACAGTTTTTATTTTCACGCCGATCGTTGATGATATTTGTTTAATTTTTAGGAAATAAATGTTCTTTTTCAGATTCAAAAGTAAGGAGAAGTTAGAACTTTAGAACACTTCAACATACATTAGGGGAGTTTCAAAAATTGAAGAAAAATATAAGATTCTTCAACTTTAACAAGGAATGCTAGAGACTCCAACTTCACTTAGTATGCCAAACCGAAGTTTTAGTATACAAGGTCTAAATTGGAATCACGAGTTCATATCAAATAGTTCTACGGATGTATCAGCAGGAAAATGAAAAGTCCTATGAAAATAGCCAATCTTTCTCGTTATTTATTAAAAACCGATCAATTTTCTTAAGAATTGATTCATGATCTTCTAGAAATCCTATGGAAAAACAATTTCTAGACTCATAGAAGAGATGTGGTTGTGCCGAACAGTTCTTTTACATAAACTTATGCATTTCTACAGTAGCATATGAAAGTTTGATTGCTCAGATAATTTCAAATTAAGGCATTATTATTTTCCAGATCCTGTTTCTCTTGTTCGTGATCATGATATCAAACGAAAGCTTTGTGAGCTTGGAATTTCAGTGCAAAGCTACAATGGAGATTTGTTGAATGAACCATGGGAAATATATGATGAGAAAGGGTATGCTTGTACTACCTTTGATTCGTACTGGGACAAGTGCCTGAGTATGCAGACGACACCTGTCTCGCATCTTCCCCCATGGCGGCTCATGCATGCAGCAGGTATGTTTTTTCTGTTTAGTGAAATAATATAAAAACAGCTTGACGATTAGCGCTGATGTCAGTACTTCTCAAAACTAAAAAACAAAAAGAGTAGCGTAATTTCCCCATGACAAAATATTTAAATGTGACAAGTATCATCAGCCATTCGAGCACTATTTTGTGCTTTCTATTTTCAGTGATATTGTATGATTTGGCCAATTGTTGATTTATTGAGTACACTAAATTTGTAGTATAACGCAAAAAAGGTTCATTGTCCTTAAGTTGCTATATTTCCTTGAAATTTTCAGTAAATTTTCAAACTCGGATTGCTTGAGTTTCTTAACTAGAAAAATAGATTTTTGTTTAAGTAATCTCTGGGTTTAGCAACTTTGTGTGTTTTTTTCGCTTATACAGGAAAAATAGAAGATTGTTCAATTGAGCAACTTGGTCTGGAAGATGAATCAGAAAAACCCAGTAATGCTTTATTAGGAAGAGCATGGTCTCCAGGTTGGAGCAATGGCGACAAAGCTTTGAGCGAATTCGTCGAACATCACTTGTCTAATTACGCGATAGATAGGCATAAAATTGCTGGTAATTCCACGTCATTATTATCCCCTCACCTTCATTTCGGTGAATTAAGTTCGAGAAAAGTTATCCACACTATTCGAGTAAAGCACATTCTATGGGCCAAAGAAGGGAACATTATCGGACAAGAGAGTGCAACTCTTTTTTTCAAAGCAATTGGCCTGAGAGAATATTCTCGATATATTTGTTTTAATTTCCCATTCACTCATGAGAGGTCGTTATTGGGCAATTTGAAGTTTTTTCCATGGAATTCGGATCAGGCTCGGTTTAAGGCTTGGAGACAGGGTCGAACAGGGTATCCTTTAGTGGATGCTGGGATGAGAGAGTTGTGGGCCACTGGGTGGGTACATAATAAAATAAGGGTAATTGTTTCGAGTTTTTTTGTGAAGTTTCTTCTTTTACCGTGGCAATGGGGGATGAAATACTTTTGGGACACCCTTTTGGATGCTGATTTGGAAAGTGATATTCTTGGGTGGCAATATATTTCCGGGAGCTTGCCAGATGGTCATGAGCTGGAACGGTTAGATAGCCCCGAGGTATGCGAGTCTTTGGTTATCTTATTTATTTCAATATTGGTCAGAAACTGAAATTTGTTACAAAACTGTGGTCAGTGAGGTGCAATAAGAATTTTTTACTTTCAGAAATAATTTAAGCAATTTTAGTATAGTATGAAAAGTAAATGTCATGTTTTGTCAGAATCCCGTATCAGAAACTTTCTAGCTAAGTTAATAATGTACCTTCATAATTGAGTCTTGGTGCATCATTGAATATAAATTTCGTTCAGAGTTAGTATGTAGTATGCATGGTAAGGACTCGCTCTATTTGTTCTAAAACCAGAATAACAAGGCTGATGTAAATGACTTTATTTCATAGATATTTAAGGTGACAAAAGTTTTGATTAGGAGTTTTCACCCAAGGCCAATTTAGTTGCCGAAAAACTGTAGTAATTTTTTTATTTCCACTCAAAATGATATTTTTCGTTTAATAGTTACTCCATCAATCTCCGGCTAAAGTTATGATGCCCTATTATGCAAGGACAGTATTGATTATTTACTGAATATCTTTCTTATTTTGGCAACTATTCCCCTAAATTGTGCGTGTTTTTGTATTCCATCAAAATGGCCCAGAGTTTGAATTTTGTTCTTAACCTGAGGGATTGAATCATTTCTTTATGGGGTCATCTGTTTAGTGTAGGGACCAAATATGTATTATTTACTTTGAGGTCTTTTTAACTGTAAGATTACTACTTTGTTGTAATCCTGTCAAAGAAAACTAAAAAATTCTTTTTTTCCCAGCTAAGTAAACTTGAAAGCAGACTAAGCAGAAAGTAAGAAATAAAGTTTTATGTGAGGGTATAGTTGCTATCTTTTTGAACCACTTTTGTGCCATGTAATTCTCTTGCATTGTCTGAATAAAATTCAACTTCAGTTCTAGTAAGAAAAACAAAAACAAAACAAGAAAGCCAAAAAAAATGTTTACTGCTGAAAACTCTCATTGGTTTGTCATTCAGAGGAAGTACTAAATAATTTTTTAGCTTAGTTACACTTAACAAGAAAAAATTCCTCCTATTTGTTCTGTTATTAGATTAAGATCGCGACAAGCATTAAATAGTATTAATTGTGCCAAAGTAGGGATAGTCCATCTTTAATGACTGGCTTTCTCCGCTTTCTTGTTTTTATTTTTTTATTTTCTTTTGAGTCAGGTCCAAGGATTCAAATACGACCCGGAGGGTGAATACATACGACAATGGCTCCCAGAGCTAGCAAGAATGCCAACCGAATGGATACACTATCCTTATAATGCCCCTCTATCCGTTCTTCAATCTGCTGGGGTCGATTTAGGAGTCAACTATCCCAACCCCATAATCGACGTTGATTTAGCGAGAGACAATTTAGCCACAGCTATAATTACTATGCAAGAACACAATCTCTTAGCGAAATCTAAAATCTCAATCGGGTCTAATGAAGAAGTATTTGATAACTCCGAAAATTTAGCTATTTCGCCAATTCCGAAGGTAGTCGTGAAAAGGGAGCGAGTCTTTTGTCCTACTAGTTCATTTAATGATCAGAGGGTACCATCTATGCAAAATCATGTAAATGAAAATTTGAGTAGAAAAAAATCAAAGTACCCTGAAGAAAAAGAAGAGGAAGAAAAAAGGCCTTGTAAAGAGTTGGGTAATGAGGAAAATAAAAACGAAAGTTCCACAATCGATGATTGGTGCTCTACAGCTGAGTCGGGTTCGGTAAAAAAGCAAAATAAGAGCAATATGAGTTCATTTTCTGTGCCTCATTCCTTTTGCCCCCCACTGAAAGGAAAAAGTTCTGAAGGGTTGGAAACTTCTGATGCTAATAATTTGTGAAGAGAACACATCACTACATCAGCGACAAGCAGCGAGCATGGAAACCAATGGTAAAAATCCATCCTCACTTATCTAAAAAGATGTTTATCAAAATTCTTAAATTTGCAAATTTTAAATTGTAACTCATGTAATTATATAAATAGATTGGAGGAACAGTGTCAATGATCTGAAGCGAACGTATTAATAATCTCTATTATTGCAATATAGTTTGTAACAAGAATTAAATGTTATCCTTGACATGAATATGGGAAGTGCAGAAAGAGGGAGACTGTGTGTGTAAGCTTCATCTAATTTTTTGGTTAATTGTTAAGTACATGCTGCTCTTTGAGTATTTTCTCAGTTACCTAACTTAGATTGTCTGCTAAATTAAGCGAATCATTTGTTTCTTATCGATCTTTACTTGTTTGTTAAAGAGAAATATGGGCACCTGATGTTCCCACATTGAATTTTATGACCCCATTTATGTTACCCAAAGTCATGACCACATCATGGAGAAAGATTGGTTAGTTTAAGGAGCCACAATAATTGTTTCATGCTGTGTCGGGTACTTCATCAACTCCGATACTATCCACTTTCTCAATAAATCGCATCAATTTCATACCATATGGTATAGCTTCTGCTAATAAATTACTCCGTAGCTGTTATGCATAATGCAATGGTGTGAAAAATAAAAACTCTGGATTGGATAACATGGTATTTCAAGAATTCTATTGAACAGTTCATTTTATTGTGTATATATAAATAAATAAAAAGACAAAAGGGTTGGACATTTTTTTAAGTTTTATTAACTTTTCATGTTTTTGACATGCTTTTTAATTGTCACTTGAAATTCATTGTAACATGTACTTTGCTGTCTTAGCATTTACAAAACAATAGGTGAAAAAATATTGTTTCTGTGAATTTGAAGAACAAGAACGGATTTCCTGACCGTGAGTCGGTTTTTTTTTTATATAAAAAAACTCATATATTATGGTTTGGATTCTTATACGAAAAACAGACAGCTTGATTCTCCTATTACGGAAGTTTTTTAGACATTAGAATATATTACGGATTCTTAATAGTATTGTTTACTTATTTGAACACTCATGTTTATTGTCTATCTGGCCTTCTTTCTTATGTAAATGAGGGGATGTAATATTTCAAAACTTAATTTAATTTCTATTGATGAATTCTACAGGAGATGTCATGTGGAGAACGAAGTTAATCCTTGTTTGCTGGTGAATGAGAACGTATTTCCCACGGTGTTTCTTTGATGATCAGGGGAGCCAATTATGATATAAAACTCTTGATTGGCAAATATTATGCCAAGTTTTCATGTTGTAAAATATACTGAAAACTGTAATATGGGCTTATATTTCAAATTTGCAATAAAGCATGGTCTTTCTTTTTCATGTACTCAGAATAACAATGATAAATTCCTAGAAATAAGATGCAGTTTTTGTCAATCTTCTTTCATAATCTTATTAACAAATTGAATAACTGATGTGCCATGCTTTTTGTGAAAAGCTTTGGTTTATTTGGAAGTACATACTGCCCTTTGAGCTTTTTCTTAGTTACCTAGCTTAGTTTGTCTGCTAAATTAATTAAGCGAATCATTTGTTTTTTTTTTATCGATTTTTATTTGTTATTTGTTAAATTAAAATATGGACACCTGATGTTCCCAAACATTGAATTTTATAACCCCCATTCATGTTACCCAAAGCCATGACCACATTATGGAGAAAGTTTGGTTAGTCTAAGGAGCCACAATAATTAGTCTCATGCTGATTGTTAATCAGAAGGGTTGGTCATTTTTTAATAAATAAACAATATTAGTCTCATGCTAATATTGTTTATTTATTTGAACACTCATGTTTGTTGTCTGTCTGGGGAGTACTAGTTTAGGTTGGTCAGACGACGGATCGGGACGGATTGATTTTAATTCTAACTCAATTCGTAAAAAAAATCACGAGGTGGATTGTTAAATATTAAATCTCAACTCAAACCGATACAATTAAAACCTCAATAATCCAACTCAACCCAAAACGCAAAATAAATGCGGGTTGGGGCGGGTTGGATTTCGATTGATTCTTAAATTTTTATTTTTGTCATTTATTTTTCATAATTTACATAATTAACCTAAATTTTAAAATAAATTAAAATTTTCAAACAGAAATACAAACTAAAACCAACCAAAATACGTTTATAACATTTACAAAACTAAATTAAAATATAACAAGAGTGGTAGGTTAGTATCTTCAAATACAAACAATATATATATATATATATATATTATATTGCGAGTTGAAACGGTTTGGGGCGGATTAATCCGCGGTTAGGAAACTACAATTCTAACATAACCCGTAAAATATATAACGGATTGGGAAGGAGTTGATTGATTTTTTTTTTTACATTCAACCCATTCCGATCCAGGTTGGGTTACAGGTTGAGTTTACGAATTTTTTGTGCATCCTGCTTGTAATTGGGTTTGGATTGAGGGGATGTAATGCAATATTTCAAAACTTATTTTTATATTAGTACATCCGTTCCAATTAATTATCATTTACGAAATTACGTGTATTTTTAATCGCCTTATAACATATATTAAAATTATCGAAATAAATAATTTCAAAACCAAATCATATAATTTAATGTTTGAACCATATAATTAACTTTTGAAAAAAATTCATTCCGATAATTTTGATACAAGTTATTAACGATTCAAAATTACACTTAGTTTCGTAATAAACAATGAGTAATAAATAAACTGTTACGGTAACAGATCGCATTACAGACCAAGTTACATATATATATATATATATATATATATATATACATACATTCATTTATGGGCATAAAATATAGGAGTGGGCCCTAATTTCAAGTCATATACCCATTTTATGGGCATAAAATATAGGAGTGAGCCACACTTTTAATTGGGTTTAACAGTCACAATATGCCAAAGTTTTCATCTTGTATAATGTATATACTGAAAATGAGTTGCTAATATACTCTGAATATGAGCTTATATTTCGAATTTGCAATAACGTATAATCTTTCTCTTTTATGTACTCAAAAGAATAATTATAAATTTCTAGAAACAAATGCACAGTTTTTGTGAATCTACAATACTGCCTCGATCTTTCATAACCTTATTGACAAACTTGTATGTCACACTCGTTGCTAGTTTTAATTGCCAAAGTGGTAAAATCTTACTTTCTTAAGCATTAGGTCATTAACAAAGTAGTTAAACGTGACAGAAATAGTTAAATGTGACAGAAGAAAAGCCTATACTGAAACTCAATCCCTCCAAAAAAAGCTTATACTCCATTTCTCTTTTTTAGTTTTTTTTGGACAGTGGTCCATATACTCAATCTACCCAAGCATTTTTGTACTCAAATTTTTTTTGGAAACCATATAACCAGCCATTTTTGAACAATCTTTTGAGTCGTCCTTTTTTTGTACTTAAATTTTGGGACCTGATTTTAATGACACTAGAGCAAGTTGGTAGGCAAAGTTAGTAATCCATATCCATATGTACCACGTATCATTGTCCCATTGAAAGGGACTGTGATTGTTGTATTTTTCTTTTCTTTTTTAATTCCTTATAGAATTGGAAATTTGAGTATTTTCTGTTTTTATCTTTTGTACTGATGCTTCACTAGAGCTACCGACAAATTTGCGGATATACAGAAAAAATAAATTGGGAGCTATATATAACTTAGTAGTAATAGTCATGAAACTGGTTTTATCATATTGTGACTGTAGAAATTGAGTGACCAACAATTTGTGGGTGAAGCAAGAAACTACATAGAGATAGTCGGGGTTGTAGTTCCCTTCATTTTGAAAAAAAATGATGACAAAATTGATTTTTTTTTCTATGTATTTTAATAGAAAACATTAAATTTTATTGTTTCAGTCTCATATTCCGTAAAATAACTTTATATAATGTATTTTTTTTAATATAAAATCAGCGTACGTATATCGGTGTGGTATTAACCGGATGTAACAACTTTGTGAGATTATTCAAGGGTGCTTTGATATTTATGACTTGTGACAGTGTTGGCTACTTGGCTTCACATTAATATTGCCAATTTAACTCTGCTTTCTTGCAAAGTGGATTCCTTTTTATTCTGAAAATCACTATGCTATTTATTATATTACTCCATGAGCAAACTAAGCATAATGAAACCGGATATTCGCTTTGCACTTGGTCACTTTTGATGCATAATTAATGTGTATAGACATCTCAACTATGGTCCTTCGGGTGGCCCATTAAAGGTATTTACCGAGCTGTCACTACAAAAGTGGCGGCTAATTTGGTGACGACTTAATCTATTTGTGACAGTTTTGTTACAACTGTTTCAATTCACGGCATGTTTGTGACAGTACTTGACCGTCATTATATATATCAACATTATTTTGCAGCGTGACTTTAAAATCTTTAATATGTACTTGAATCCACCCCTTCCAGTTACGTGCTACCATATTATATACGCTTGGACTTGTAACTTTCACAAATTAATATAACACTCCATAACAGTTTCCATCACTTTTGAAGGATTAAAAATTTATTGTCTCTTAGGTGAAAAAACAGACAAAATCTCAATATTAATTAAGCTGCTTATAATATCAATGCATCAAGTATAACAGCAAGCTTAATAAAATAGCAGTACGCTACATAATCATAGAATGTACTATCAAGTGGGGAAGTTGGCCCAACTAGAGCCGAGCGAAAAATCGGAAGCATCGAATCGGATCGGGTTGGTTTCGATTTTCAATAAAACCGAATCGAAAAGGACCGAAACCGAAAAAACCCGGTCCGAAACGAAAATCTTATTGTCGGTTTCGAAAAAACCCAAAATAAAAAGACAGAAACCGAAAAAAATCGAAACGAAAAATATGCTCGGTTTTGATTTTGTTAAAAATCGGACCGAGCCGGATCGAACTCAACCCACCCAACATTCAAATTACTCTCTTCTACATTAATCGTGGGGTCTCAATTGCCAATAAAAATCTTATTGTCTACCCATTCGGTAACACAAAGCGGTACAATAAATTGATATTTTTCTTGGGTAAATTTAGGGGGGGAGGGGGGGCAACATTGCGGATTGTTCGGGGCTTAATTATTGTACTTTTATAATAATGTTGCATGGTAAAAACAAACGTGGAAAGTGAGATTCAAATAAGAACAAATAGAAAAATAAACTAAACTAATTACAACTACTATTACTCATTAGACTATACAACAACATGTGATTAATTAATTGATAAAAATTACTAATACTAAAAACTGTATGAATGACTGAGATTACATTCAAAAAAAAACTTTTCGATATGTGTTGCCCAAGACTAAAGGCTCGATAGACTTGCACCGGACCGCCGCCCTAGTATAAGTTATGTATTGGAATATTATAAATGAAATGGCCCATGCATGTTTTATACGGTGGAATCCCCATCATCAAATATATGGACCACTCACTTTTCTCAATTCTTTAAAAGCACTATCCATCAAATGCAAGATGCACAATTAATTATATCGAGAAATTGACAAGCATTACACAAGTCACACTGTGTCGTATATTTGATGTCACGTAGTCTTTTTTGATAAGAATGTCACATAGTTTCTCATTTACAAGTTATCACACGTTCAAAGTTCAATTACCGTGAGTATACGCTATAGCTTTTTATTAAGTGGAATACCAATTTATCTGACAGTTACAGGTATTATGGTTTGTGTGCTGGTAGCTTTAATTTTTATAACTGCATAATTAAATTTTTGAGTAGTAATGAAAGTTCCTATTTGGATCAGTCAAAGGTTAAATTAGGAAAAATAATCTACAGTTGAAAGTTGAAAAAGGGCAGGAAAACGTCTACGAGAAGTAATTAAATTTTGTTTATTAAGGACTACTACTATTTTTGGAAAACTAATTTAAGTAGGAATCGCTATATATTTGGATAAGATTATAGTTTATTGACATTATATGTCACATGATATTACGGTTACATGATTTCAGTTTACAACAACTAGTTCCTTATAGTTTTTCAAAAATATTATATGCTCTCGTGTAGTTTTATTAACTCATTTAATAGTACATCACGTTAAATTAGAGACAGATGTGGTCCCAAAATTTTACAAAAAATAGGCATAATAAGTTTCTTTCATGTTATTTTTTAGCATTGATATTAAGTGTTTGTGTTTAAAATAGTTATCGAGATCGTAAACAAACAATGTACACAGACGGAATTTTTCTTCACTTAGCATCAAAATTTGTTCCTAATAAGGACCAATCATGTTATAGCATATTCAAATTTCAAAAACCAATAAAATTTCTGACCAAAAGACAAATCTATCTATAAATGGACTTAATCTGTCTACACAAAAATACGCGTACTCATCATTTTAGCATTAATTTAATTCACAATAATGACCAGTAATGTCATATATCCAAACCTCGAAAACTTTTAGTATTACAATCAAACAATTCAGGACCAAATCTAATACTATTTGAAAATATAAACCCTCCACCAACAAACTAGAATCTACAGGTACGGAATGGCATTATTGTAAATATAACTCAATATCCAAGAATCCCTTTTCTTTTCCAATACGGATCAATAATTAAATACCACATTATTTCAAAAAAACAAAAAATAATTAAATACCACAACCTATAATAGCCGTCAGATTAATCACGTGGCATCATCTACATCACCCCATCAAAATCCGAATATTCTCTCCCAAAATCCCCGGTAAAATGCATATAATCCCCACAAACTATGAATTATTTGCAAACAGCCACTTGAAATTTTAAATTTATCGACTAACGCTAAATAAAATTTATACTTTAGAAAATACCCACATGTCCAAGTGCACGTAATTCATTACTAATATTTATAAACTTCAACCAGGGGCGGAACCAGCCAGGGGCTTCCGCCACCCCATGACTTTTAAAAATATTTTAATTGAATAAATATGTATAGATTTTGTGGTAACTAAATACGTCTAACAACTTGACTTGATCACAACTTATATGTTTGAATCCGTTTTTTGCGCCCCCCAATTTTTTGTTTTCTGGTTCCACCACTGACTTCAACCAACTGCATTCAAGTTACACCGACTTTTCGAGTGAAACATAAGTTACTGTATGAATGAGACTGAATTACATGTCATCCTTTTTGAAATAATACGAATTGCTCAAAGGGTATAAATTATAATATTCTAAAATACATGAAAAAGTTTAGGTTTTTTCTTAGTATGAAAGCATTTTGTATTCCCTTTTACCTTACTTCTATTTCCTCCCATGTATATAATCTTTTCTTAATACAAAAATAGACTCGAAACAACTATTTACCATTAACATTTACCTTTAAAAATTAGACACTTCCCCAAACTACTTTTTACCATTTAGCATTTACTATTACCTTTAAAAATTTGTAAAAACAAAACAAACATGTAAATAATCAAAATTAGGTCTATTTCTAGAAAAGATAAAAAAAATTAGGACCCAAACTAAAAATCACCTATATTTAGAGGGTTAAATAGCAGCATAAACCTCTATATAACTACCAATAAACCCCAGAATATTTCAGATAATTATAGAAAAACAAAAATAGATACAACAAATAGATATAGAGAGAGAAACAAAACCAATGAGCGAGAGACTGAGCCGAGACTACACAATCTGCTCCGAGATTGGTCGAGGTCGGTTTGGAGTCGTCCGACGCTGCTACTCACCGGACTCCGGCGACCACTTTGCGGTGAAATCCGTCGACAAGAGGCTCGTATCGGACGATTCGGTTGACCGTAGGTGTGTCGATATCGAGGCGAAGGTGATGCAGATTTTGGGACCGAATGAGAAAGTTGTTAGGGTTTTTGATGTTTATGAGGATGATATGTATGTACACATTGTGATGGAGCTTTGCGACGGGGGTGATTTGTTTCATCGAATAGCGGAGGGTGGGTTTGACGAGGCGAAGGTATTGTTTTACTGGTCCTTGTAGTTTCATTTGTAGTTCTATTTGGTCCTTGTGTTTAGGATTGTGAAACTAGAGGTGTTTTAACTGTTTATGAAGTTTTGTATGTGTTAGTGATGGTCCTCATACGTTTAATTACAGTTTTATATGGCTATTTTTATTGAAAATTTGAGGTGTTTATGAAGTTTTCGAAAAAGGGGATTTAGGGTTGGTTACTTGTAGATTTTAAGTAATTAAGGCTATGTTAGATAATCGACTGTCGAAACGTCTATGAATTTTAAAATCAAGAATTAAAAATCAGTAACAAAACATGTTTTTACGGACCCTAAGCTGGTTTTCGCGAGGTTTAGGAAATAACTGTATTTATGAAGCTCAAGACTTTAGTTTCTTGTAGTTATATAGCTTAAGATAACAGATTAATAAGCTGCAAACAACAATCAAGTTTTTGTGCTTGTGAGGAAATCATAATATATGTCAAACCCATGCATAGTTTTTTTTTTATATATCAAAATCATACATAGACCATACTTTGTTTTATTAAGAAAAAGATGGGTCTTTCTGTAAAATCAGAACAGAGTACAAGAAATCAAGATTTAGAACATGCTTAAAAGTTTAAAAAAGAGTGTATGTTTTACTTACCAGTTAATTGTAACGAACTTTACATTCTGATTCTTTGTTTAAGCTTTCTGTTATCGATTTTAAAAAGCTTTTTGAAAAATTAACATGTATCAACTTTTTATTGCTATGCACTTGCGATAATCTTTAATCACATCACTTTGGCCTCCCATAATTACAAAAGATTCAATTTTGATCCCGTTATGACAGGCGATGATGGTAATGATACCTTTAATGGAGGCTATCGCCCACTGCCACAGAAACGGCGTAGCCCACCGCGACATCAAACCGGACAACATCCTCTTCGACGCTTACGGCCGCCTGAAACTCGCCGACTTTGGCTCCGCGGAGCTCTTCCTAAATGGATCCCTGATGACAGGAGTCGTAGGTACGCCTTACTACGTAGCACCAGAAGTCCTTCAGGGGAGGGAATATACCGAAAAGTTGGATATATGGAGTGTGGGGGTTATTTTGTACCTTATGTTGGCGGGTGTACCACCTTTTTATGGTGAGACTGCGGAAGAGATATTTGAGGCGGTGTTAAAGGGGAACTTGAGGTTTCCAACTAGGATTTTTGGACAGGTTTCTGCGGCGGCAAAGGACCTGATTAGGAGGATGGTTTGTAGGGATGATTATAGGAGGTTCTCAGCCGAGCAAGTGATAAGTAAGTTTTTGAAGTTTTGAATTAGATTTTACTGTTTGAAAGCTTAGTTAGTTGATAAGTAGAGTGCTAACTGTGTGATTGTCTGCGTGCGGCCTTTAAGTTGATAAGCTGGATCTTTTAAGTTAGAGAAAAGAGCTCGGTTTTTCTGGCTTAGTGCTTTTAGCTTTTTCAGATTAAAAAACCAACATAGCAAGTTTTCTTTAAAAGAAAAACATGATCACAGTTATGTCCTTAGGGTTTTAAGAAAATAATCGAAAAACTGAGATAAAAGCTGCAACCAAACAAGTCATATATATTCTCACATTGTTCGGATGAGATTATTTTTTCAAAACACGCAAAAGGTTGGGTTCGTTTAGACCTGCAACTGCAAGTTGCGACAAAAGAAGGCCATAGTTGTAAGGATGCTCCAACCCTTGAGTTCTAGTTAAACCATCCCAGTTCTAAGTTATTTGTATTTGTTTGAGGATGTTGAATAGACATCTTGATAGTTAACTCTTTACTCATTTTTTATAGACAAGTGTGGTTATAACTCTACCTACAATAGTAGGGTTGAAACATCATGAATTTCTAAAATAATCATAGATGGAGTATATTGGAGTATCATGACCATACACACCCTTCTTTCTTGATTGTGATATATGGAGTATTATTCAATACTTATGTCACACAATAAAATATATAGTATTTGGACTTGAGCAGACTTTTTGATTACGTAGAAAGTTTAGCCAGGTTAATTGTAAGAGGATTTGATGTATGATCACGGTCTCTGTAGTTTTATACTATATTTACAAAGCTAATCTTGGTTGTGGTCCTCACGGACTTCACCTTTTAGTTATTTTATCAACTTGACATATAGTGTGATTCACCAAGGAACAAAACCGGTTTTGTATTTATCTTTTGATGTATCTTTTTCTGTCGTTTCTCCTACAACCGCTTTCTTTGCTGCGGTTTTGAAAAACTATCTTCCGTGATTAGTACAATCAGCTGTTTGTATGGTCCCTGATCATTCCTTTTGTTTGTGTTATGACAGATCACCCATGGATGGCCCAAGGCAGAGCTGCGCTAGCGAATCTAACTTAATAATCAACCAGCTCGATAGATAAAAGAAGTGCTTCCAAAACAAATTGCGGAAATTTTGGACTACTTTATCGGAGTCAATAAACTGATTTGGTGGAGAGAGTTTCTTTGAAAACCTGACGTTACTCTAGGGATATGTCGGATTGTGTGATACTAGAATATGAGACTCCGCTTGTGGATAAACCACCAACTAATGTACAAATGTGTTTCTACTCCGGTTTTCTTTTTGCACCGTAGTTTTGAAGAGATTAGAGCTAGTCAAGTAATGTAGATATCAAAGACCAAGGGAAGGATGCTACAATTCCCTATTGTAATATTCTCAGCTTGTGAATATACCACCACCTATGAATTTACTATTTGGTAGTAATAAGTTTCTTACTTCAGCTTTCCTTTTGCACCCAAGTTTTGAAGAGATTAAAGGAATCATGCAATGAGGATGTTAGAGGAATCTGCTTATTGTATTTCTCGATTTTTCTTAATTTGGTCGTAACATCATAGTAACTTAACTGACTTCATCATAGTAACTTCTTATTTCCGATCTGAGCAATTCGCAGTTACTTTGCTTAATTATACTCTTATGTTTTATTGATTTGGTGGGAAAATAGGATTTTCTAAATGGTTATTGGTTGCAATAATTACCAAACCTAATGTTGACAGATTTGAAGAAAAAGAAGGTTAAGTTCCAAATGAAATTCAATAAAAGATCGAATGATCAGATTACGAAACATTAATAAAAAATTGTACATTATATTACACTAAGATACTAGTAGAATCTGTGTTTGACAAGTTAAGTTTGTGAGTAAAAAAGCACTACGTCTAGCTTTTATAAGCTTTTCTCTTTCTCTTTTTCTTTTTCTTGGGAAAGTAAAGAAAGAGCTTCTATTTATAGGTGGTTGATTTTCGGATGCAGCGTACCTGACTCTGAGTCAAGGTGACTCAGAATACACAGCCATTGGATATTGCTACAGTTAAAATATGAAATGTACTGTAACAATATCCAATGATTGTGGACTCTGAGTCACTCTGATTCAGAGCTGCTTCCTTGATTTTCTCATTTTCTTAAGAAGAATCTGCTTCATTTGTGATAAGATCCAACGGTGACAAAAGTACAAATTGTTTTAATAATTGGTCTAAGTGGAATATCTCATAAGCATATCCAATAAATAATTAGTGGACTCAATTGCCGTGTACTCCACAATCTATGATTTCCGTACTTATTATCCGTAGTTATATTTTCAGTTAGTGCTCTTTATTTCTTTTGCAACACTTTTTTGCTAGTATTCTTTTAATTCAGTTAAGGATTATTACTTACAACTTTGTACTCAAATGTAGATCATTAACTTTTGATTTCATAACACAAACCTCTCAAACTTACTACTCCCCGTTTCCAATTAATTGTACTTTACGAAATTACGTGCAATTTTAACCAGTTTATAACATATATCAAAATCATATAATTTAATTTTTGAACTATATGATTAACTTTAAAAAAAATTCCTTCCGACAATTTTGATATAAGTTATTGACCGGTCAAAATTGCACGTAATTTCGTAATGTACAGTTAATTGTGAACGAGAGAGTAAGAAGTACCTAATTTAAAAACTTTATTTGCTTGTGAACAAATATACAGAAAGGGAATAAAATCAGCTGTAAAAGCTGACTTTTACTGCTTTTACAGTTTGAAAAACTTAAGAGTTTATTTAAATTTAAATAAGTCAGTTTATTTGCTTTGAAATTGTTGGTAAACTGATCCTTAGTAATATCTCCGTTCCTATTGTATCAAAATTATATCAAAATTGTCGGAATGAAAATTTTCAAAAGTTGATAATATAGTTCAAATGTTAAATTTTATGATTAGATTTTAAAAAAATTCATTTCGAATAAACCGATTAAAATTACACGTAGTTTCATAATGAATAATTAAATGGAAGGGAGTATGAAAATCAGACCCACATGCCAGTTAAAAGTTAGGCAAGTAGCTAAGACCATATGATGGTAGTCTTAATGGTAAAAAGAAGGGGTGTAAAAATTCAAAAGTTAGTGTTTTGATTCTCACTCATATGCATGTGATCAAAAGTGAAAACTCTCATTTGGCTTATATTCTTTGCAACTCTACTCAAGCAAAGCACATTCAGCAAAAAAGATTCAACTGCTAGAGAAAAGCTGAAAATTGAAATTTGGATTATTTGGTTTCTATTTTCTATAGTTCATGAAGCAATACAACTCAACAATTACACAAAACTAAATAATAATTATTGGATTAATGCTTTCTACAAGTCATTGGTTCCCTATGTGCAGTGTGTGTTTCTGAATATGGTTAACCAACATAATGACCAATCTATTACAATAAATTGAACTAGTATTTTAAGTTGGAACGGAAATATAGGAGTCAAAGTATTAATTTTATTCATAATTTATGTTTTCTACTTTCATGTTTTGCCCTTATTCTAGTTGATTCAGACGTGATTCACCCACCAATTACATATAGCTACATCTGCCCCGCATTAAGGCCTGTACAGATAAAAACTACGAAAAGTTCGGAAAACACACATGATGTTCATGAACTAAGAATGACGCATGATTATACCAACATTTGCATTCAGTATCGGCGCATGATGTTTATGATGTAAAATATATTTCACATATTCCGCTTCTATGTACTTAAACCGTTTGGAATCGAAATGCAAGGAAAACACTGGAAAGACACAGTCATTTTAAATCTAAATGTGGAAACTTTGAATTGTAAGAGATCCTAAATCAATGCAGCATTACAATATACTTGTTTATTTAAATTAAATTTAAAATAATCAGCACACTCGTGACCGGTGACTCGACATATCATCAGCTGAAGCTATATATGCATGATTACTTACGCTTAATCATCAAAATGAACTAATTATACACCTTCATGAATCGTTTATTATAGAAGTGTATGCTTACCAAAAGGGCATTCATAATTGAGACAGGAAAAAGAAAAAGAAGTCCATATTCAAGAAACACCAAATTTGTAACAGCTCTCATATTAAATCTGCACATAGATAATTTACAAAATGACAAGATAAACAACAAGAATCACCAAAACTTCACTAGCGAGAACATTAACACCATACCTGAAAATGATACGAAACATGTCGTCAAATGAATATGGTATAGGCATTATAATTATGTAATCACTATGAAGTTGGGGGGAATGAAGCCTGGTCCGAGATCACTTTTAGACATATTTATTACTGTATTTCAGTGAATGATCGCGAACCAAACAACACTCCTCTCAACTATATCTAGTGAGCGAATCATAGAGAGAGAGAGTTAGCAGACTGTTTATTTGATTTTGCCAAGGTTATGTCTTGGTTTCCAATTTCAGTTAGCCTTTTATACTTTCCACATATAGTCATGCTTTCACATAGTAAAGAAATAATTAATCGAAATCTAATAATTACTCACAGTCAAATGATTAACCCAAATAATTGTCTCACAAGTTCACTTTCCTGTACCCTTATAAGTTAGGGTATCATGAAAATACATCCAGGATATATCATTTCTATTTAAATTGAGAAGTGGTTTGTTTTTCAGGAGTATTTACTCAGTTTTGATTATATTTTTTTTTTATAGTAGTCGTAAGAGTGGTGATATAAGCAGAGACTGCATACACTATCGCAGAAACTCAATGTGGACCATCAGATTATATATATGAGGCTAAATCAATGATACACGTTAGGTGTATACGAGCCTGCCAAAAAGTCTCTGCTTATATCACTATTATCGTAAACCATGTCTCTAAGTTTTATGTACTTCTAGTCTCTATAATTTATGTGTACTTTAGTCCTTTAAATTTGCATATGGTGGGCTATTGATCCCTTATGTTTGGATCTCTGTTAAATATGTACTCCTATACATATTCCGTAGTTTAAATCTTTGAATTTTATTAGAATAGTAGTAGATCCGAACTTCAGTGTTGAATTATTTCTCCAACTTTGAAAAATTAGTAAGTGCAATGTTTTAAAAAGATGAAAGGCAGGTTTTGGGCAAGATTAGGACTCGTGGTGCCCAATGTTAATTGTTTAACTGTGTCCAATCCTGTTTAATCATCTAGGTGTCTAAGCTTAGTCTACCACCTAATTTCCGTCTTGACTCGCTTTTGAAGACACTGAATAAGTGCGTATCTAGACTCTATTTTTTTTTTAAAAACCCTACTACTATTTTAAAAATTTAAAGTAAAAATAATTGTTAAATGAATTTATAATATCTTAACATTTTTACTTATAACAAAATTCAAGGACATAGGAGTACACCGTAAGAAAAGGAGATGTTCCCTATTTAATGCTTATTATTTTTCGTTTCTCATTACTTCATGTATATATATATATATATTTTTAAAAATTTTTTCAACATTTGATGTTTCCGTTTTCTGTTCCGTTAATCTTTTGCAGCTATTTGAATCCAACTATGGTTCAAAGGACTAAAAAAACATCAACATTAAATATAAAGGTACTAAATACGAGTTTATCACAAATTCAAATAAAAATACATATAAAAGCTTTTCCCCATTCCATGTTACAGAAACTATGGAATGGCCAAAAATAGATTATTACACAAACAAATATCTAACCAAATTAATGATTTCACCTTTACTAACTCATCACCTATTGCAAATTTACTTGACAAATGCCTACTTACAAAATCCCCAAAACCCATTTCCCGAATTCATGCCAGGATCATGAAAACCCGCTTCGCTTCCGAAACTTTCATACTTAACAGATTAATCGATGTTTATGCAAAATGCGGGTGTTTAAATGATGCTCGTAAGGTGTTCGATAAAATTCCTGAGAGAAATATTTTCTCCTGGAACTCGATTTTAACGGGGTTTTCTAAGTCTGGGTTTGTTGACGATGCTGCTTCGCTATTTGGGTATGTGATGGAAATATGGAATAGAGTATGCTCACTTGTGTTTATTATTTTTTAAATTTTGAATTTGAATTTGTTGAGCTTATTATAAGCTCAAGATTGGACCTTTTCTATTACTTTGTCTCTATTTGGTTGCTGCTGTATGTGAATCTCTAAATTTAATTAAATACTAGGTACTACCATTTTTTGTTTTGACCACTACTGCTTTTTCAAGATAATACTAATGTAACGAATCCGTCAATAAGAGAGGTGGAAAACCTCTTAATGTTTTACGAATTGACTGAAATACTCTTAAAATCTATCCTGTAGTGGGTTTTGTCTGTTTTGTGCTGCATCAGTGGCGGAGCTAGAACTGTCCCCCCCCCCTAATTATGGAGGTGTTAATAGGCTAAAATCGATAAAAATAAAATCAAGATACATGGTAAAAGATCGGGGGGTTTTTCTTCTCAATATGGGGGGTGCTGGAGTCCCTTTTAGCGTGTTATTAGTTCCTTCCCTTTGCTATATCGTCCACAAGCTGTTGTTTAGGATACTTAATAGAAAGCCTGATAGATCAGACTACTAAGTTGGATTCAGCTGACCCATAACATTTTCTGTGTGGATGTGCATGAGCAACTAAATATGCTGAGAGACTCCCGATGAGTTTTGATGTGGGCTATATAAATTGCTACAAATACATGTTATCAAAGTTAGTGCTAGTTCTGTAATTTTGAAACATTTTAATTGGTAATTCCGTTCAGGTCAATGCCAGAACGTGACCAGTGCTCTTGGAACGCGATGGTCTCGGGGTTTTCCCAACACGGAAGGTTCGAAGAGTCACTCGAATATTTCGTGAAAATGCACAGTGAAGATTTTGTTCTAAACGAGTACACGTTCGGGAGTGCAATTAGTGCTTGTTCGGGGAAAATAGATAAATTGATGGGTACCCAAATTCATGCTGCGGTGGTGAAATCTAGGTACTCATTGGATGTATATATGGGGTCTGCGTTAATTGATATGTATGGAAAATGTCGTGATGTGGCATGTGCTCGTAGGGTTTTTGATGGGATGGGTGAGAGGAATTTAGTGTCTTGGAATAGCTTAATCACATGTTATGAGCAAAATGGCCCTCCCGATATAGCCCTAAATCTTTTTCGGCAGATGTTGGGGTCTGGTTTTAAGCCTGATGAGGTTACACTTGCCAGTGTCGTCAGTGCTTGCGCAAGCTTAGCGGCTGTTAATGAAGGTCTAGAGATACACGCGAGATCTATGAAAATCGATAGGTTTAGAAATGATCTAATTTTGAGCAATGCGTTAGTGGACATGTATGCAAAATGTAATAAAATCGACGAAGCTAGACGGGTATTCGATAGGATGCCATTTAGGAATGTCGTTTCTCAAACCTCAATGATAAGTGGTTATGCAAAAACTGCGAGCGTTAAAATGGCTAGATTAATGTTTAAGGAGATGAGAGAGAGGAATATAGTATCTTGGAATGCTCTTATCGCGGGGTATACCCAAAACGGGGACAACGAAGAGGCTCTTTTGCTCTTCCGTCTCTTAAAACGTGAATCGGTTTTCCCTACACATTATACTTTTGGGAATTTACTAAACGCATGTGCCAACTTAGCTGATCTCAAGCTCGGGAGACAAGCTCATTGCCACGTAATCAAGCATGGGTTTCACTTCAAAGCCAGCCTTGAGCCTGATATCTTTGTCGGGAACTCACTTATAGATATGTACTCGAAATGTGGGTCTGTTCAAGATGGGAGCTTGGTGTTCGAGATCATGGAGGAGAGAGATTGGGTATCGTGGAATGCTATGATAGTTGGATACGCACAGAACGGGCATGCTATAGAGGCCATTGATATTTTTAAGAAAATGTTGGTTGCAGGTGAAAAGCCGGACCATGTAACAATGATCGGTGTTTTATGTGCTTGCAGCCACGCCGGTCTTGTCGAAGAAGGGCGTTGTTATTTTAATTCGATAAAAGAAAAGTATGGCTTAGAACCATTAAAGGATCACTACACATGTATGGTTGATTTACTAGGCCGAGCTGGGCACCTAAATGAGGCTAAAGACTTAATATTATCGATGCCAATGAACCCTGATAATGTAATTTGGGGGTCCTTGTTAGGCGCTTGCAAAGTTCATCGTAACATTGAACTTGGAAAAATTGCAGCTGAGAAGTTACTTGAAATAGACCCTTCAAACTCGGGTCCTTATGTTCTTCTCTCAAATATGTACGCAGAGCTTGGAAAATGGCGAGACGTTGTAAAAATCAGGAAGATGATGAGAGAGAGGGGTGTTGTTAAGCAGCCTGGCTGTAGTTGGATAGAGATAGAAAGTGAAGTGAATGTGTTTATTGTGAAGGATAAAAGGCACTGTAGGAAGAAAGAGATTTACTCGGTTTTGCAAGGGTTGAATGAAGAGATGAAACTAGTTGGTTATGTATCGGCTGGTGATGATTTGGAAGCCGATGAAGAGAATATCGACATAGAGTTTTTTCATGATATTTGGGAGTACCCATTGGTTGCTGTTGGTGAATAACTATTTGGCTAAATTGTTGAAAGTTGTCTTCTTGGCTTGGTCTAAACTAGTCCCAACTCCCAATTCCAACACAAGCTTCTATTGGAGACGTCCAGAGAATCTCTGCATGTAAAGATTTAATTAAAGTTTATGAAGCCAATTCAGCAACGAACATGTAAACTGCATTATTAGCAGGTCACTACTAACTTTAGACTTCTTAATGTATTCCTGTATAAGCATGTAGTTGATTTTTGAAGCTATTTTAAGTGTGAATTGAATTGAGTGATATTAAAACTAATAAATGACCTTGTTTTTTTAAAATATTCATTGCTTGCTTTCAGGACTGACTGAAGTGATTTGTAGTTTAACTATGTATATATGTGTTTAGCTTTTAAGATTAGCTATTTTGTCTTGTAGTTGTGAATGTCTTATACTATAAATGATATTGGCAGTTTGTCTTTTTGTTTACAAACCTTGAACTTCTAATTTTGGTCTTATGACAAGAAACCATGTTTTTATGATACGAAACTAAACTGATTGTTAACTAATTTTCATTGAACGTTCTGCTTATCTATTAATCCCTACGGATTATGAACCTTGAACTTCTGAATCTTGTTTCCTGCAGAATACTTGCTTAATCTTTTGTTGAAGTTACATGTTTGTTCCTTAAATTTTATAGTTGTGGTTCTGAGCCCATTCAGCAGAACCACCATTCGGACGACCTCTTGATTTCGGCGACATTTACTCTTACAATTGCCTTGCCAATGTGATTTTTTAAACTAATTCCGAGTGGTCTACCCTAACATTAATTTTTAATTGTCTTCTTTTGTACTAGTATGTACTATTAGCTGAGGTTCTTATAGTCTTGTTTGTGTACGCACATTGATTACAGACAAATTTAAGAGAGATAATTATATTTTTCCTTGAGCATATGTTGAATTTCTTAACCAATTATAGTGATGGTTCATTTTTCTCCCAGCCTGCCATTTCTTTTTAACATCGTTTGTGCTGTAGATTATGCCAATATTGGGTCCGATTTCTACAAGGCAGCTAGGCATGCCAATGGCGCGATTTTATCAAAGTGAAGGCTATTATCAGAAAAAGTTCAGTGCTTATGAAGTATAACAAAAGCAAGAATATTTCCAATGGTAATTATAAAAAAGGATAAGCTAGAGACAAAGCTTATCGTACATCTTAAGATACGCACCAAGAGCCAGAGTTAACGGTAACTCACTCACACTCACGATGTTTGATTATAGCCTGAATATATTATACAAACCCCAAACCCAAAAGGTTTGGCGGAAATACAGATTCTGCCATTTATTTATACTGATACTGTATTCACTGTACTAGTACCATTCCCAACTTCTTCTTCATTTTCTTGAGACATTTCTTCAAGCGATTTTCCCTTTGATTCTGGTACCAGGAAAGTGAAAAGAACCCCCAAAACATTAACCCCGCCAAGAATCATAAGCGAATTTCTAACACCAATACCGGTTGGGTACCCTTTATCCGTCTTAGTCGGGTCCGTACTTTGTGCTAAATATAAAAACCCGAATGCCCCAACGATCGCCCCTGCTTTACCAGAAGCTGCCGATATACCATGGCAAGTTGATCTCAGCCTCGCTGGAAAAATCTCCGCTGGAACGACGAAAGTTGTTGCATTTGGCCCGAAATTAGCGAAAAAGAATGTGAGCGAGTAGATTACTACAAACCCAATACGATTATCAGGATGGGTCCAGTGATCGTATGGTATCGCCAAGGCAAACATAAAAATCGTCATCATAGTGAAACCCATGAGTTGAATTGCGAACCTTCCGATTCTGTCGATAAATGCTACTGTGAACCAATATCCGGGAACAGTACTACATAAAGCAATGAGTGTTTGAGCTCGAGCGATTCTATACACTTCGTCAAGAGCATTCATTGTTTCAGCTTTGGGTATCCACCCGATCGCACTAAAAATATCTTTTTGGAACAAGTTCTGGCTGTAAAATGCAATATCTAGCAAGAACCAACAACTAGTTGTCCCCAGCAAATGAAGCCCGTGCCTACGGAGAAACTCCTTCGAAAACAGGCCAAATTCTTGCTTCTTATTTTGCTCCATATTCTCAATCTTCTCAGTTTCTGGTTCAATCTCAACCTGCGACAGGTAGAACAAGTTTATTTATTTTTTGTAAATTTGGGAGCCTCAACAGTACTCTTACAGAAAGATTTGAAAGAACTTGTTTGGCTGTAGTTTTTAACCCGATAAATAGGCTTCAGGCTTGATAACGCAAATTGAGAAATTTCTTGGTTCATGAAGCTCAGCGCTTCTAGAGTTTTTTTTATTTATAAAAATCCTATATGCTTAAATTAGGGTGGTCAACTGAAGGCTATCAGCAAAAAAGTGTAAAGCATAAGCTTAGAAGCTGCAACCAAACAAGGTTAAGTAATATACACCGATCCGGTATTTTAATTTTTTTGCGGCTATGACCCCGGTATGTTTGCAAAACCAAATTTTAGTTTACTGGAGTCGCCAAATCACATTTTCTTTTGGATAATTGTTTTCCATAAGAACTCTTACTTGCATGACTCGAGACATGTCTGCAGCTGCCTTTTTGGCATTTTTTGCCACGAGGGCTGTGTAGCGGGCCGTCTCAGGCATCTTCATACGCCAGTAGTACGTCATCAAGGCAGGGATCGCACCAAACATTACAATAATCCTCCATACATAGTCAGCCTCAGCAACAGTTGACCCCAAGCTATCATACTTGTACGCAGGGGCTGGGTACCCAGCCTTAAAAGCCGCAGCAACAATAATCGCCACAACACCTCCAGTTAGGATCCCGAAACCTTGCATAGCGAAAACCGCTGCTATAAAAGCCCCTCGTGTCTTTTTATTGGCATACTCAGACATGATGGTCGCGGATAGGGGGTAGTCACCCCCTATGCCAAATCCGAGCCAGAATCGGAAAAAGCAAAGAGTTGCCATTACACCCTTTGCGTTACTACCAAAGGAGAGGCCTGAGGCTATTGAGGCTATAACCATGAGCATTAAGGTCATACCTGTTGAGGAATAATAATTATTTTAATTGTTGCTCCTACTGACAATTAGAAAGGCCATCGGATCCAAGATCGTAACTTTTATTAAAGTTACTGATGATAATTTTGTGCCTAATCAAAAGTTTTATCTAAAGCCACTAATTAATGAAGGTACAGCTTACAAGGTGGCATTTCGGTTCTCAGCTTTCAAAATAATCGTGCTATAGTTTTTTTTTTAAGATTAATAATCGTGCTATAGTTAAACGTGTGAAAAATATTCTGTTAATTATATATGGTCACCAACATAAGGACTTGGCACTCAAATCTGTAACTCTGCTTAAATTTAGTATACATGGTTATGATGTCGTACTGATTAGCAATAAAATTTCGTTTGCGTTGCATTTTATCTTTGTCCGATCCACTCCATAAGAATTATAGCAATGGGAAACACAGCAATTTTTTTAAAAAAAGTAATTATTTGTGTAAGGCCTCCCTAAAAAGAGCATTAAGGTCATACCGTAGACTTTTTTACGGCCCATTTTGTCTCCGAGCCAACCGAAGAATAGCTGGCCAGCAAGGGTCCCACAAAAGGCAACGCCGTTAACAGCTGCTGCCACGTTAGGTGGCAGAGTTCCAGGCTTCAAGTCACCAGGGGAATGATAATAAATACGACCGAGTAATTTAGTGACAAGGGATACACAAAACAAATCGTATGCATCAGTGAAGAAGCCCATTCCGGCTATCACGATTGCGGTAAAATGGTACCATTGTGTTTTCGCTAGGTCGAGTGCGTTTAGCACTTCCAATTGTTGTTTGGCCATGAGTTTAAGCTTTTTTTTTGCTAGTCCAATCTCCCCTGCAAATACAGAACGAAATTAGTTGGGACGTTAGCAAATGAAATTTCAGTTTGTTGACTTACCTTGGATCTGTTTCGAACAAATTTTTATAAAAAAAAAAACTTAAAGTGGCAGTCGGTAAATTTACGTGCCGATGAGGAGATGATGATTAATTCTTACTTAAATGAAGTTTAATTCACCCATCATAAATCGTGTTTTTTTTTTTTATCGAACTCGAAGATTTATTGATTTAATTATTTCTTTCTGACCCTAACAATTGAGATGTACTTATTTGTGAACAGCTATACAAAGTTTCTACAATTTTTCAGTCAAAGTGAGTAGAGTGGACATGTACCTTGGTTGAAATATTAAGCTTGGTGCTCATAACACTAGCCAAGAAAATAATACTGTACACAAAATTTTAATTTAGATAATGTGAAATAGAGAACCTTTTTTTCATAACGTCATTAATTAACTATATATATATGTGGCATGCATATGAAAATGATTTTATTTCAAAGATAACGACTTCGAGTGGGGCCCATGTCCAAGGAGTGAATACGACGAGATTGTGGGAGCATTGTAAAAGGCAAAACAAATATTTCATATTTACAAAATAAAATATTATAATTGTATATAACTAAACTATAGTTGTGTATATATTATTATATGTGTAATTAGTTGACGTTGAAGTTTTGGACACAGTGAGAATTCTACACGTCAAGTTGCAAAAGTCAACATCTTTGAATTTAAAATGATTCATTTAATGCGAACTAATGTTTATACTTATTAAATGTTTAACCTCATCAATCCATTTAATTGTCCTTTATAAAAAAAAATACGTTTAATTTTGATCAGTTTATAATTAGTATCAAAATTGTTTAGATGATTTTTTTTTAAAATCTAATCATAAAATTTAACATTTAAACTATATGATTAACACATTTTTAAATAAAAATGAAGAGATTAGTTTACTTATTAGTTGTTGAACTTTAGTAATGGGTTTCATTCTTTTAGAGTTATTTGGTACGTCCTTTCAATTGGTTATAACACAAATGAATTTTCGTAACAAATACCTTAATTAGAGAGCTACTGGTGTTTCTCCTTCTTTTTTTTTCTATAACTTTATTTTCTTTGCAAACAAAAACATGCATGTGAACAAAAGTGTACATATTTGCCTAAAAAAGTTCTTCAAAAACAAAAACGTTGGAAAGTCAAAAAAGATGATTTATACAAATTTCCAATTGTACCCCTTCTTAATAAAAGGATGAAAAAGTTGTTCCTAAAGTTAATTCGATGAGGTAAGTTTTTGGCCAATTATTTTTAATACATTGAATACAAGATTTTAATTTTTCAGTTGTTTTTTGGGCAAGTTAGCATATAATTACTATTGAATTGTTGGAAGAGTGAACCCAAAACATCCAAATATAATTACTATTGAATTGTTGGAAGAGTGAACCCAAAAATCCAATTTATGGGTGTCGTGATTTAGACAAATCCACAAAAGTCAAATACAATAGTTTTCGAGGGGGTTCAAATTTTTTCAAGTTCGTATGATCAAGTTAACATTTTTTTATATGTATTCGTAATTATTTTTGATTTTTTTTAAATTAATATTCTATTTTATTTCTAGATTGTTTGTTAAAAAAATCTATAAAATTTGAACTTATATATATTCTTTTTTATATTTATTAATATTACTATCTTATAAATTGTCAAACAAATAATTAAATATAAAAAAGTATATAAATATCAAAATTTACAGATTTTTTTGAACAAATATTTTAGAAATAAAATAGAACTTTGATTTTCTAATTTTGGATCATGGAATTAATGAAAAAAATTCAAACCAATTTTGTTCTAATTAACTGATAATTTACAAACAATCATCTATCTGCAATTTAAGGGTAAATCTTAAATAGTACAACACTAGTACTAAGGTCGTATTTATCCTACTTATTTCAGATAATATCTTTTATACTAAAATTGTTGAAACATCCTTGTGAAATTGATCAAACCACATTATAGCATACTGCATGTGCTAAAAAAAGTAAAATAAAGAAGGTACTATGGTTTGATAAAATCCACATTTAACGGCAGATAAATATTTTAGCTACAGTCACACGGTCACACCCAAAGAATTTAAAAAACAAAAATTATATCATTAACTAATTATGAGTACAGTTTTAATTTTTATACTAGTTAAACTAGTACACTCTGCTAGATATGATACTACAGTTTGTTATATAAATTCTGAATAGAATTATCTAGACATGCAATATTTTTTATTTTAATTTTAAATAGAGTAAGAAATAAATTAGAAATTGTGTTTACCTCTAATAGAGATGAATAAACTTAGCAGCACAAGTGCATTGAAGGGCAGAAAAGGGAAAATATATTTAATTATTATTAGAGTGAGAAAATAGAGATATGAAAATTGTTAAGAATTAGATGGTGTATTTATTTACAAGAGAACTCTCTCTTTACGTATGGCATCTTTATAAGCATATACCTCTATGGTTAAACTAATACACTTTAGGATCATGCCACCTGTAAATATTGAGGCACAATTACACGTGGCAACATCTTGACGGTCCTTTACTTTCGGTCAACGGTCAATGTTACGGCCACGTTTAGAATTTGAGGTTCTAATTTAGGGCATCACTTATTGCATTTTTCTATCGTGGTGTATATTTTGACATTTATTTACTTTTTATCGAATCTTGTGAATGATAGCAAGGTAGGTGATGTTAATTACTCTATTTAATTTTGGGGATTTGTATTGATTCTTAAATACCCAGAAGAGAAAATGTATTTGCCTTGTCACAGGGTTCGACGGTTCGTCTTGACTCATTTGGTGACCATGCAGTCCATTGTAGTAACCTTTCGGGGTTCAAATACCGCCACGACTTGGTTAAGTATGTATTGTATGACATCATTTGAAAAACATAAATTTCAGCTAGAAATGATACACATGCATGTGAACTTTCTTTCGGATCCATCTGAGTGCAGATCCATCCTTAGGCCAACAGACGTTCTTGTTTACAGTTGGAGCGGTGAGAAAAATGCATGTGTTGATCTTATCGGCGTTTCGCTCTTAGTTGGGTTTGATATTGGAGAATTTATCATAGGTCACGCAACTAATACTGCAACGGCACCGAAGCTAGAGAAACATGAGAATGCATGTCATGGCAATCAACACAGTTTTATACATTTTGCGTTTGATACATTTGAGTTTTTAGTTACTGAGTCTGTTGAAATTCTTAAAAGAATGCAGAAAATTATGAATATAAATGCGTTGATTGTAGATTCGGCTGAATATGTCTTTAAAATGTTAGTATTTGCTATTAAAAAATACTAACAGCGCAATTTGTTACCCGTTTATCTCAAAACCATATATAATAATTTTACTTTATTTTTTATTAATATAAATAAAAAACTATTACTAAAACTGATTCAGTTTTTTTTTCTTAAGATAGCATTTAAATTGTCACCGAATGAATCAATTATTAATTAGTTTTATTTTTATGATTTAATTCTTAATTAAGTTATAGATAGGTAACTAATCCAAAATTTACTCATAACTTCAAGTTCAAGATTAAGTTGAATTGATTAGTAACTCGCTATTATCCACAAGGACCACAACCTTGTGACATCCTCATTTATTGAATAGTGATGGTACACAAATCAGTAGTTGACTTGAACCATGGACTTATAAAAATATTTAATTAGGGAACATGACAAATATGACCCGATATTTCTTAATTGATTAAGACAACTTATAATTTTTTAAACCATTCATTTGTTATATTCAGATAATTTATCGGACTTGTTCAAATAGCGTGATAAACAGTGGTCTCACATAGTTAAATAATATTCGGTCACATAATTAACATTTAACAACACGCATGTCATAATTATTAGACATAAACTAATTTAGCAATTCCCATGATGGAGAAAATATCTCCTGGATCAACGAAAAAAATGAATCAACAAAAACTCTATAAACTAATGTTTCAAACTTTCTCTTAATTAAGCACCAATAATGCTAATGAGTCAGATAAACTCAACCAGACCCTCAACACAACAGTCCTTCATGTAAATTTAGAATTTCATTTTAATCCCGAAATTTAATAGTCTGCTATTTGACCATATATTTAATATTTTTAATTAATATTTAAGTTTATACTAGTCTCAAATAGAGTTCTATAATATTCTATTTGAACTTGAGCTTTTATTTTGTTTAATCGTCAAATAAAATATATTAAAATTTTAAATATTTTTAATTAATATTTAAGTTTAGTATAGTCTCAACTAGGGTTACATAAATATTATATTTGAGGTTTTATTTTTGTTTTGGTTGGATGTCAAAAGAATTTTAAAAATTACATAAATGTCTGTCTGATTGAGACAATCGGGCTCTATAGTGTAGAAAAAAGGAGGAGTTAGTCCATTACTTTTAATATGTCGTTCTAGCTAGTAATTTTCCTACTATATCCTCAAATTGGATCAATTATAATTCATACTATGCTTGACTTCCAAATATGAAAATAGAAATATAGATTTGGATATTAATATAATTTCACATTTAAATGTTTCGAATATGATGTATGAGAATAGGAATTTACATGTCGAGACCGGTCGCGACAAATAAGTGCATCACACTAATTAATAATGTGCTATCTAATATAGACTGCATTGCACCCTCGGTTACTCTGTAGAATCTAATAATACAATCTTAAATTGTCTTCTATTAAGTGCATTATACACATCTTTTTCAATTAAGTTTTATTTTCATGAACAACTATACTATCAAAAGTCCAAGTCAGCTGTATATATTGCCAGAGTCAACTTATGTGTAAGTCCTAGTCTTATAAGTTAGATTATATGCATGGACATAGATGTGAACTTATGTGTATAGCCAAAATTCTTACATCATGATGTACAAATAAATAAGAAAAATCTGGAACGAAAACAAAAAAGGGTGAGTACCCCCACCCCCTTTATTTAAAGTCCAATAATTCAATTTATTCTATTGAGTATGAGTTTGGGAATGGATTGCTGAAATTTAAAATGAACTTCAGCCTGAAATGTTGGACTACAATTAGACGGCTAGGCCGGCCTTACACTTTTTTACACCATGTGTCACAATATTTTGAGGGCATTTTTATTTTGTTAAAAAAAATCATAACAGACGCAAAAAAAAAATGTTATCGAAAAGTTACAAAATCTGCATCATATAGTGATAAAACAAATATTGTTTAATTATTACACAACACAAAATACACAAAATAAGCTATCAAAGAAAATGAGTTCTTATATTGTTTCAGTTAAAAAAAACAACTTCATTATGTTTTTTTAATGATAAAGAACTCTTTTGCACCTATTCGAGTGAACTATTATCTGTGGAAGAAAGGAAGCAACAATTACACGCAGAGTAGCAATTTTCAACAGTGAGAGTTTCTTCTCTAAAACTAAAAAGAAGCGTTTATCGAATTCTAAGAATGAAAAGTGATTCTAATTTCAGAATTATGAATTGTTAGGGTATGGCGACTTTTATATTGAAAAGGAATGAGTACTGCATAAAAGATTGCAACCACAACGGTAAGCCCTTAAGAGATAAAACCGAGACACGAATTGTCAAAGTATCACACCCAGACACCCTAACGGATTCGAAACCATTGATACCGCACAGGACCAACTCTTAGTGAAAGGTTATTTACATAAGCAAGAAAAATGACCCGTTTCTTGTCCACATGGGGTGATTTTTACCCATTGCCAAACTGCTTCACATGGGGTGATTTTTACCCATTGCCAAAATTCTTCTCATTCTACTTTGAAGACCAATATTTTTCACTATTGTCATCCGTTTTAATCAAACTTTTATACCTTTTCAAAACTATTGTGTAGTACTTTGATTCGATACCACACATGAATCATTTCGTGAAGTTTAACATGTCCGAAATTGTTCAGAAAGTTGGATAAAACCTATTTTTTAAACCGAAATCATTTTTCTTATTTCGTCAAAACGTATAGCTACGTATTATGGTCTTAATTTTTTTTATTAGGCTCTCTAACTTTGATTGTTTCAAACGATGGGCTAGGTTCACCTAATATTCTTCTTACTAGTAAAAATTATTGTTTATGGCAAGAGTGAAATTCTAGACGACATATATAAAAGTGTCATTTGTCGCTGAAGTTGAACTTTTTGTTTGTTTTAGAACTCTTAATATATTTAGTTATAATATTGTAAATTATGGTTGAAATAATTCTATCAAGTTGACTTGAAAGCTAGACCATCACTTCATTAGGTTAGAATCGTGCTTGCACCTGTGGTCCATTGGGAAATTAACATTAGGTTATCGTGCTTGCACATGTGGTCCATTGATAGAAGCTATAAATCGATCAAAATTGCATGTAATTTCGTAGTGAACAATTAAATGAAAACGGAGGGAGTACAAAAGATTAAAACCCACCAGGATAAAACTTGCATGCTGAGGTTGAATAAGAAAAGTCAGGGAGTAGGAAACTTTCAGTGATCATATATACGTTTTCCGGTGAGAGATGAAGAAGCCTATCATTTTAAGCACAAGAGAGCTAATTGAGCTTAAGAATGGGATTGACGAGAATTAGCAAAAGTAGATCGACATTTGTACATATTTAAAATTAGTAATTATAAAATTGATTATATATATATGAGCAAAAAAAAGAGAAGCTAGCGAACGATTCACTTAAAAGCTGGTCCATGTTAAATGATACGTTTTTTTCCACTCGACCAAGATTAAAGATGGTTTGACGAGTTCCTTCTCGTAATACTCCTCATTCCTCAAAGTGTATATACCTTGGTCATTTCGGAAAGACAACACCGATATCACTTGGTAAGCACATTTTCTATGGACTTGATCGATGTTTACCTAGATAACCAGTGTCTTATCATATTTTGCACTATCTCAACTGTCAAGAAGAATATCACTAAAATACATTTAATTATTATTATAGTCTGGACGGCATTGCACTAATAATTGTGTTAGGGATTTCTCCTTATAAAGGGAGTCACCATGATGATGGCTCATAATGATTATTGTTAGGCTACTTTTTTGTTAAATTATTAGGAAGACTTCATGTCACACTTCCACGGTAACTTGCAAAGAAGATCGTAGTGGCTATGAAAGTAATCATGGGAGGAGCTAATGGGATGACGGGGCTATAACCCTTCATATTTTCGGAAAACAATTTTTTACAGTGTAATTTTTTTTTTAAACGAGATATTGAATTTTTTAAATCCAACCCTTCTCATATACTAACCATGGCTCCACCACCGAAAGCAGTACAAAAATTTATGTTATATATGGAATCGGTTATGGAGTCCTTCCTATCGAGAAGGGCCATACGACAGTTTTGTAGGTATATATTTCCCAATGTTTTTTCCATAACATGCGTCTTTCAATACGGTGCTGATCATCTCGATATGAATCTGGCTTCTGATGATCTAGTCTCATATATAGCATTATCGAGAAGAAAAAAAAACATTCGATATAATCTCACATAAAAGAAAAATGACATTAATGACCATCAATCAAATGAATTCAATTGTTTGACATCAGAAATCATTTTCATGGAAGACTTTTTTTATGTTCTACATCAACAAGAGGGAAGTACAAGAATTTAGATGAGCACCGAAAATTAACAGTGACAGAATTAATGTGTTACCTACTACTAGAAAATGAACATTAATTGGAAAAGAATATCAAACAAAAAATAGTATGGTCCCAGGAACGAAAGCAGTATTTTGAGAAGGGGTCAATCTTATTTTTCTTTATCAAAGCACGCAATGTACGTATGTAAATACATGATATATTATTTTTAAAATTTTATATCATGACTCATGAGTAACAAAATGATCAATGATTAATATTTTATATTAAAACATATAATGTTCGAACTTTTTATGTTAATGCTTTGAATATTTGAGTAATAAGAGTACCGTGTCTAAACATAAAATTTTGAAAGAGTACCGTACCCGTTTCCGAAACGCGTTTCCGAAGAAACGTGATACGTGGTCTAAACAGAATTTCCGGTAACTTTCAATATTTGAGTAACAAAATAATTAATGTTTAATATTTTATATTAAAACAGATAATCTTTGAACTTTAATAAATTCTAAAAATGTTGCAATGAAGTCTAGCAAGTTAAAAGTAACGAGTATTTTTTATTTTTTTAATTAGAAAAATGTATAAATAATAATATTGAGGAGAAACTAAAAATAATCAAAAAATAAACCAATTGAGTGTGACACAAGATTTGAATTTGAGAGCAATTGGTAAGTAAATAGATACTTTTTCACTACACCAAGTAAGTGAATTTGTTAAAATTTGCATTTAATTTTATCCATTGTCTAACTGTTTTTACAAATAAATGTTTAAAATTAATAAAAAATGTATTTTTTAATAAAAATTTCTACCATTGTGGTGGACGCTTGCACCATACAGCGGATTCGTCCTTGACTGGGACGTTAATTCTTTAATAAAAACTGCCTTCTATTAGACGTCTTTGGTTGCGGTACGGCGATGAAAATAAAGGCTCGACTATTAATGCAGTAGAGATTAAACTAATTTTGAAAACACATTATCATGGTATTACAAAATGATTAATTCTATATAGATTAATTTGCTGGGCAGTTGGATCGGTCATATATAGTACCGCGGCAAATTGAACCAACAAACACATCATTTACGCCCGGTCTTAATTACATGATTACTAGACTATTAGTTCAATCCCGACCTTTAATATTGCAACCAAACTAGGACATTTGAAAGCTGTAGGTGACATAATCGTATGGCCTTGTAAGGTACAGATCTATAACTACAGATATATTCTACAAACATTCCATAATTACTGTAACTAACTAGCTAATATATGCACATGATAAGTCTAGCATTATGTATGTAGTAATGAAATCCATTTTGTAGGATACAAACAACTAAAAAGAAGGCCTAGCATCATACTTTTATAACACAAAAAAACAACTGAATCGTTAACCTTAACCATTTTCTCAAAACTAACACATTTTATATATTTTAAGTAACCGTTTACATTTACACAAGATTACAGATTCCTTATTAATTTCCTTATAATAACCCTACATTATTTCTTTTTATTTGTTTATTATCATTTAATAATCATAACAATATTCCAGTTACAAAAATATGAATCTTATGATAGTTTCTTACTATTATATTCATTTAGGTAATCATATATATTACTCGTATATAAGTTGAATTTTGTGTTTTAGGAAATTTAAGAAATTTATAGAGTTACTGATGCATTACACTTTTTATAACATAATTATCAAATTTTATAAAAAAATATATTTTGAGATAATAGATGCGGATGCTCTAACCATCCCAATCAGTTTGAGGAAAATTTTGTTTGGAATAGTAAAACAACTATTAACTTGCGTGGACAATGTCTATACGCCACACTTAGCACTTTCATAGGTGGAGAATGACAAGCATATATTCATATGCCAGTTTGATGCAATATAGAGGTGCATTAGTATATATGCTCTCCAAATTTAACTCATTTTTGCATCGTATATATGAAGCGATTATGTAATTTCTGAAATTATGGTTTGGTCCCTCTATGAAGCGTCCAGTTTTTTGTGAGACAACTAGTGTTTGGATTATAATATTTATCCACAAAAACAAAAAGCACTTAAAAATACAGACCTATAATTTTGTTAAGAAAATACTAATACTATATATTGTGCAGAGAAGAGCTTTTCCGGTCCTATGACATTGAAAATTTGAACGTAAACCTGACTTGCTTGTATTTATATGAACCGAGCCCATAAATGTTTCTTCACCTTATCTAACTTTGAAGCGACCATTGTTCGTGTTAATTTGTTCGGCTCATTTTCAATCATTTTAAATAGTGACCAAAATGTAATTTTAAGAAGTTACACAATTGCTTCCTCCGGTGCATAGAGAAGGTAAACGAGGCCCGGAGACAATAAGCATTTTTCAGAACAGAAACGTATTGGTGACAAAAGTTGTTAATTTTGTAATATCTAATATCCACTGTGACACTTTCAGATGGACATATATAAATGATTTGCATCACTACTTAGTCTACTTGCACTTTATTTCCAAATCTACTGTTACGTAGTACATGTTAAGTGAACTTTAGGTCCTCATTAGTAAGTTTTACAGGTGAACTTTAGGTTTTTCTTAACATTGCTTAATTATTCAGTGATGCAAGTTGAGTTTGGCAAAAAGTTACATATTCTAAAAGTGGTGTGACCCATTAATGATTCCAAGTTTCGTTGTTCTAAGTAATAAATATAGTTTACAAGCTCAAACACTACCAAAAAAAAAATGTATATATATAGCTACCGTTCAGTTACAATTTGTCTGATACTATACGGCTTGTTGCTGAAATTTAGTAACAGTATAGCAACAGAAACTGTTGCTAAGTGTTAATAAATGTTGTTATACTATTGCTGAATAATGTGCAACAAATCGTATAGTAACATAACGCTTGTTGTTATATCTTATTTTCTTGCCGTGAAAATCAATGAAAACGCCAAGGTAGCGTGGTCTACTAAATGAGACTTTATAAGAGTTTAAATGTTTGACAATTGGTATAAAAAAGTGTTTCAAAAGATTTTTAGGTTAGTCAAAAGTTACAAGACTTGTGAGTTGCAAATAGATGTTGAAATAAGACTTTAGAGTTTTAGAGTAATGTCATGACCATAAATAACATGTAGAACTTATATTATCCCTGTAAAATGAAATGATTTGATGTCTAACATAATATTGTGTTGATGATATATAAGTTCGATGCTTTTTTTTTAAGCAAACAAATTTTTTCATTCCATATGAAACCATGGGACCAAACCCAGCTTTTTACAACAAAATTAATTGGCTAAATTCAAATCAAAATACTTCAACTATTAATTAAGACAGAAATATTAAAAACAAAATGTGTACAATCTAGCTGCATATTTCCAAGAGTAGAGTATGTAGCTGTGTCACCACTTCTTCCAGCAAATCTCTCGTTGTAGCTTTAACGGCAACTAAATTTTTTATGTCGATAACCGGTATTCCATCTATATTGAAATAAAGCTTAACCTCAATACGCGCTATCTTAGCTGCGGCATTCAAAGAGATCATTAGCAAAATATTGTTACCATTTGATCCGAACTCTATGCCCCCTATTAGCCATATGATGCCTTTCGAACCCTCTATTCCATTTATTTATTTTACTTGTTTCATACTCTAAAGTTGCACCATAATTTGAAAATGTACCGTTATCATCCGATGAAACTTCTTCGGCACCAATAAGGTGTGTGGAGTCAAGGTTATAGTCACCCATAAGTGTCTCTAACGACCTATTAATTTGATGTGGACATACTTTGTTTTCTCCACTAACTAATATGAGTACTTAAAATAAGTTTGCTTATAAATGTCACGTTTCATTTCGTTTGAAAATCCAATTATATATGCTTCATACCCATCGATTGTAATATTGACTAAGTCTGATCAATACGGAAGGGTTTAGGGTTTGTTACATGTGGGTTAATTATTATCTTTATTTGTTTCCATGTACATGTTTGTTAGGTTAATTATTATCTTTATTTGTTTCCATGTACGTGTTTGTTTAGGCTAGCAATGATTGATTTCATGGTTGTTCGCCATTTGTTTCCCCGTCACAATATTAATATTTGCTTGAATCTCTTCATACTGAAAATCGTTTCCCCTTGTATAGATTTCAGTGTCGTTATCTTATTGCAAAAGTTTCAGCAAAAGTTTCTTGCAAAAGTTTCAGTGTCATAATCTCTTGTCTCTAGTGACTAGTGTGGACAAGATGGTACTATTGGGACGAAAAAAGGGGACTGATTGAAAGTAGATATTTTTACGATTTTATATTAAAAAAAGATAATAGGGATAGGGTATGTTTTTGTTAATAGGGATAGAGCATGAAATCGTAAAAGTTTCAGTGTCGTAATCTCTTATCTCTACTGACTAGTGTGGACAAGATGGTACTATTGGGACGAAAAAAGGGGACCGATTGAAAGTAGATATTTTTGCGATTTCATATTAAAAAAATAAATAAGGATAGAGCATGTTTTTGTTAATAGGGGTAGAGTATGAAATCGCAAAAGTTTCAGTGTCGTAATCTCTTGTCTCTACTGACTAGTGTGGACAAGATGGCACTATTGGGACGAAAAAAAGGGACCGATTGAAAGTAGATATTTTTACGATTTCATATTAAAAAAAAACCAATTATTTCTTTCCTCAGTTAATACTTTAAAAACCCACTTTGTTGTGATTGATAATTTTTTAATCATTAGATAGAAAATTTCTTAATATTGTCATAATAAAATATTTGCAAAAAAAAAACACACAAACATAAACTGAGTTTGAGATTATAGAAGAAAACTAAATTGATTTTGTAGAAATAAGTCAGATATTTGTTTGTACGATGAGATAAACAAGTTACTATTAGTAACATGCTATAAATAGTTCAAAACATATGTATTAATAATACCATGTGTGTTGAAGAAACTTGAAGATTACAGGGAAGCTAAACGAGGAGGAAGAAGAAGAGCTTATTTAATTTATGTACGTTGGTTAAGTCACATAGTTTGACAAAGTAACTAAATGTATCCAATTCTTTTATAAATTGAAAAACTAAGAGGCCCACATTTATAACAAAAATGTAATTTTGTCCGTTCCTTCATTTTTCTCATATTAAAAAAGACTAGAGTTTTTAAATTGGGAGACAAAATCATATTCCTATAAGACAAGAATGACTTTTATTTAATTTAATAGAATGAGCATCTCTTATCATTTCGTGGTAGTGTAGAATAGCTTTGAGAATGCTAACCAAAACAAATTAACTTAGGGATTCTTGTGTTATCTTTACTACTAGCGGGATGAAAAAGCACACTGATTTTGATACAAGAAAGTAGTGTTAAAAATTCATTGTCATGATGAAAACAAATTATAGCCCTATTTCTACACTAAGTTTTCATTTCTTATTATTCATAATAGTTTGTACATATAATGTATAAAAATTGGGAATCAAATAATTTGTCACTGTTAATAGAAAATATTTGCTCGGAAGACATTAAAGTCTCTTTTGAAAATTTATTATGTTATTATTGTGACGAGTGCCTTTTTTCCATCTCTCTCCGAGCATTTAAAAACTAGGGCCGGCCCTGATGAATGCGATGACCCCCATGCAAATGCCACTTGTATGGTATAGAGGATCAAATCAATTGCCCTGGACTAAATAATTTCTCTGTTTTCACCCAATTTAATTTGCTGCATGGGAAGGTTAAGTCATTAGAGAGGGGGAGTTTGGAAAGCTCTCCTCTGTGCAACCATTGGATCAACAGTGGGGCCCACAGACTGTAAGATCCAATGGTACCACATGGAGTGTTTTTCAGACTATAGGCACTCCTTATCCTAAGTCATTCCCACTTAAAAAGAAATAGACGTGTTCACTGTATATATTAATCCCTGTTGTCAATTACGAAATTACATATAATTTTGACCGGTTAATAACTTGTATCAAAATTATCGGAATAAATTTTTAAAAAAATTGTCGAAATATATTTTATGATTAAATTTAAAAAAAATTCATTTCGACAATTTTGATAAAAGTTATAAACGATCAAAATTACACGTATTTTTGTAATGAGCAATTAAATGGGAACGAGTGGAGTATATTACTCTTATTTGAAGCACGCTACACCTTATATTTAATCATGGATAGGTTTTGTAAACAAAATTTATTTCTTACTACACTACACCATCACTTACTTGGGTCACGAAAAATGTGTTATACAAGAAAGATTAAAGCGGATGAATAAGCTTGAAGTATATATCTCTCATTCACATGTGTTGAAAGATTTCTTATTCTTATACACTAACGTTAAGAAAAGATAGATAGTACCAATGGCTAGTTAGATTACAAATTTTCCAGCCCTAATGTCTTATTATATTTCATGTCTCTTCAGCTATTTTCGTTTAAATTTTAAATTTTTATAACATTTTTTGTATATGTTTATAAAGCGTTACAACATATTCTATACATATTTCATAATATTGGGACATGTTGTTGAGTTACATTATTTTTTTTTGAATTTTATAATTAATTTACATCGGTTTTTATTTTAATTCCAAAATGTAACTTATTTGAATTTTTTGTAAGAAAAAAATTATCGAAATGTATTGATATATGTCTAATTGTAATTGTTTTTTTAAAAAAATTTAAATAAATATTTTGGATTAAAAAATCAATCAGGAATTATGGAGGAGATGATTTCTACTCCTTACCTAGAAAAAAAAAACATCTCATTGCATAAGTCAACGAAATAACACACGGTACAAAACAGATTTATAATTTCACATTCACAGACTTTAATCATAGAATTACAACTTCCTCCTATATACATCAATATATTAAAGGGACTAAGGAAACAATTAAAATTCCTTTAAAAAAAAACAATTAAAATTGAGAAAACATAAATGTGTATGTATCAACATAACCACACAATGAATGAAAACCATGTATAATTGCTTTTGATCTAACAAAATCAAAGCAAAATCATATACATTTATTATGAAAAAAATTCAAATTTCCAGCAACAAATTATAATAAATCTCCAACTTAAGCAGAAATTTCACCTTTGGGTGCCTCCTCTGGATCCGCCTCACCAGAAAGTTCTTCGAGCGATTTTCCATTGGGTTCTGGGACAAGAAAAGTGAACAAAAACCCTAAGGCATTAATTCCAGTAAGCACATATAGTGAATTCTTCACTCCGATACCCGTAGGGTACCCCGCATCTGTCTTAGTTGGATCTTTCGATTGGGCAGCGTATAAAAATCCAAATGCCCCTACGATAGCCCCAGCTTTTCCAGCGGCAGCCGAGATCCCATGACACGTGGACCTCAGTCTCGCCGGAAATATCTCTGCTGGTACAACAAAAGTGGTCGCGTTAGGACCAAAATTTGCGAAGAAAAACGTTAGCGAATAAATCACAACAAACCCTATACGGTTATCAGGTTGCGTCCAGTGATTGTACGGGAGCGCTAACGCAAGCATGAAAACGGTCATGAAAAAGAATCCCATCAATTGAATAGCGAATCTACCCATCCTGTCTATGAATAGCACAGTAAACCAATAACCTGGTACGGTACTACATAACGCGATTAATGTTTGTGCTTTCGCAACCCGATAAACCTCATAGACTGCGTTCATGGTTTTGGCCTTGGGGATCCATCCAATAGCGGTGAAAATATCTTTTTGGAATAGGTTTTGGGAGTAAAAGGCTATATCTAGTAAAAACCATGTGCTACATGTTCCAAGCAAATGAAGGCCGTGGCGACGAAGAAACTCTTTCGAGAACAATCCGTAACTATTAGATTCATGAGCAACAAATTTCTCTACCTTTTCGACCTCAGCTTCGATTTCTACATTCATCACCAAGGTCATGTCTTTTGCTGCTTGGACAGCATTTTTTGCCACTAGGGCAGTGTAACGTGCAGTTTCTGGCATCTTCATACGCCAGTAGAATGTTGTAGCCGCAGGAAGGGCACCAAACATCACAATTATTCGCCAAATATAATCAGCCTCTGGCACTGTGGACCTGGTTGGATCCACCTCGTAAGACGGAGCACTAAACGCCTGATTGAAAGCTGACGATACTATCAGAGCAACTACGCCACTTGCGAGGATACCGAATCCTTGCATGGCAAAGACAGCTGCGATGAATGAGCCACGTGTCTTTTTGTTGGCGTATTCGGACATAATAGTGGCGGAAAGAGGGTAATCTCCACCGATACCGAACCCTAGCCAAAACCTAAAAAAACAAAGAGTGGTCATCACACCCTTTGCACTACTCCCGAAAGAGAGACCCGAGGCGAAGGAACAAAGAATCATGAGGATAAGGGTAAGCCCATAAACTTTCTTGCGACCCATTTTGTCGCCTAGCCAGCCGAAAAAGAGTTGACCGACAAGGGTACCTGCCAGGGCGACGCCTGTCACTGCTGCAGCGACACCTGGAGGGAGGGTTCCAGGTTTAGGTGCGCCCAACTTCGTGTAATAGATACGTCCGAGTAATTTTGTTACGAGGGAAATGCTGAAGAGATCATAGGCATCTGTGAAGAATCCCATCCCAGCAATGATGATAGCTGTGAAATGGTATAGCTGTGTTTTGGCCACATCAAGTGCATGTAGCACTTGGAGTTGTTCTTTAGCCATGGCTAGGGCTTTGTTACTCTGATCAAGCTGCCTTTAAAGAGTTCCTGGATAGTTAAAAAACATAATGTTAGGACATGACTTATAAAGTTAATTGACAAAGTTACTAAAAGTGACTTTTGAGTCCAAAATTGCCCTTCAAAAAAGTATAATATGTTTGGTGAGATTTTTTATGCAAAGATTTTTGAAAAGTTTGAACATTTTAAAATCCATTTTGAAAGTCAGGGTTAGGGGATTACAGAAAGTGCTTTTTTTAAAAATTGGAAAAAAAGCAAATAAAACAATTATAATTTTTAAGTTATCTTACTTCTTTTATTGTAATTTGTATAATAAAAGTAATATCTTATAGAAAAAATGAATACTTTCCAAAAGAGTAACTTATTTTTTTTAAAATAACTTATTTTCAAAAAATATAACATGCAAAAATTTACAAAAACGACTTTTATTCAATAAAAGTAAGTAATTGTTAGAATAAATAAATTACTTTCAATAAAAGTGACTTCTTCAAAAGAAATCAGTTATCTTTGATAGAAATCAACTTATTTTCATGCTACAAGAAGAATTTATTATCAAAAAATGACATTTTTCAATAAAAGTGGCTTATTTTTAATAAAAGATACTCAATTTCAAAATAGCAACTTCTATTTAAAAGGAAGGACTTTTATCCAGCAAATTATTTCAATAATTTCCCTCGCTGTTAGGGAATTTTGCCTAACAGAAATTATAGGCATATGCGTCATATTAGTGTTACGGAATTTTTGACATATACCTTATAAAAGATACTCAATGTTAGGGAATTTTTCTTACCCAGAAAACTGGTTAGTAATTTTTTTAATTTTTTTGGCTATGCGTCATGTTAATGTAACGTAACCTATTTCGATATTATCAATGGAATAATGACTTTAATCAAAATATCAAATACTCTTGTAAAAAGCTAGCTATTCACTTGTAAATTTACCTAATATTCAATTAATATATCTCAAGACTTGGGAGTCCACTAAAAACTTAAGTTTCTCTATCAATCAAAAGCATTCAGTAGGTTTATCATAAGCAATTAATCATGATAGCGATGTTTAAAATAGTATCTAAAGTTTAAGATATGGGAACTAAATAGACTTTCGGGAAGTATTGCTAGTTGAATATAGCGTGAGTAGCTACACGCTATAAAATGAGTCTAAATCTCTCTCCCATAATTTATATCTCATTTTGTTTTTCATCAATTTTTAAACCCAAAATACTTGATTAGATTCTTTTAAAAAAATGCTACAATTACAATTAGACATATGTATGAATACATTCCAATAATCTTTTTTTTTTTACAAAAAATTCAAATATGTTTTATTTTGGAATTAATTAATAATTAGCGTAAATTAAATATAAAATTTTTAAAAAATTATATAACTCAACAATATGTCTCAGTATGATGAAATATGTGTAAAATACATCGCAACAGTTTATAAACACAAAAAGAAATTTTAAAATTTTAAAATTTAAACAAAAATAGCTAAATAAACATGAAATGAGATACAAATTATGGGGTATAATACTTGGACTCATATAAAATATGATTGAGCAAAGAAGTTGAAATTTAAATGATAAATCTCTTCAACAGGTTTCCGGTTATATAGTTAAAAACTTAAAAGTACTTATATTCTAACAACTGTATTGACTAATCAAAGTACTTTTTAAGTACTAAAGACATGAGTGTTCAGAAGTACTAGTAGACTAAAAAAAAATATAAAAAGAAAATTAAGTTTTTGACTAGTTTTCATAAGAAAGGGTAACAAAAAAAGGTCAGCAACACTCATGGCCGGAAAGAGTGAGGACCGGGCTGTCAATGGTTGCAGCCCCTCATATTTTTAAAAACTCTAATATGAGAGTATAAATTTTGTATTTATATCATAAAAATAGAGTTTTAGCGCCCCATATATATATATATATATGATATTCAGCCAGTCTCATATTTCTATCTTAGTCCACGGATGGTAATACATGTGATTGAACAAGGAACTCCGAGTGGGAGTTCCCGATATTCTATATAAAAAAAAATTGATAGCATAATGAGTATTTTGAGTATTTTTTTCGAAATATGGGGGAGGGGCGAAAGCTATTTTTATAAGATTTTGAACAAAATACATAATTTTTTTTTATTTTTCGGTCATTTTTTTTCAAAATATGGTGAGGGCCGCTGCCTCCACTTAGTTCTTTTCCTGAGTAATACTATAAGATGACGGGTTTTCTTAGTGAAAGCTAGAAAATGACCCCAGAAAAACAAACATATAACTTAGTATCCAAAATTTGAGTGTGTACGTAAATTCTTTAGCATTTATTGGACATATATAAAGAGAGTTTGAAAAGTGAACCTGCACTGGTAACACCTTTTGATGAGAATCGATGAATAGGATATAGGTTATTAGGAGTATTTAAAGTGAGCATAAACTAGTTATTTTAATCAACAGCTACTCTATCGTTTGTGGCATATTCGAATATACCCCCTTCAAATTAGGGTCAATGGTTAACCATTGTTGGTTATCCTAATAAATTTTGTACTTCTATACACTAAGCTAAACACTTCCGATTTAGTAGTTACGACAGTTGTTAATTATCATTCTTTTGTCTCTAGAAAAATGTTATATTCCTTATCCGCAACTCGAACACGTTAATTAGAAGATGATGTGTGCCTTTGGTTACAACTTACAGAGCTTCCATCCGAAAATCATTTTGCGAAGTTAATAACTACTTGCGTAACTCTTTGAACACTAATTAAATCGTGGTGTCCAAGTGAGATAACCCCGTGAAGAAAAATCAATGTACTTACTTTATAATGAAGAAACTCTCAAAATATCAAGTTATCGCATCGTACGTACTACAAATATATATAGCAAGGCAAAGTAAATATTATAAGGACATTTTGTAAATGAGGTCATGTTTTTACACAGGTTAATTTTTTTTATCTTAAATGTAATGATGATTATATACCAATTAGACGCTATTTCGAACAATGAAGCTAATTATAATTAGGTCCTAATTAAATCCGACTCTATGTCGGAAAATGTTTATTTAGTAATTAACTATCGGTTTAGAGAGAAAAAGAACATAGACTCGGACTCTCTGAGAACTTCAAGATGTAGTTGGTACACAAATTTTGTTAAATTTGCAATTACAGCCTGTGTTTCCATAAAACAACCTGAGTTGGAACTGATAAGAACTTCAAAACAACAATTCTCATGATGATTTATAAAATACGTTCCAGATCGAACTTGAGTTCGGTCTATCTTTTTAAACGCGGTGTTAGGACCAGATTTCTAGTCTAAATATTGTTAATTGTCCATTGGTTTTTACTAAATAAATCCTAACTGTTATTAAGAACTAAGACAGGATTGACAGGTTCCAAGTACCAGTTGCAACCTCAGTTGCAACCTCTGCTGACAGGTTTCAAGTACCAGTTGCAACCTCAGTTGCAACCTCAGTTCAAACCTGTTGTTCAGCAGAATTCTGTTTAGTTCCATTTATCTGCATAACCATTCTTTAATGTAATTACTTGTTTTAAAGTATGCAGGATATATTCTCATAAGGTCTTAAACGTTTTATATGTGTTTATTGAGAATATCAAAGTGTTAAGGAAAGATGTCTTATTAAAGATATAAAGAGATTAGTTTATAAGGTTGTTTCCTTTTGAATATGATCTCTTCTCTTATGATTATCCTTATCACTTGTTTCAATCTTTGTTCCCTATCAAATCAGTATGATATGTTTAAGATTGAATAAAATTAGGAGTTAATGTCTTACATGAATATCTAAAAGATATTATCTTGCCAAGATATGATCTTTTTATATGTTTCCTTGTTATAGGAAAATACTAACTCCTACAAACAAGCTTGTTATTTAACAGGTATCAACCAATCATGATTGAAGTCTATTCACGCTGAAGAATCACGTATTACATGGAAAGACTAAAGCCAATCATTAAAGTCAAAAGCAATCACAAAAGACCTTCAAAGATAGAAGATTGTTTTTGCTTATATAGAGTTGATAACTAAGCTTGTAAAAGTGTGTGTTCTAAATTATAAAGAACTTATTTTCTAGAGAGAATACACGTGAGCTTCAAAAAGAAAACAATGGTGGGATGCCATTGATTTATATTTGATAGTTATAGAGTAGGAGCAATATAGTGATAGGCAGAAAAACCTAGAGGGAGTCTAAGTTTTTCATTAAGACTTGAGTCATATATTGTAAGCTTTTTATAATATCATAATCTGGGTAAGTGCCCCGGAGACGTAGCCTAGTTAGGTGAACTCCGTTGTTAAATGTGCGTGTGAATTATTTTCATGTACATTTAATTTTAAAACAGTTCTGTCCATTAATACACCTGGTTCCAACTGCAGTTCCAACCTCACTTGGAACCTTATACACTTGGTTCTAACTACAGTTCCAACCTCACTTGGAACCTTAATGCAAAACTGCATCTAGAACAGCGGATAGGAATTTCAATTGGTATCAGAGCTTTACACTAGACCTTACTTAGTGTGGATCCTGTGTTCTAGAATAAATGGACTTAATGAGGGAAGGAAACGCTTTCAACAAACCTCCATTGCTTGAAGGAGGAGTAAACTATGGAGTATGGAAGATCAGAATGAGGTCTTTCATCAAACAGCAGAATGAACATGCATGGAAAACTGTGATGTATGGATGGGAGGCTCCAACTAGCATTGATAGTGAAGGAGAACTGGTTTTTATACCTGAAGACAGATGGTCTGCTGATGAAGACAGAAAATCAAGTGCCAACTCAACAGCCATAAACTTGATTTTTGCTGGTGTAACTCTCAGTGTATTCAGGTATATCTCTCACTGTGAAACTGCCAAAGAGGCATGGGATATTTTGCAAGTTACTTTTGAAGGAACTACCAAAGTAAAAGCTTTTAAACTTCAGCAGTTAACTACTCAATTTGAAAACCTTAGAATGGAGGAAGATGAAAACATTGAACAATTTAATGGTAGAATCTGCCACATTGCTCATCAAGCTGGAACCTTAGGTGAAAAATACAGTGATGCTAAACTTGTTAAGAAAACTCTTAGATCACTTCCAGAAAGGTTTGAAATAAAAGTTACTGCAATTGAAGAATCAACAGACTTAGATAATCTTAAACTTGAAGAACTTATAGGAAATCTAAGCACTCATGAGCTGAAATTTTTTAAACCAAAAAGACCAGAAAAGGGAATAGCATTTCAGGCTAAGAAATCTGAACCTAATGTCTGTGATAAAATAAGTGATGAAGAACAGCTAGCTTTCTTTGCTAAAAAGGTTTTCAAAAAATTTTACAAGAAAAAAGAGGATGATACTGGTTCTTCTAAAAACTTTCAGAAAAGGGATAACCAATTTAAGACAGAATCCAGGTTCAATAATAACTCTACTGGTAAGTGGAATTCTAAAGAGAAGGATAACAAAGATTATAAGCCTAAAGAGATTCAGTGTAGAGAATGTAGAGGCTTTGGTCATATTCAGGCTGAGTGTGCTAATACTTTAAAAAGGAACAAAAATGCCTATATATCCACTCATAGTGATAGTGATTCTGAGAGCAACAGTGATGAAGAGGATGAGTCTAATTTTGTTAACTTTATGGGAATAATCACTGAAAAAGAACCTACTTATGAAAGTGACTGTGAACATGTTTCAACTGAAGTTACAACCACTCTTAAAACCTACAGCAGTGATGAGGAAGAACCTTCTGATGAAGACATTTCCCAGCAATATCTTGTTCTTTATGAAAAGTATAAATGTCTGAGTAAACAAATCTTGATCATAAGCAAACTTAATGTTAATCTAAAAGATGAGGTTAAAAGTCTTACTGAGAAGATGAACTTACAACTGGCTGAACTTACTGAAACTAAAAAGAAAATAAAACTGATGAATGTTTCTGCTTCAGAAAAATTAGATGACATGCTGTCATATTCTAGAGGTTCTAAAGATATCAGTGGTCTAGGTTACTATGGTGGTAAAGGTACAGGAAAAACTACCTTTATTGAAGCTGTTGCTAGAGCTAAAACTCATAATTTTGACAATAAGGTTAGAAGTTCAGTTGCAACCAGATTTGCAACCAGGAACAAAACTCAAGTTTTTGTAGAGAAGGTTAGAAGCTCAGTTACAACCAAAGTTGCAACCATGAATAAACTGAATAGCTTTAGGTATAAAAATAACTTCAGAATGAAAATGTGTAATTTCTGTAAGAAACCTGGTCATTCTGAAATCCAGTGTTATTTAAAAAGAAACAGGAAGTATATTTCTCAGAAAACTTGGTTGGCTTCTGTCAATAAAAATCTGAACTGGGTCTGGAAAGTTAAAGAAAAAGCTACCTTAATTGCTAACAACAAAGCTGTCATTAACTCCTTGAATGCTGTTACCTCTAATGATTGGTATTTTGATAGTGGTTGCTCTAAGCACATGACAGGTACTGCAAGTCTCTTAAAAAATGTCACCATTCTCACTGGAAACACTGTTGTGTTTGGAGGTGGAGATACAGGTAAAATTGTTGGTAAAGGTACCTTAAACAAACCTGGAATGCCTGTTATTGAGGATGTTTTTCTTGTAGATGGTCTAAAAGCTAACCTTATAAGTATCAGTCAACTTTGTGATAATAAAATGATTGTTAAATTTGACAAAGAAAGGTGTCTTATTACTAATCTTAACAATGATTTAATCATGACTGGAGTTAGATCAACCAACCGCTGCTATGTGTTTGAAAAAGCTGAAAAAGAATTGCCTCAAAGTAGGTGTAATCAAACCATTACTAATAATGTGGATATTTGGCATAAAAGGCTTGGGCATGTGAATTACAAAACTCTTGATAAGCTTGTTAAAAATGAATTGATAAGAGGAATTCCTAAACTTAGTGCTAAAACTCAAAGTGTCTGTGGTGACTGTGCTATAGGTAAACAAACCAAAAGTGTTCACAAAAGTATAAGTCAAATCTACACTAAGAGAGTCCTAGAACTTCTTCATATTGACTTGATGGGGCCTATGCAAACTGCTAGTATAGGTGGTAAGAAGTACATTCTGGTAGTTGTTGATGACTTCTCTAGATACTCTTGGGTAGTGTTCTTAAAAGATAAGACTGAAACTTTTGAACTGTTCAAAACTTTGTGCTTAAAACTTCAACTTGAAAAAGGTTCAACCAGTGGTAATATTGTTAGGGTTAGAAGTGATCATGGAACAGAATTTGAGAACAGTAAGTTTAAAGAATTCTGCAACTCCTTAGGTATTAGTCATGAGTTCTCTGCTCCTAAGACTCCACAGCAAAATGGCATAGTTGAAAGGAAAAATAGAACCATTCAGGAAATGGCTAGAGTCATGCTTAACTCTAAGAAACTTGCCAACAGATTTTGGGCTGAAGCTGTTAATACTGCCTGTCATATAGTTAATAGAGTTTATATTACTAAAGGCACTTCCATGACAGCTTATGAAATATGGAAAGGTAGAAAACCCAATGTTAAGTATTTTCAAGTCTTTGGGTGTGTCTGTTACATTCTCAGAGATAGAGAGCATCTTGGTAAATTTGACTCTAAAAGTGATAAAGGGATCTTTCTTGGTTATGCTCAAAATAGTAGAGCATTCAGAGTCTTCAATCAAAGAACCAACTGTGTTATGGAATCCTATAATGTGTTATTTGATGAGATTACAGATGATAATGAACAGCCTGAGACTGCAGAAAAAGACAAAGAAGAAACTCAACAAACTAGAAGTCCCATAGTGGTTGGAAGTCCAGTTGCAACTGAAGTTACAACTGAGGTTGGAACTGAGGTTGGAACTGAAGTTGAAACTCAGAATTCAACAGAATCAGAAGAAGATGGATCTGCTATGCCAACAACAAGCAAGCCACGCTATGTAAGGACACAGAAAAATCACTCTCTTGACAATGTCATAGGAGAAGTTGCTTCAGGTATGAAAACCAGAGGTAAAAGAAATAATGTTGTTCACTTTGCTTGTTATATTTCTCAGTTAGAACCTAAGAATATAAAAGAAGCTTTAGAAGATAGTGAATGGATTATAGCTATGCAAGATGAGTTGCATCAATTTGAGAGAAATGATGTATGGACTTTAGTACCCAGACCTTCTAATAAAAATGTTATAGGGACTAAATGGATTTTTAGAAATAAAAGTGATGAGGATGGAGTTATTATCAGAAATAAAGCTAGGTTGGTAGCTCAGGGTTATACACAAATTGAGGGAATTGATTTTGATGAAACCTTTGCTCCAGTAGCTAGAATTGAATCCATTAGAATGCTACTGTCTCTTGCATGTCTGTATGATTTTAAACTGTTTCAACTTGACATAAAGAGTGCTTTTCTAAATGGTGTGATTAATGAAGAAGTTTATGTCTGTCAACCTAAGGGATTTGAGGATCCTAACTTTCCTAAACATGTCTATTTGTTGAAAAAGGCATTGTATGGCCTAAAACAAGCTCCTAGAGCTTGGTATGATAGATTAACCAAGTACTTGATTGAAAAAGGCTTTAACAGAGGAGGAGTTGATAAAACTTTGTTTACTAAGAAAACCACAAAGGACATAATAATTGCTCAAATCTATGTTGATGACATTGTCTTTGGCTCTACTTCTAATAAAAGGATAGAAGAATTCATTTCTGATATGAAGAATGAATTTGAAATGAGTGGTGGAGGTGAACTAACTTACTTTCTAGGATTGCAAGTTAAACAGAATGAGAAAGGCATTTTTCTGTGCCAAAGTAAGTATGCAGACAATCTTGTTAAAAAGTTTGGTCTGAGTGAGAGTAAAGAGAAGAGAACCCCTATGAGTACTACCCTTAAACTGTCCAAAAATGATAAAGGTAAAAATGTCTGTCCAAGTCTTTATAGATCCATGATTGGAAGTTTGCTGTATTTAACTGCTAGTAGACCAGACCTGTGCCTAAGTGTAGGAGTATGTGCCAGATATCAGGCAAATCCTTTAGAACCTCATCTTCTAGCTGTCAAAAGAATTCTAAGGTATGTAAAAGGAACACTTCACCTAGGCCTATGGTATTCTAAAGATACAAACCATTTTCTAAGTGGCTACTGTGATGCAGATTGGGCAGGAAACATAGACGATAGAAAGAGTACTTCTGGTGGGTGTTTTTATTTTGGAAACAACCTTGTTTCTTGGTTTAGTAAAAAGCAAAATTGCATATCTTTATCTACTGCTGAGGCAGAATATGTTGCAGCTGGAAGTGGATGCACTCAACTTATTTGGATGAAACAGATGTTAACTGATTATAATGTCAAACAAGAAATATTAACTTTGTTTTGTGATAACAAAAGTGCTATAGATTTAGCTAAAAATCCAGTTCAACATTCCAGAACCAAACACATTGATCTAAGGCATCATTTTATTAGAGAACTAGTTGAAGAAAAGAGCTTAATTTTAGAACATGTTTCAACTGAGAGACAATTAGCAGATATTTTCACAAAGCCCCTTGATACAAACAAGTTTGAATCATTAAGAAGTGACATAGGGGTATGTCATTATCAATCTAATTGAATACTTTTGCTAAATATGTCTGTGTTGAGTACCTTTAATAATTTTTATTTCTAAGGTTAAAGTCTTATTTTGAGCTATGCTGTTTTTGTTTTGAAAAAGCCGCTTTTTGGTCTCAAAAACAGATGTGAGGTAACTTGTCCTTAAAAAACCTCTCTGGTAATAGAGTTGCAAGCACAAAGTGCAAATTTTTTTTTGCTGGTTGCAAGTTCAGATGCAACCTCAGTTGAAACCTCATCCTCTCAACAACTGGTTAGAAGTTCAGTTACAACTCCAGTTGAAACCTCGTGTTAAAAATACTGGTTGCAAGCTCAGTTGCAACATCAGTTGAAACCTCAGTCTATTCTATAACGGCCAAGACAAAGTCTTGTTATTTTTGACATCACTTATACTCTTTCCTTGCTGAGGTCATCAAACTAGTTTTTGTGTAGAAATAAAAACGGATTTGCTCAATTTAAGCTCCTAAAATTTAATCTTTATTAGAGTTATTCTTTGATAAACATATTTTCTTGAGTAAATTGCTAGGTTTCTTTTGTTCTCTTAAAAATTAGATATCTGTTTAAGTGTTCTTTATCTTGAATCAAGTCAAATTTCCTTAAAAGCTTCAACTCTTGTATTTTCAAATTTGGACAAATCTGTTTAAAAAGGAATGTTTATCTGTGTTAACTGCTTTATTCGTGTTTTAAGGGTTATTTTTTTTAAAAAAAAAAAAAAAAAACTGTGTTGATAAGACACTTCCTATTTTTTTGGCTAAAATTGTTTCATAATTGATTTGCATGTATCTCTTTCCAATTACAAAAAGATATGGACTTTATTGTTTTTTTATATATATTCTTTTTACTATCCCAAAATAATCTATTATCTCAATTACTCTCTCTCCCTATCTCAGTAAAATCGTAAGTCCTCTGTAAAACCCTAGTTTTTCAGTAAAACCCACTGCCAGGTTCTAAGTACGGTTGAAACCTCCCAGTTGAAACCATGTCTAAAAACCCCTATTCTGATGATGATATAACTCTAAAGGATTTCTTGTCTAAATCCCCACCCAAGACAGGCTCAATAGCTAAGGTAAGTGAACCGTCATCCTCTAAGAAACGTGCTAGGAGAGATTATGATACTGTTCCTATTCTTGCTAAGTTTGACTATACTCCTAAGTATAATGAAGTTGATCCCAGATTCTGGAAAAGAAGTATGTATAGGAGGTTTAGATCTTTTTCAGGTAGGGAAATACACAGTGAAAGAACTCTTAATTTAGTCAGTTATCCTCACATACAGGTGTATGTTGAAAAATTGCTTTCTGCTGTTGGCTTAGGAAAAACTATTACCTATGCTGATTCTTATTTTCCTGCTGTTGTTAAAGAATTTTATGCTAATCTTAGTAGCATTGTCTTTGATGAAGAGAACCCTGCTTATGGGAGAATATTTTTGAGGGGTGTTACTTTAGATTTTACCTCAAAGCTTATTAATGACTACATGCAATCCCCAAATCCTTCTGTTGAAAATATTGATTATGACATGGAAGTCATTGGTCTGGTTCTAACTGGAAAGAACACCAGATTTGATGGCAATTCCATCAAGACATCCTCTCTCACCTTAAGTGCTGCTGTATTGCACAAAATTGCTAGGTTCAACTGGACTCCTACCAAACAACCTTCCAAAGTTAACAAAGAAATGGCCATCTTTATGTACAAAATCATGTCTTCCCTACCTATAAACTTTGGCCATCATGTCTTCAATCTAATAAAAGAGTTCAGTGATTCCAATTCTTCATCCATACTGTTGCCATTCCCCTGTCTCATCACTGGTATTATTCTAGGCCAAGTCTCTTCTATGTCTAGAAATTCTCCAATAAGTACTCTTAATGAACCTTCCACTGATTGTCCCTCTGCCCTATATATCTCTGCAAAACTGTTGAAAGAAGGGCATGTAAATGATATTTCTGGGGAAAAGGGAAAAGAAAAGGAAGAAGAGACCTCTAAGGCTCCCTCAGCAAAGAAGAAAGGTGTAAGGTGGTACTTACAACAGAAGTTGGCCTACAATCAAGAAAGGAGAGCTGAACTGGATGCTGATGACTATCAGATAAATAAGCTGCTGGTGAATCTCATAGAAAGTGAGGATGATGACAGTAATGACACTCAAAGTCATGATGGTTTTTCAATCAGCAGTGAGGATGACAATGCAGAAGATGAAGAAGTAGTCAGGCAGAATCCTCTAAGAGAAAGACCCCCACAGTGTGATATTCCTCGTAACTAATTCCAATGGTTGCTGACAAATAGGGGGAGTGAAGTTTATGTTTTGAAGTTTATGTTTTGATGTTTAGTTTCATTCTGATGTTTTCAAGACTTTATTCTGTTTTTCAATTATGCTGTATTAAGACAATTTTATGCCTGTTTGGCCTTAATCTGTTTGGCTTTAATAATTCTGCAGTTTCCTTCTGAAAATATCTTGATATCTTGTTGAAGTATGAATGCCTTTAAACTTGAAACAGGTCTGAAAACTTACTGCGTGCACATACATTGTGCTTATATAATATGCCTGCAATTCTAACATACAGGGGGAGCTTACTGATATTGAATTTGCAGGTGGTTGGGATAATTTATAAACTTTATTGATTTGTCAAAACCAATGACAAAGGGGGAGATTGTTAGGACCAGATTTCTAGTCTAAATATTGTTAATTGTCCATTGGTTTTTACTAAATAAATCCTAACTGTTATTAAGAACTAAGACAGGATTGACAGGTTCCAAGTACCAGTTGCAACCTCAGTTGCAACCTCTGCTGACAGGTTTCAAGTACCAGTTGCAACCTCAGTTGCAACCTCAGTTCAAACCTGTTGTTCAGCAGAATTCTGTTTAGTTCCATTTATCTGCATAACCATTCTTTAATGTAATTACTTGTTTTAAAGTATGCAGGATATATTCTCATAAGGTCTTAAACGTTTTATATGTGTTTATTGAGAATATCAAAGTGTTAAGGAAAGATGTCTTATTAAAGATATAAAGAGATTAGTTTATAAGGTTGTTTCCTTTTGAATATGATCTCTTCTCTTATGATTATCCTTATCACTTGTTTCAATCTTTGTTCCCTATCAAATCAGTATGATATGTTTAAGATTGAATAAAATTAGGAGTTAATGTCTTACATGAATATCTAAAAGATATTATCTTGCCAAGATATGATCTTTTTATATGTTTCCTTGTTATAGGAAAATACTAACTCCTACAAACAAGCTTGTTATTTAACAGGTATCAACCAATCATGATTGAAGTCTATTCACGCTGAAGAATCACGTATTACATGGAAAGACTAAAGCCAATCATTAAAGTCAAAAGCAATCACAAAAGACCTTCAAAGATAGAAGATTGTTTTTGCTTATATAGAGTTGATAACTAAGCTTGTAAAAGTGTGTGTTCTAAATTATAAAGAACTTATTTTCTAGAGAGAATACACGTGAGCTTCAAAAAGAAAACAATGGTGGGATGCCATTGATTTATATTTGATAGTTATAGAGTAGGAGCAATATAGTGATAGGCAGAAAAACCTAGAGGGAGTCTAAGTTTTTCATTAAGACTTGAGTCATATATTGTAAGCTTTTTATAATATCATAATCTGGGTAAGTGCCCCGGAGACGTAGCCTAGTTAGGTGAACTCCGTTGTTAAATGTGCGTGTGAATTATTTTCATGTACATTTAATTTTAAAACAGTTCTGTCCATTAATACACCTGGTTCCAACTGCAGTTCCAACCTCACTTGGAACCTTATACACTTGGTTCTAACTACAGTTCCAACCTCACTTGGAACCTTAATGCAAAACTGCATCTAGAACAGCGGATAGGAATTTCACGCGGCCTCGCTTAATTAAAAGATTTAACTAGCTGTTGTGGGTCTTCAACCTTTTATCTTTCAGGTGCTCGGTTTAATGAATATAAAAATTTTTGTGAGTTGAAACCCTACTATGAAACCCTACTACCACCTGCTAATTTCTACTCAGTACTTAATAATAAACCAAATAAGAATCGGAAGTTGATTTTTTATTAAGTTCCTCTCTCAAATCTGGACCAATACTTGTACTCCCTGTCTGTATGTACAAAGACTCATAAACTATGATGCCAACTAAATAGCTATAGTGAATAAACAAACTAGATCATGTTGTCCTTTTGCATTATTTACTCTACTGTAATAAATTTAGTTCTCTGTCCTTCAAAATTACGGAGCAAATTATAGTTTTTATTTTCGTAGCTGAATATTGTAAAGGTTTCTTATTTACGTAATTTTAAAAAATTGGACAAATACTATATATCTATCCTTCTTCAAGTTGAAATATATAAGTATTCTGTATTGCTTCCAAAATATAAACTGTATTAAGAGGATATTGAGAAGCAGCCTTTACGTCATCAATTACGAAAGGACTGTTTTTCTTTTGCCAAATTGTAACAAAAAATACTATTTCCATCATAGATGTAAAGGTCCACTAGAGCAATTTGTAGGGGTTCCATTGACTTTCTCTTTTCGGCAAGTTAAATGTCAATTTTCTCACACAAAAAAAAAAAAGAAACTTCATGAAGGTGTTAATTTGTGTTTGAAATATTGGAAACATATTAATATTTTGAATTAATGTTACCAATTTAAGAAACCAATTATATTATACGGTTATTTTAAGAACCCTAGACATTTTCAGAAAGAATCCAAATATTCTACCCTTGTTATCTACTCTTTTCGTGTCTTATTATTTAATTTATTCTAAAAAAATTCTAAAAAACTTGAAAAAAATTATACAATTACTATAAAATATGTATCAATACATTTCAATAATTATTTTTAAAAGAAAATCCACACGCAATTTATTTTAAAATAAATATATAAATTAGTGTAAATTAAACATAAAATCTTAGAAAAATTGTCTAAAACAATATTATGTCTAAATATTTTAAAATTTGAATACAATATAATATAAAAACTTATAAATTTACGGAACAAGTTGTGAAAATTTAAAATTTAAATGAAATTAAGAAAGGGAACACAGAATAGGATAGAGTATCATGATAAAAGATTTGAATTCATCCCGAAAGGATTTAATGAAAACATATATTACTTAATTCAATAATTTGACAATGCTACTTGTAACCAGATCGGGCACTGTGAACACTTGTCAAGCTATATCTTAGTGTAATATGAGTAATACAAAGAGCTTTCACATATTACCTCCCCGTAAATAATCATTTCAGGATAACGCTAAAATAATGTCTGATTTATTGAGAGTCAAAAACTGTTATTGATAGAACATAAAAATTGGACCCGAATGTTCTATTCGGGTAGCAATCGACCCACACTTCATAAATGGGTATCCAAGTCTTGATGGGTGATCACATGACTTTCCTAGAAAATTGAGGTAGACATTAATAAAAGCCCAAGCTCACTTAACTAGGGACTCATATATAAAAAAACCCCTAAGATGGAGACACTTGTCAACATCCAAGGAGGCGTAGTTTCCTATAAATAGCCAACTACCCCTCCTAGAAAGCGCCCCGAGAAAATCTATTCAAAAATTATAGAGAGAAGTTGAGAAAAGAGAGAAACTAGTCAAAGCCCAGCCATTAAGAAGAAAACCGAACAGTGAAAGAGCCGAGTATCGAAGAAAAAGGAGATCGACCAAGATAAGAGATTAAATAGTCAAATCGAGCACAACTGTAATAAATAAGTAATAATCCGAGCAAGTGTAATAATCCGAGCAAGTGTAATAATCCGAACAAGTGTAATAATCCGATCAATAATAAAGACCAATAAGTGTTCATTATTTACATTTAATTTACCATTATATTATTGTTGAAAAGCCTAACGCGACCGACCAAAGTTATGGCTTTATCAGTTATAAATTTGTCGCTAATTTAAAAAGCTGTCACAAATCTGTCTCAAATTGACTAAACTGTCACAAAACCGTCACAAAAACCGTCGCTAATAAGCTCGTAACAAAAAATACATTCACTAATCCCGTCGGTCGCTATTTGGTTATTTTTTATTTTTTTTTAATGTAAATTCAATGTTAGTCACACGTACGATATATTGGTGTTACTCGAAAAACAACTTCTTTCATGTGCTAAATGTCAGTGCTTTGATTTAAATTTACATCATGATCTTTTCACATTTGTATAGGCACCCAAAGCATATTTATTATTTACACTACAATTTCAAACGGATAACTATTAACTAATCAGCTCTTCTCTACTATGAGGGGCCAAAAAACACTTCTTTTTTTTAATAAAGTCTAAGCTCATTGAACTTAAAAAAAAAAAAACTTATTGTAACATAGTCAACTCAATAAATCAATTAGTAAAACAAAGTTGTAGCCAGCAAGATATTAAAAGTCAGAACCATTGATGTCGATCAAGTAAATGCGGCGCACATCTTAATTAGGCTGAAAATTAATCCATCTAATAATAACTTAATTAATCCATAGGTGAACATAATTAAATTGTTAAACTAAGCACGGAGAGGGAAGCTCGGCATGAATAAATAGAGACGGTGAAGTCCTCGTTTGTCTCTAGAGATTAATTAATCTCCGATGTTTAAACCATCGATTATATTCGGTCTTTGGAACCTGTTTCTGTTTCCACTTAAGGCGGCCAACACATGTTTTGTCTCTTTGCTCATAACGAGTTCGTGAAAATATCGAACGAGTTTTTCTCAATCTAGCTCAAGATATTTTGTCTGGATGTAAAAAAACCCATCTTTATGGTTTGTTAACATGTTTTGATGTTATTATAGATTAAACTATGGTTGAGAAGCCTATCTCTCGGATTTCGCCAAAAAAACTGGCGACATTAACAATTGATTTCACAACATGGAAAAGTTTGGAACAATAATGTTGAGTGTGTAGAATGACAAGTGAATATCTGATTTTTTTTATTTTATTTTTCTTAACACTATTAATAGTGATTCTTTGAAGTTTTTCTTTTATAGAAAATAAATAAAAAAATATCAAGCTTTGTCGTTAGTTGTTTATAAACTTTGAGCGACAAACTTGAAAGCAAACTTGTTACAAATTTATAATAATGCCAGCAACTCTTTCAATTAAGATCAATATATATCTTATGTGTCAAAAGGCTGACTTTTAATCAATGAAAGCATAACCCGATTATTTAAGTGAAAATCAATTCAAAGTACAACGGCCCAAATAAGCTAAGGGTTTGTTTGGTTGTTGCATTTTTTTTTTTGCACGCCTATTTGTATATTCCAAATTAAAGACACTGCTTGTTTAAATCGAATCAAATCATGACCGTATGTCGTCCCAGGAAAAGTCATAAAGGAGATAGAAAACTTTGTTGTGGCTAGTTTCTGAAAGTTTGTAAATTAATATTCTAAGTAACACTAAAAATAGATTTATATGTAATGCTTGGAGGATTAGTTCCCTCTTAGCTAGGGACTAATTCTCACACGACATCTTTGTAGCATTCGGATTTTTGTGGATTTTGCCTTTATAAAACGCTTAAGTTCCCCCCACAAAAAAAAATTATGGTTCACGTCCAAAAACCAACCCCGATCAATTGGCTAGTTGTGGCTCCTTGTTGACAAATTTATATCAGTGCTTGAGATCTCTTCCAGCTTAGCTTCCTTTTGTCAAATCCTTAAAACAAATTTGAAACTCTTTGCGAATATGTTCGTGCTAGTGGAGCTAGCGACAAAGCGTGTGTATAATTATCATCGTTGCGCTATGTCGGTTCTTTTCATATTTTTTTTAAGTCAAAAACATACTGAAAACGAGAAGCAAACAGTTCATTGGGTTGATTCAAGTACATGAGCAATAGAAAACCAAATTATGTCATTTGAACATCACGTAGGAATTATTTATTTGTAACAGTAGAAAATAGATACTGTACATTCATACGTATTATGAATGGACAAAGTGTGTCAAACTATATTTTTTTGTATAGTTAGCCTAATACTACCTTGTTTTTTAGTAAATCATTGATTTTTTTGCAACATTTTCTAAAAAGCATTCGCTTTATTTATTTATAACTTGAAACAAAAAAAAAATTGAAAAAAAAATAATCATTTATATTTATTTTGAATTATTTCTCTTTAAAATGTAACTATTAACAAAATGGTGAAATCGGTAAGTATTATAAATATAGATTATATTAAAATAATTAACAGTTCCTGCTTGATAATTTGCTTTTTGACTTTTATTCAAAGACACCTTACATAATGAAACGTTCATCCAACAAATTTTGTTTGCCTGAGTAGCTCGTCTTTTATTCACTAAAATGTGCACCTTCGTTCAAGTAATGCACTATTCATCTTCATTCCTTTTTTTTCTTCTATGAACATTTTTTTTGGGGGTCGTTGTACTTGTACAGTTGTACAGTCAGTTTTAAATGTTATTTTACCTCTTGTTTATTTATTTATTTTGCTTTTATTAGAGGGTTATAAGTTATATTTGTTGATAACATATGACAAATCTATAAGTTACACATTTTTTTTAATGGTATTCTCACTGTCCTCAGTATAAATATTTATTTTACAGGTTCGGTTCTCTTTTATTTGTACAAATATGAAATAACATTACATTCAAATATTGGGTTGTATGTCTGGTTTGAAAACACAATGCCAGTGTTTTAAACTTCTTTTTCTTCTAGTTGGGAAAAAAATATTTAAAATGCTTAAATGACAAAATATTAACAGTACTAGACGTTACCTTTACGTTTGAGATATATATTGTCCATGTTTAGTTATACTCTCTGTTCCCAATATGATTTTTTTTTACATATAATTTGGTGTGAAAATCCCATTTTATCAATGTAATAATTAAAATGAGCATGAAAACCCCCCACATAAAGTGCCAATTATGTCAAAGGCAGACTGGAAATGGAAATTTGAAGCCTATTAAAAAAACTTAATTGACTATTAAAAGATAGAAACTGAAATAAAGCTTACTCTTTAATGATGTTAAAAAAGACTATGTACTTATCACTTATCCACAATTTCATACATTGCTAACTTTTCTATTCTCAATCGCTCAATCGATTTACAAACGGGAATAATTGAGAAAATAATTTGTAAAGACAGATCAAAACAAAGCATAGGGTATGACATATATGTACGTTAACTTGATTATTTTTCTTTGCCAAAAAAAACTTGGTTATTTACTTATTTTTCCCTAACATGCCAACACCGTCTTGGGTGTCACTCAAGCTATAAGACAAGTTATACGTACTCATTGGATGTGAAATTGTTCGAAATCGCACTTCACACTTGTGAACAATTGAAATATAAAACCCTCACCTTTTTTCTACTTTTCCAATGTATTTTCATTTGTAAAATCATCTCGATCACATATGTATAATGATTTGTAAAAGTTTATTGCATTATTATATGCTCTTATATACAGTGCGCCATGATTCGTTGACATTCCAAAATAATGATATTTTCGCCCATTATCTAAGTATTAAGTGTTGTTCAATAAAACATAACACCTAAGTATATAAGTTCAAAGACAGTTTGGCATGCATGCTTATAAAACATATACACAATTCTTTATGTTATCAGCCAATAAACAAGTTTATATTTAATTTGTATTTTTTCTATATTCTTGATTCTTAACTGTTAATACAAGCACTTCGGAAACATTAAAAATGATTTAATCAACATCCCTTACTAAAATTCAAAAACACAAACAAAGCATTATGTCGATCATAAAAAAAAATTACAACGGAATGATTCATCAAAAGGTCCAATCAAAAAATAGAAGATTGTATTAAAAGATTGTGAAATAAAATTTATAAAATGAAAGCATAGAGTGTAGTAATCTATAAAAATAATGAAAAGAACACAGAAGAAGATAAAAATATATCAGAATTCAAGTCACATGTATGAGGATGGGTAACTTTACCTAAAATAGAAAAACAAGAAGATGGTAACTTTAGTGAAGTAAGAGACTACGGTAGTATTATAATAAATAATTGAATCATTTTTTTTTACTAACACACACTTTATTGATAAAATTTGGGACAAACAACAACAGTATTGACGAATTAATATTACCATTGATGTGTGTTATTGTGTAAAATTATGGAGCTTAGCTAAACAATCTATAGATATAATTAGTATCTAAACAATCTAGTCGGCGTCTAAATAAAAATGAGGGGCAAGAATAAGATTACACACCTATATGGCTATATTAATTAAACAGAGTCGGTCGGTGATAACTCGAGATTAAGTAATGGACGACCTTATTTCTTGTGCCTTTTAGAACATTAGTAGCGATGATGTTAAACAACATCATAATAATATATGATAAGTTTAAAGTAAATTTACTAATTATGTCCACTTAGATTATTACATGCATGATCCCAATTAGCATCACCAAATTATTACCAATAACGGTTGGACCATTTTAAGTACACAAACCCTTATACATATCTTGGAAATATCCAAAACCAAGTATGGTGCATGTCATGTATGTACTTTGATAGCTCGTGAATATGTTCATATTACATTATATGTCAATGGGTAAAAACAATTGGTAAAGAAGTAAATTTATCCAATTTCCCGGCCATGCAATAACATATTACCTATAAATAACCCCTAAATGGAGTCACAACACCACACACAAGCAATGATATTCTATATTACAACTTATTATTCTCGTTTTTAAATATCAAATATAATGAGTTCATCCAGAAACCATCTCAAAAAAATTGCTAGACTCATCGAAACCGACGAGAAAGACTTGGCTAAGCATGCCAATAGGCTTAGAGATTTAGTGGCGAAAATAGCGGAAGAACAACACAACTTCATTATGGTAGAGACGGAATCCGAAGCCGGAGCTCTCGGATATTTCATCAAAGAAATTGGGTGGGCTGGTGAGGTGAGAATCATTGCAGAAACACCAAATATAAATACGAGGATTAAGGGAAAGCTGGAGGAAGATAATGCAATCCAGAAACATATATCTAGCTTAAACATGTTTTTTGCCTTGGTTGATTTTCTTTTGTAGAATTTTAAAGCCCGACTTTTGCCGGACTACATCACCATGGGGCATTCCCATGAAAGCCCAAAACTTTAGTTAATTTTTCAATACTAAGGTAGCCTAGTTTTTTTTTTTTTGAAAAATGGTAGCCTAGTTTAATACTCCTAAAAAGTATGATTGCACCAAATAGAGTAAATCCGGATCTAGTATAGTTAAATTGTAATATAACCGTAATTACAAGGGGCGCACCGAAGACACTAAATGTAAATAATCGAAGGTTGAAAGACACAAACATCAGGTCGTTATACGGTCATACCTTTATTTACTTTACTAAATTAAACTCTAAAGTTCCAATTTCAGCACTCTCAATGTGAAAAAAATACTTAACAAATATTTTGAAGACTGAAGCTAGGCTTAATTAACTATTTTTTTTAAAATAACAAATATTAAAATGGTGATCGAGGGTTATCCGATAGTATTTAGAGAGATAAACTCTAAAATCTAAATGTAATTATATTTGATTAACCAACTTTTACAATTGACCCAAAGCGGTATTTATAGACTAACCCTAACCGCAAACTCTATCCGACTAACTAACTATATGTATATCAAGAATATTTGAAGTGGGATAAATTATGGTTTAGTGACTTGGATTTTGGCCAATTTTAGGATAAGTGACCTAAGTTTTTGCAATTTCAGTTTTCTGAGCTAAGTTTAACTTTTGTATTGTTTTAGTGACCTTGCGTCAATTCAGTGGACGGAATACGTTACACGTGCTATCACGTGCCCTCACGTCTATTAACTAAAAGGGTAAAATCTGAGGGTATTTTAGTCCTTTTAGCAAGAAATATGTTTTTTTTCGAAAAATAGGATGGCAGGTCACTAAATTGCTAACAAAGTTAAACTTATGTCACAAAACCGAAATTACAAAAACTTAGGTCACTTATCCTAAAATTGACCAAAACTCATGTCACTAAAGCATAATTTACCTTTTCAGTGCGATAGACTGTAATTTGAAAGGAATCACCCTATCAAAGCAGTGTGAACTAGAAAAGTAATAGTAGAACTGAAATGAAATGTATAATTAAAAAAACACAGAACATTAAATATTCATCTATTTTTTTCTGGCAAATTGGCATTTTCCTTAGGTTCTCCTCAATATATACCGCCTTTAATCCTTCCTACTTGCCACACACACACATACACACACTCTTTTTCTCTCTAAATAACTACACTCTTCTTAATTAGTGTGTGCTCATCAAACCCACATTCTCACACTTGTTCATGCATAAACACACACATAAATACATAATATACATATAGAGCATTTTGTCACAATGTCTCGACTGTTGGTGATACTGTTTTTTTTACCATTGGTATTAGCTGGGCATGACTATCAACAAGCTTTGAGTAAGAGCATTTTGTTCTTTGAGGCTCAGAGATCTGGTTATTTACCAAGGTCTCAGAGGGTTCAGTGGAGGGCTAATTCCGGCCTCTATGACGGCAAGGCGAGCGGGGTAATCTCTCTCTCTCTCTATATATATATATATATATTTATATCTATATATGTATGTATACTTATATACTATATGTATATGTCTATATGTTTGTTTAAGTATGTTTTCAAATTTGTGAAAGAGTTATTCTGGCCTGGAATTTGTAATGCCTATTTTTGTAGGATATTTTTGAACTTCAATATTGTCTTTCATTTTAGATTTTGTAGCACAAATTGCACTGGAATCCTATATACAGTAGTAGATTTCTAAAAGAAAAAACTTAATCCCCCATTTTGAAGAATATATATCTGAACATATATTCTCATTGGTGATTTTCTTTTAAAATCAGTCTACATTTTCATTGTGAAAAATGAAATAATAGTACGCTAGTACTATTAACTAATGTAATCATTTTTAGTGTAAAATCTTGCTATTTGTTTAATAAATTCATATTTAATCCCTCTATGGTTATTAAATTATAGTATGACTCTGTTTTCAATTGTTTTTTCACTTTCTCTTCTAAGTTTACAACAATTTCCATGTTCAGTTCAATTAACCCCATTTGTTTTACAAATTTACACTGGTAGGTCTTAAATTAAAAAATATATCCACCCTGCTTTTTGAAAAATTGCACTTACGACCCTCCTATGCTTTTTCTAAATCGATTATAGACTTATAGAGTTATAGTAGTTGTCTAAATTCAAAGAGACACAGACAAACAGTCATCAACTAAATTACATTTCACTACACTACTTTTTAATAAGAATACAATTGGACTCACTAATCTCAAAACATTACACTTACATTTCCTTCTCTATTTTTTTCCCTAAAATAACAAAAATCCATTATAGTTGTCCCGAGTGACAGATTAATTAACAGTCTTCAATTAAATTACATTTCCAATACATTACTTTCTAATAAACACCAAATTGACCCACTGATTTCATTACTTTACACTCACACCCTACCCTTTTTTGCTAATTACCAGGTAGATCTGGTAGGAGGGTACTATGATGCTGGTGACAACGTGAAATTCGGGTTACCAATGGCGTTTACAATGACGATGATGTCATGGAGTGTATTAGAGTATGGTAAACAGATGGGTGAAAGTGGTGAGCTTGGGCATGCTTTAGATGCTATCAAATGGGGAACTGATTATCTCATCAAAGCTCACCCCGAAGCCGATGTCCTATACGACGAGGTATACCTATAATCTATACATACATATACGTACATAAGTAGATATGACCGAATAATCTTGTTAGCATAAACAATTGCATTTGAGTAGCATCTTAGAAATGTAAACGGATGCAGCGTACCTGACTCTGAGTCAAGGTGACTCAGAGTCCACAGCCATTGCATATTGCTACAGTTAAAATATGAAATGTACTGTAGCAATATCCAACGACTGTGAACTCTGAGTCACTCTGACTGAGAGTCCAGGTACGCTGCTTCAAATGTAAACCTTTTAGTTCACAACTTCACACACTGAAAAAAATGGGTGTATTGTGGTGGTAACTATTCAGTTTTACTTGTCTCAGCAAGTTCGTTTAGGTAGTTAATGTTCTGCTTTTTACACTTAAGTTAGTTAAGAACCTTAAATTGTTTTTAACTTCACTTTCCAATGTCATTAACTCAGTTTTACTTTTGTCTGCAAGTTAGTTTAGGTAGGCCACCTAAATTTATGAGATTTCGTGTAGATTAGTTGTACTTCACTATTGTTTGTCTTTTTAGTTAATTTAGACTTTAGTAGTACTACTATCTCAGATGAAATGTTTATTAGTTTAGCATTAAATTCTTACCAAACTACTCCTCTTTTTAAGTTGTGGTCCTCAGTATTTGAAGTTTCAACTTAACACTTCTTGACATCAAAATATGTTGTGCTTTATATATATAGTTAGCATTTATTTTCAAATATCAACTGAATCTGGACTCTGGACTATGTTATTGCCAAAAAATATACTGTAACTTCTGAGCTTAGTTCATGTAGTAACAAATTTTACAAACTGTCATATTAATCTCCATGTTACATTTATCTTAAGAAAAGTATAAACAAATAGCAATTGTCTTAGCAACAATATATTGAAATCTGGAATACTTTGGTGAAGTAAGAGACTACAATAGTATTATAATAAATAATTGAATCATATGGGGACAACCCTATTGACACGATATGGAAGAACGATTAATGTGTTCATCCTATTGTAACGTCATATGATTCTCCTGCTAATTGGTTTTAACTTATAAGAACTAATTAATTAATACAAATAGTAGAATAGAAGATTAAACTAGTTTCTCTGATGACTTATGAAGTTTTCCATAAATTGTTTTTAGCTAAACTGAAGTATAATATTGCAATAAGCAGGCAGTGTCATTGTTATATTGTTATATCCATGTATGTACTGTAACAAGCCAACACATTTTTTTTTACTCACACACACACTTTATTGATAAATTTTGGGACAAACAACAACAGTATTGACGAATATTACCATTGATGTGTGTTATTGTGTAAAATTATGGAGCTTAGCTAAACAATCTATAGATATAATTAGTTTTCTAAACAGTCTAATCGGCGCCTAAATGAAAATGAGGGGCAAGAATAAGATTACACACCTATATAGCTATATTAATTAAACAGAGTCGGTCGGTGATAACTCGAGATTAAGTAATGGACGACCTCATTACTTGCGCCTTTTAGAATATTAGTAGCGATGATGTTAAAAGACATCATAATAATATATGATAAGTTTAAAGTAAATTTACTAATTATGCCCACTTAGATTATTACATGCATGATCCCAATTAGCATCACCAAATTATTACCAATAACGGTTGGACCATTTCAAGTACACAAACCCTTGTATATATCTTGGAAATATACAAAACCAAGTATGGTGCATGTCATGTATGTACTTTGGTAGCTCGTGAATATGTTCATATTGCATTATATGTCAGTGGGTAAAAGCAATTGGTAAAGAAGTAAATTTATGCAATTTCCCATGCAATAACCTATTACCTATAAATAACCCCTAAATGGAGTCACAATACCACACACAAGCAATAATATTCTATATTGCAACTTATTATTATCGTTTTTAAATATCAAATATAATGAGTTCATCCAGAAACCATGTCAAAAAAATTGCTAAACTCATCGAAACCGATGGCAAAGACTTGGCTAAACATGCCAATAGGCTTAGAGATTTAGTGGCGAAAATGGCGGAAGAACAACACAACTTCATTATGGTGGAGACGGAAGCCGAAGCCGGAGCTCTTGGATATTTCATCAAAGAAAGTGGGTGGGCTGGTGAGGTGAGAATCATTGCAGAAACACCAAATATAAATACGAGGATTAAGGGAAAGCTGGAGGAAGATAATGCAATCCAGAATGTAACTATGTGGTCAGAGTTCAAGAAACCTGCTCCGGGGCAACCCTAGTTCCAATGGTGTAGTAATGTTGTATTTTAAGGGACTTTTTATGTATGGTAAGCTAAGAGGTGTCTTTAAGCTTTGATTATGTTGTGTCGGGTCAAGGGTAAGTGTATTATATATGTATGGTAAGCTATATTATGAATGGTGTAAGCTTGAATAATCTTGTGTGTCTTTGGTTGTTAAAACTTTGTAATGGCGGATATATTATGAATGATGTGTATTAATTGTGGTTGTTTAATGTATTTATTTGTATTGTTAACTTTGTGTCACGTTTTTTTTTCTTTTGAAATGCTGTCACGTATTTAAAATACTTGATTTTTAAATTCTCTCGGTCCCTAGAAACTTCACTTTAGAATGGGAAACTTAATTATAATGGATTCACATATTTAATTTTTTGTGTTGTTTTGACCTTGAAATTAAATAGGTAATTTCATTAATACTATTGATTCTAATTATTATTACAGGCAAGTTAGAAACATTATATATACCAGACATTAGTAAGATGGATTTTGTCTTGGTGTAGGGTTTAGTTTTACGTTGGTGTACATTGTTATTAATAGTTTAACGAATGTACACCAATACAAAATCCATCTTCCTAATGTCTGGTACAATGCTTCTAACTTGCCTGTAATAATAATTAAAATCAATAGTATTAATGAAATTACCTATTTAATTTCAAGGTTAAAACAAGACAAAAAATTAAATTCGTGAATCCATTAGAATTAAGTTTCCGATTCTAAAGTGAAGTTTCTAGGGGCCGAGAGAATTTAAAAATCAAGTATTTTAAATACGTGGCAGCGTTTCAAAAGAAAGAAAAAACGGGACACAAAGTTAACAATACAAATAAATATTAAACAACCACAATTAATACACACCGTTCATAATATATCCGCAATTACAAAGTTTTAATATATCCTAACATCCAAAGACATGCAAGATTATTCAAGCTTACACCATTCATAATATAGACACACCTTCTAGCTTATACCATATATATATAATACACTTACCCTTGACCCGACACAAGATAATCAAAGCTTAAGGACACCTCTAAGATTACCATACATAAAAGACCCACCATTGATCACCATACATCATTATTGATATTGATAAAAAAAAAGTCCCTTAAAATACCACATTACCACACCATTGGAACTAAGGTTGCCCCGGAGCATGTTTTTTGAACTCTGACCACATAGTAACATTCTGGATTGCATAACTGCACCCAACTTTCCCTTAATCCTCGTATTTATATTTGGCGTTTCTGCAATGATTCTCACCTCACCAGCCCACTCACTTTCATTGATGAAATATCCGAGAGCTGCGGCTTCGGCTTCCGTCTCCACCATAATGAAGTTGTGTTGTTCTTCCGTCATTTTCGCCATTAAATCTCTAAGCCTATTGGCATGCTTAGCCAAGTCTTTGTCGTCGGTTTCGATGAGTCTAGCAATTTTTTTGAGATGGTTTCTGAATGAACTCATTATATTTGATATTTAAAAACGAGAATAATAAGTTGTAATATAGAATATTATTGCTTGTGTGTGGTGTTGTGACTCCATTTAGGGGTTATTTATAGGTAATAGGTTATTGCATGGCCGGAAAATTGCATAAATTTACTTCTTTACCAATTGCTTTTACCCACGGACATATAATGCAATATGAACATATTCACGAGCTACCAATGTACATACATGACATGCACCATACTTGGTTTTGGATATTTCCAAGATATGTATGAGGGTTTGTGTACTTAAAATGGTCCAACCGTTATTGGTAATAATTTGGTGATGCTAATTGGGATCATGCATGTAATAATCTAAGTGGGCATAATTAGTAAATTTACTTTAAACTTATCATATATTATTATGATGTCGTTTAACATCATCGCTACTAATGCTCTAAAAGACGCAAGGAACGAGGTCGTCTATTACTTAATCTCGAGTTATCACCGACCGACCCTGTTTAATTAATATAGCCATATAGGTGTGTAATCTTATTCTTGCCCCTCATTTTCATTTAGGCGCCGACTGGACTGTTTAGAAAACTAATTATATCTATAGATTGTTTAGCTAAGCTCCATAATTTTACACAATAACACACATCAATGGTAATATTCGTCAATACTGTTGTTGTTTGTCCCAAATTTTTCCAATAAAGTGTGTTAGTAAAAAAAAAAATGTGTAAGTTTGTTACAGTACATGCAAGTAAAAAAAAAATGTATAAGTTTGTTACAGTACATGTATGGATATAACAATATAACAACGACACTATACTTAAGTTTAGCTAAAAACAATTTATGGAAAACTTCATAGGTCATCAGAGGAATCATATGATGTTACAATAGAACGAACACATTAATTATTGTTCTTCCATATCGTGTCAATAGGGTTGTCCCCATATGATTCAATTATTTATTATAATACCGCTGTAGTCTCTTACTTCACCAAAGTTACCATCTTCTTGTTTTTCTATTTTAGGTAAAGTTACCCATCCTCCATACATGTGACTTGAATTATGATATATTTTTATCTTCTTCTTCTTCTGTGTTCTTTTCATTATTTTTATAGATTACTACCCTCTATGCTTTCATTTTATAAATTTTATTTCACAATTTTCTAATACAATCTTCTATTTTTTTGATTGGTCCTTTTGATGAATCATTCCGTTGTAATTTTTTTTTATGATCGACATAATGCTTTGTTTGTGTTTTTGAATTTTAGTAAGGGATGTTGATTAAATCATTTTTAATGTTTCCGAAGTGCTTGTATTAACAGTTAAGAATCAAGAATATAGGGAAAATACAAAATAAAATATAAACTTGTTTATTGGCTGATAACATAAAGAATTGTGTATATGTTTTATAAACATGCATGCATGCCAAACTGTGTCTTTGAACTTGTATACTTATGTGTTATGTTTTATTGAACACTTAATACTTAGATAATGGGCGAAAATATCATTATTTTGGAATTTGAAAGAATCATTGGGCACTATATATAAGAGCATATAATACTGCAATAAACTTTTGCAAATCATTATACATATGTGATCGAGATGATTTTACAAATGAAAATACATTGGGAAAGTAGAAAAAAGGTGAGGGTTTTATATTTCAATTGTTCACAAGTGTGAAGTGCGATTTCCAACAATTTCACATCCAATGAATACGTATAACTTGTCTTATAGCTTGAGTAACACCCAAGACGGTGTTGGCATGTTAGGGAAAAATAACCAATTTTTTTTTTTGGCAAAGAAAAATAATCAAGTTAACGTACTTATATGCCATACCCTATGCTTTGTTTTGATCTGTCTTTACAAATTATTTTCTCAATTATTCTCGTTTGTAAATCGATTGAGCGATTGAGAATAGAAAAGTTAGCAATGTATGAAATAATGGTTTAAGTGATAAGTACATAACATTAGAGAATTGGTCTTTTTTAACATCATTAAAGAGTAAGCTTTATTTTAGTTTCTATCTTTTAATAGTCAATTAAGTTTTTAACTATTGTCAAGAAGTATAATAGGCTTCAAGATTTCCATTTCCAGTTCTGCCTTTGACATAATTGGCACTTTATGTGGGGGGTTTTCATGCTCATTTTAATTATTGCATTGATAAAATGGGCTTTTCGCACCAAATTATATGTAAAAAAAATCATATTGGGAACAGAGAGTATAACTAAACATGAACAATATATATCTCAAACGGAAGGTAACTTCTACTGTTAATATTTTGTCATTTAAGCATTTTAAATATTTTTTTCCCAACTAGAAGAAAAAGAAGTTTAAAACACTGGCATTGTGTTTTCAAACCAGACATGCAACCCAATATTTGAATGTAATGTTATTTCATATTTGTACAAATAAAAGAGTACCGAACCTGTAAAATAAATATTTATACCGAGGACAGTGAGAATACCATAAAAAAATGTGCAACTTATAGATTTGTCATATGTACATAAATGTTATCAACAAATATAACTTATAACCCTCCAATAAAAGCAAAATAAAAATAAACAAGAGGTAAAATAACATTTAAAACCGACTGTACAACTGTACAAGTCCAACCACCCAGAAAAAAAAAAGGAATAATTAGAATTGAATCAAGCCCCACTATATATAAATCCCTTGCTCCTTTTCTTAATCCATTCTACAGCTACATTTAATTAATTCACTTTCTACATTGAATTAATCTATTCCACTACTATTTTTGTTCCTGGGATCACAATTTCTCTGTATTATGGGAATCCTTTTATCCAAAGTTCTTTTGTTTCTCAAGTTTCAAAGGACCCATCCTACACATATACAAGAAAATTTAGATCATCCAAACGACTCACAGTTCAAGGGACCTCACTTTCCTCTTCGTTTTCCGGTGTTTTTTTTTTTTGGACTTTATATTGATAAATAAAAAAAGTGATTAATTTTAAAAAATGTCTTGTATTACTTCAATGCCGTTGGATCCGATGATTTCTGGACCTTCATCTAATTCTAGGATCACCCTTTTTTTTTATAATTAGTAACCCTAATTGGAGGTAAAACTGCTTCGCAGACGGACAGATTACCCTTATTTCCTTAGATATGTTAACATGTGTAGTATGGGAGTTGATTCAAAAGAATAAAAACTTACTTTACAAGCCAACAAAATACGCCACAAACAAAAACGCACGAGTTTTTTTTTTTTTCAAGCGTCGGTGTTAATATATATATAGTGGCATGTATATATATCAACACTAAAATATCAGTATATGAGAATGGTCAAATTTTGTAAAGACGGCCTGTATGTATCATAACTCATCTGGCATTTTCCTTACGAATTAATGGCAGACATGTCAATGATGAATTCGTAATGTGGACTCGAACATAGCGTCACATAATTAGATTATTCATTTACCTCGCAAAATAGAAACTTCCATAAATCTACGACAAGCAAAATGCACATTATACTCGTTCATTGCCTGTTGGTCTCACCAAACTGATTCAATACATTATACCGAAACAGTTCATCAAAACTTAGCATACTACTTATCAACATTTTTGGAATTGTTCATAACAAAAAATTATGAAAAGCCGGTCTATATATTGAAGGGGAATAGTTTTACTAATGATAAATCTTACGTTGCTACGAAATTGGAGTCTTAAACTGGGACGACCAACTAGATTCTCCTTCATAGCAAAAGAGTATGTAAACATATCACAAAATAGACCATTTGCTGATATTTGCCGAGTACACTACATGCACGCTCTGCTTGTCTATGGGTTTTCTCAGTGTTACGAAACAAAACTACTCGTTACAACTACCCATCTCGAAATATCACACTTCTATTACATTGAGATTGACTCGATCATATTTCCCCTTTTTCTATCTTTCTTTTACCCTTAAAGAAGATATTGGCATTTGACCTTACTGATAATGTTCGACAAGAATGAAATCTCGAATAACAGCATTATACTGGATATTCCCACCTAATTTCCAAAAGTAAACGTAAAATAACATTTGTTTCTTTTTACTTTCTTTTTCCTGTGCCAATGCTGAGCATCTCAAAGCTCCGCAGAGGGTCGTCTCGGCTACCTCTGGTGGGTGCGGTACGAGTGAAAGACGATGACTTGGACTCAAAACCTGGTTGGACTCTCTGAGTCGTACTAAGTCTTCCACTCCCAGATCCGAGTCGACCCGACCGGCTGTCTCCGACTTCACCAGACGAACTCGGTCGACTACTAGACATCACAACCCTTTTCGAAGAACTCCCGTGTCGAGAGGTCCTCGCTCTCTCAGAGTCAGCTTGCTGTAGTCAATAATCACACAATGAGGGGAAAAAATGAAATGCAAAAGAAACAAAATAGAGAATAATAAAATACAGTATTCTCGAAGAATTTCAGGGCTGAAAACTCTAATGTTATTAGTCACTTGTTCATAATCACATCCAAATAACTTAAAAGAGTATACAAGGCACTGAGGCAAATTCATCTCATGCTAGTCTTAACAAATGAAATGGGTTGAAGTTGACTGTCCTGATACCTTTCATGATAGGTTTTACAACTGAAGTGGTTTGGTTTGAGGTTGACTGTTTAATACTGTTTTATAGGCTACTAATAAAATAATTTTGTTGATTGAAAACCTGAAACAGTTCTTAACAAAACAAGCATAGCATCAAAGTTTACATCAAATTTTCTTTCAATGGATTGCAATCTAGTTCTTCTGTAATATAAAGGTACAGAAATTCAAGTCCTGTCACTGGTCAATAAATCTAAAGAACCGCATTGCGGCAAATATGAAAAACTGTAAAACTTGATTGACGAACTAGGAAGCTAACCAGAGCAAGATCAAGGGTAAATATTAGGAATGGAAGACTGTTACCAAACTAAGATGCAAGAAAAAGAGTAAATGAACAAATAAAGGTATTATCTTGTGATTACTATGACACATAGTATGTATGCATGTATTTGTTACGTACCACATCTTTTGACGACGGTACATCTTCTGAAGATCTTTGTCTGGAGTTATCACTCTGCAAATTAGCATTAGAGCTAGAACCGTTCCTTCTAGCAAAGGCCTCAACGGCACCTGACAATCTATCTCGTGTTTCTTGCCTCACTAAAGAATATGCGTAAAAGAAACACAAACCGACAATAAACTGTTAAAAACTTAAAATTAAAAAAATATAAACACTCAGAACTAAAATTGAAATTTAGCACCAATTACTTGTTAAATCAACAGTGTTATGCGTGATAGCTATCAAGTATAAACTCATTTTTTTTATAGAAAAAATCGGATTCGATATTAGTAATAAAAATTGGGTGAGATCCGCCTGATAAACTTGATACTATCAAGTAAAAAACTCAGACCCTTCTTTTTTTTGGGAAAAGATCGGATTCGATACGAAAAAATAAGAATTTGGGTGGAATCGCCTGATAATCTTGAGCTATCACCAATATCACCTATAGGTTTAACAAAAAATGATTTTTTTTATTATCTTTCCGTAACAAAAACCATGACAACAAAGTCATTACCTGGAGTCGTCAACCTATCAGCAGAAGGCCCAGGATTTAAAGGTACCCTTCCAGCTGGTTGCTGTAATGGAACAAAAGTAAATTGCACGGTTATTTGAAAAGTTACAGAAATTAAGTTAATATAACTGAAATACGTGAATTACAAACAAAATCAAGACAGAAGATATGTACAAACCCGTGTTCTGGAAGTGGAACCAATCTGAGGATACTTCAGAATTGTCCAGTCGAAAACATAATCGAACTGATAGCCTGTAAGGGAATAAATAGTTGAACACAATTACATAGAGAGATGTAAAAGAAGAAGAAAAATGAAGAATAAAGATACATGTAGCAAAGATAGGGGAACGATAAGAGAAACGCTCACACATGTAAAAAGAATATAGAAAAATAAAAGAAATTGACCTTCTCTAATGAATAAATCACGGAAGAGCCTCTTGAGATATGAATAGTCAGGCTTGTCCTCAAATCGCAATGATCGACAATAATGAAAATATGAAATAAATTCTGAAGGAGAGCTTTTACATAGCGCCTGAAATTACGCAATAGCAAAAAGTCATTAAAGGAACGTGTATTCAACATAAGATAAACTCATTCATACTAGAATTAGTATCTAAAAGCATATGATGATTGCTCATACCTCTATTGGAGTAAGCATCTTCTTTTCACTAATTTTGTCATATTTCTGCTTCTTCGTCCCAGCTTTGAGACCCTGCCATGGAAGACTAGAAAAGGGGAAAGTGAATCTAAATTAGGATTGTACAGGTTATATCCAATTAAGTAATTCCCATAAAGATTTCAAATGATGTTTACCTTCCCCTTAGAAAATACATAAGCACATAACCTAGCGATTCCAGATCATCCCTTCTGCTTTGCTCTAAAAGTATAATACAGACGGGAATTAGCAAAACATAACCCAAGGGATCTGGTCAATGCTCGTAAAATGTTAAATTACTCACCAACTCCAAGATGAGTGTTAACACTTGCATATCGAGCAGTGCCTGTGAGATTCTTGTTTTCCCTTAGAAGGTCAAAAGAAAAATATCAAATAAGCATGAGAACATACGCGTGAATAGATTCGACTATGCAAGGACGGATTTCTTCTTCAAATTTTACTCCACATAAACCAAGGGTTTCCTAATGCGGAGCTCATGTCGCTATGATACAACTAATGCAAACAAATTAAATATGACAAGTATTAGGCATGAGCTTAAACTGAGAAACAATTTTGTTATTGAAAAGGTGTGAAGATGCATAAATCAAGAAACTTCTTGTTGGTAGGGTGGTACCAAATCACCAAATTAGAAACCTGCCCTAATAGAAAAAAATGGATGCAAACTTCTCTACGACAGAATTCCAGTCTATGTAGCTTAGCACACTGACAATTGACAGGCTATTAATCATCATAGTATATACAATCAAGAAACGAACCAATACTTGGATCCATTCACCTATGGCATTGATATAAAAACCAAATTGCCAAAATGGCTACAGTAAGAACATACAAAAGTCTGACATTCTGGTAGCTAAAAATAAGCTGATACATCACCACTTCTTAAATTATGTTATCTTTGTTTCATTACTTCAACAAGTTTCTAAACAGTAATATGAATCAATCATGTCAAACATTATCCAAAAATATTTTTCCATCCACGCACATACCTATCCACAAAAGAGTATACTTTTGCTAGCATCCTTCAAAAGAATTTCATTCAAGATCATGTAGAAGAGAAACAATAGCACAACGCAGTATGACACTTATTCCCAAGCATAATGAGATAGAAAACGAATCAGCAAAAAAATTCTAAGAATATAACAAATCACTTCAATTACCTGTAAGGGATATGCTTGTGTGTCTGCAGATCTCTATACTTCTTGGCAAGGCCATAGTCAATGATGTAAACCTGAAAAGAAAAGAAGAAAAAGCAAAGAGAAGAATTAATGAGATGAGGAAAATCCAGTACACTAACTTCCACACATGTCCAGGACAAGCCAGGTTGATGACTCTTCTTTCAAGGAAAAAAATAACAAGCGAGGCAATTGTGACAACTGCATGCCAATCCGAGTTTGATAATTGATACTATATAAGTTCAGGGAGCAGATCTTTTTCCCAACACTTCATCAATGATGTAACTTCCATGACATTTTCTGAAGCTTCAATATATGTATCAATATATATACACATATAATCATACTCTTTCACAAGAAAAACACAGAAATCTGACAAGGAGATTTACGCAATGTTGAAACCTTTAAATTGGGCCAACAACGTGAGTATGGAACCAAAAGGCACTAGTATTCTGTCATACAGTCAATTTCCCAAAATAGAAGCGTCTACAAACCTTTCATTCAGCCACTATAAACTCCAACTAATTTTTGTTATCTAATCCTGCTTGACGTCAAAATCATTAATCCGTAGAATTAAGAAAGAAATCCTAAATTATTTAAATGCATGACATTGATGCCGCGCCTAGAAAAAGGAAGTAATTGAAGTATAAATTTTAGACTGGATTTTCAATTATGAAAAAGTGGTTGGTGGACAGAGTTAAGGGGAAATACATGGGTGATGCAAAGGTCAGTTAAAGATCTAAAGCAAGCAGGCCCTATAAGACTCAAAATAGACAATGTGTATCAGTTGTCAATTGCAGAAAAAACTTACGAAGTGTTTAAAAGTTCTGAAACACTTTGTAAATTCTGGATTAGAAGTTATGAAACTTACAAAGTGTTTAAAATTATCAAATGTCACCTATAGAAGAAAAACGTCACATCAGGTAAAAGGAATCACAATAATCACGCTAAAAGGAGTATAAGAGAAGTACATCCATTCTCAAAACGAAAATAAAATTAAAAATACATGAGGTTGTGAATATTTCACAACCCCAAGCGGAATATGATACCTTCTAATCTAACTCATACAAGTTTCTCCTTCTATTACTCATCTTTAAACATATGGTATATCTTCTCACAGACATAAATAAGTGAATATATTTGTCTTTCATTTTATGGCAAATTGAGTAGACTGTACTTGTGTTACAACGGTTGGTAAAACTTGTTCAGAGCACATAAAAGTATGACAATGAAAAAATTACCTGATTTGCCTTTCGTCCCAAACCCATTAAAAAGTTGTCAGGCTTTATATCGCGGTGAAGAAAACCTCGCGAGTGCATATATTCAACTCTATTAATCTGTCAATAATCAGGATAACTATTGTTATCATAACTTTTTATCAGAAAAACAATGATAAAGAGAAAAGATTGTTGTGGCAACGAAGTCGATGTAGACATATTGTACTTACTAGTTGATCTGCAAGCATTAGAACTGTTTTTAATGTGAACTTTCTATTACAGTAGTTGAACAAATCTTCGAGGCTCGGTCCAAGAAGATCAATGACCATCGCATTGTATTCACCTTCTACTCCAAACCACTTCAGATGAGGAATACCAGCTTCACTCAAAAATCCAAAAAGGACAGTTAATTTTTTATTACTAGCCAAAATTTTGCATCTCTGAAATGGAAATAAAGCAAGAACTTAAAGAACTTACTTCCCCCTTGAAGTAGCATGTATAATTTCGACTCATAGTGAAGCTGGGGATGTTTGGTCTTTACTGATTCCTTCACAAAATTATCAGACCAAATAAAATGGAATCGGTTAAGGAAATTAGATTGATATTTTAAGCCTACCATCCTACATTTACAAGAATAACATGTACGTATTGGGAAAAAAATAAAATACAAGTCATCCAAATACAGAAATACTAGCTTATCCGGTGCAAAGGTACAGCACAAATCTGCATCTAAAGTTCATGTGAAAGAACTTGGATCGAGAGGTTCAGACCAAAATCAATTAGAAAGACGATACTTAGAAAACTATTTAGTATCCGCACCAAAACCCTTTTTCTACGCATTTTATTGGCTAACCCTTTTCATGATTCTACTTAGCTTCTCACACTCGCCTCATAAATGTAATTGCATCTTTTACAGAATAAAGAGATACAAAATTCGACAACTACAATTTTTGACCAATAGACTATCCTAGCTTAAGATCCACATCTCTGAAAAAGCAAGAGCTTTTTTTCATTAGTTAGCAGGTATTAGAAACCCTAAACTTACCACAAGTCAGAAAAGAAAATGACCAAAGTTTAGCAAACTAGAATAGACCAAATTTCATTAAGGAGACGCCGACTTTATTTAAGACGGAGAAAACTAAGGCAAGTATTAATTATTCATGATATCTTCAATCAGCTCCCTAACTTTAACACATTAGTTTCTATTTCATTGGGTTCTAGAAAAACAAGAGAGGATTACTAATTACTGCTAATTCTGAAAGTGGAAAAAGTTAACTATAAAACGAACCGATTTAGAATAACTATAAGCTAGTATCATGCATAGACCCATAAACGATACCATCCTATCTCCAAATCATACTCCCTAGAACCCATAAAGCAATCCAGATAAGCAGTAAATAAGTTTCCACATTAAGAAAAGGAGCACAAAAACAACACATATCTTAAAGAATGAACCTACTCACACATTACTTAAATCTGTCATAATCAAATTGCATTCCTAAATATAGCAAAACAACCGAAACCAGAATCAACCTTTGCCAATATATATATCTACTTGCTAACTTACCAATTTAACAGCAACTTCCTCACCAGTCTGTACATTTACACCTGATAAAAGAAAAACAATTTTATTTCCCCTATAAATTTAGCACATAATATTAGTAAATAATTGCTACTAATTTCTAAAAAGAATATACCTAAAAACAGCTCTCCGAAAGATCCGCTACCGATCTTCCTCCCGAGCTTAAACTTTCCTCCCACTACATGATCCATCTTTTGATTCTCAAGAAACTAAATTTTTTTTTAGAACAAAAATTCTATCTTTCTTTTCCACTATCTCAAATAAAGTTCAAAATTCGCCAAATCAAAAGAACCCGATAATTCGATACACAAACAGTTAAAACCCTTTAATCTTATAAAAAACTATATTATTCTTCCAAACAATAATTCAATCCCCTTAATATACAAATTAAAGAACCCTTTTTTCACTCAGCTAAAGCCTTAGATCCGCCAAAACAAAAATACCCTTTTTCCTCAACACCCAAATAATCAAAACCCAATAATCTTTTTTCCAAAAATTACACAATTACCCCAATTTTTCCCGATCCACAAAATACCCAAATGCCAGGAAAAAAAAACACTGCTTCTGGAGAAAAGAATTAAAGAAAAAAAAAATCAAATTTATGAAATTTAGCAACAAATACTATTTTCCTGTTAGTATAATAACAAGAAACAGATGATTATGTATCAGAACCCTAATTTGAAAAGGTAAAAAAAAAGTGTTGGTTGAATAATAATAAAAAAAAAAGGTGGGGAAATTAATCAAAGAGTATATATAATTAGCAAGAAGAAAAGGGATTTATTGGTTGGTTTTTAATAGAGAGATCTATGTGACAGAAATTTGGTTTGGAAGAGAGAGAAAGTAGAGAGAGAGAGATAAAGAAGACTAAAGACTTATGTATGTATCTAATCTATGCATGTTTTGCCATCAAATTTTTCATATATTGTAATTTTATAGTATAGTTCTAATAATAAATTATGCTATTAATTTTTACAATGATTTTTTCAACGGTTAAGATATGAAAAAATTATCGGTTAAAATTACATGTATTTTCGTAAAATATATTTATTTATAAACGGAATGAGTGTTTATATAATATGTTATTTTATTTTAATAGTTTTTTCATTAACTAGAAATGTCTCTGTTGATGTCTTCCTCAGCCGGATAAGAATCTAATTTTTAATGCATGAAAACAAATAAATAGATTGTGACATTTCAATATCTAATTTGAAAAATTGAAAGAAGTTTTACTAGGGATAAAGAACTTGGTTAAAAAAAGCCAATGAGATAATTGTTTTAAGTTAAAACACATCGCTCGAAATTTTCTTTTAAGTTTATTTGTTTCTCGAATCCGTAAAAGTTAAAACTGGTGCAAGTTAAGCACAAAAATTACGATTTCACATGTACTAGAGAACTATAAAATAACAGCGAAATACTCATATAAATGACTGTAACAACGCCGGATACCTGTGAAAACTCCATTAATCTCTTGGGATTTATCAATTTTTATCAATATGGAATGAGATTTCCATTTTATTTTTTATCAATATGGAATGAGATTTCCAATTTGTATACCTCATAAAAAGGGCTTTTGAAATGTATAGATAGACGTTTAATATTTTATACCTTTTACCTTTGATGTTTAAAATATGACTAACTACAAAGAAAGACCAATCAATCATCATGTTTTTTGCTAAGGTGTATATTTTATACCACCAAAGTAAAAAAAAAAAACTTTATATTTTTTTTTATTGGGCATACTTTGACTATATTTCTATAGACAATGGAGTCTAACTGTAAATTAGAGCGTCTATCATACGTGTGTTAAAGTGTGTGTTAACTAAAAATGTTAGGTAACAATACAATTTTGTCTCCATTAGATGTGTTAAAGTGTGTGTTAACTTTATAACACTTAAAAAGATTGTTAAAGATAACAATTTTTTAAGTGTTATTACTTGATGACATGGCAAAAAAAAACTGACTCATCCTCATATTTCTCACGCATATCTTTTCTATCTCTAATCTACTATACTCTTCTATTTATTTTCTCCTGCATATTTTCTTTTTCTTTATTTTCTCTTATTTTCCATAAATATTGAAAATCGTCCTCTTTTTCTCAACGCACAATTCAACTATGAATCATTCACAGAATCGTACATCAGCAATATCTTTAAACCAGTGTAGCAATATTCACAGAATCATTCAACCCATGATTTGTTACCCAGCCCTTTATTTATAAAGATATGTTGAAAATAAATAACTTATTTCCTTATTTCTAAAATTCTATCTTTTATGAAATTTGGCGCTGAAATTTGATGGTAATGTATGGTTGTTGAAAAAAAAAACAGATAACTACTGTATTTTGAATATTTAATTTTTAATTAAAATAGATAACATTGTTAAAGTTAAAACTAATGTGGGTGTTTAACTTAATATGCATATGTGTCATTTAATAGCTTTTTAAATGATAACGTGTCACTAGTTAACAACAAAAAGTTAACACAACTATTGTGTATGGTGTCATATTCAACTTTGTAAAAAAAGTTCATAGCGAATATATACAGAATATTACATATCTGTAATAAGAGTTGAAAAAACAAGAAATGCATATAAAGAAAATCTAGCCCGACACCACATACATAGGAGGACTATATTTGCTGTCGACCTATAAATGGTTTCTTAAGAGTTAAGACGTGTTATTTTAGTCTAAAAATCCCATAAGAACTTGCTAGGAAACTGTAGTCATCATTAATTCTTCACTTTGTCAAAAGTAATTGAGTACAAATCAAGATAACTATGAAAAAAACGCATGAAAATTGGTACAATTCACATGTGTTTGTCTTTGTCGTCCTTTTATTTCTCAACAATTTAATCTCTGCAAAATAAGGATAAACAAACTTATATGACTTGTAAAATTCCTAAAACTGGATCAAATGTATACGAAGGTGCCAAATCTGTCCCTCTGCGCCTTTTCGTTTCAAAACTAGAGAACAAGCTCTTAAAGAGTAACCGAATTCACACTCTTTTTTGCCTCCTTTTTCAGAAAATGATCTGTTAATACGAGGACAATAAGCTTCGACTAACTAAACAAATGTTCCAGCATCTCTCCACCAAATGCTTTTTCTTGAGTATTTTAGGTTCAAAATGGAAATCATAGAAAAACACCCTGTAATTCCCTTTCACCAATGATCTCATTAAGAAAATTTACTATCCTTGGAAAAGGCCGACTATTTACGCCCCGCACTTGTTTCTGCCCCTAACAATTTCAGTTAAAAAGCTTCAGAGGCAACGAAAACATACGATATACGTAACTTCATACAATCATATATTCATATCACCCCTTCACTCAATCACTAGTCTGCAACAATTTTAATCCCCTCAGTCGTATTCCGAACATAACCTTCCTTTTCCATAACCTCGAAAAGGGCTCCTAACATCTCATTTATTCTATCGTAACATGGGTGTGATTTATCTCCTGAAACGAAAGCATGTACCTTTCTATTGATCTCAATCCAGCTATAAGCTGTGTTCTTTCTCATCCCCTTGTCCTTCATTTTCATCCTCAACAAAGCCGCACCTTTATACATTTTAGAAGCTGAATAAGTATTCGATAGAAGAACATAAGCCCCTACATTCGCAGGATCGATAGATGATATTTTCTCTGCGACCCTTTGAGCCAAACTAATATTCTTGTGGACCTTACAAGCTGCTAACAAAATTGACCAAACACTAGCTACCGTGGGAATAGGTACGTTAGAAATAAATTCATAAGCTTCCTCTAATTTACCGGCTCGACCTAAAAGATCCACCATTGCAGCATAGTGCTCCATGCTTGGAGTAATCGCATATATATCTATCATACGATTGAAATACTTCCAACCTTCATCGACTAAATTAGCATGACTACAAGCGGTTAACACAGCTACAAATGCTACAGCATTAGCTTTAATTCCTTCTCTCTCCATATTCTCAAACAAAGATACAGCGTCGTTGGCGTGCCCGTGTAAAGCACACCCCATAATCATAGCTGTATACATCACAATATCCTGTTGTTTCATTTTACTGAATATATATCTAGCTACCGTAATGTTCCCGAATCTAGCATACATGTCAACTAACGCGCTAGCAATAAACACATTATCATCAAGTTTTCCCCTAATAACATAACCATGGAGTTCTTTTCCAAGATTAACCAATGTCAAGTGCGCACAAGCCGGTATAATGCTCGAAAAAGAAACAGGCCTAGGTACAAAACTATCTAACAACATTTGTCGAAAAAAACTTAAACCTTCATCAAACATGCCGTTTTGCACACACCCCGCGATCATTGCATTCCAAGACACGCTATCTCTTCTAGGTAAAAGTCCAAACACCTTACAAGAATCTTCAACCCTCGTACAATTAGCATACATATCAATAAGCCCACTCCCTATAAACACATCATTATCCAATCCGTATTTAATCGCATACCCATGAATCTCTTTCCCTTTCAACACATCCACGTGCTCCGAAAAAATAGGTAAAACACTCGATAAAGTGTAGGAATCAAGGCCTAAATCGCTCTTCACTAACTCCCTAACCATATCAAGCGCCTCGTGAAACATTCCATTTTGCGAAACTCCCGCAATAATAGTGTTCCAAGAAACACGATCCTTTTTCGGCATAACTTCAAAAACTTTCCTAACACTCCCTACACCTACTTTTCTATCAAAAATGTCATCTTTAGTAATTAATCGAGGACTTCTATCAAACACCTTAGGCGCAACACCGTCACACCCAAAAGACTGCACCTTTAGATACATATTCATGAGCGCATTACACGTGTACAAATCGGAATCAAGACCGACCCGTATAACGCAACCATGGAAAGACTCACCGAGAGTCAAATCCCGCAAATGAGTACAACATTTTAGTACAGATGGAAAGATATTGTGATCTGGGTAGTAACCAAAAGCCTTTAAATGGTTAAAAGATGAGATAGAATGGTGAAAAAGGGCATTGTGAGTGTAGTTTGTGATGATGGTTTTGTAGAGAGAGAGTAAATGGGTTTTGAGGATTTGGGCATGTAATTGCTTGGTTTGGTGTATGGTTTTAATGGAAAATGGGTTTTCAAGGAATGTTTTCATGAGTGAGAGAGTTGGATTCATCTTCCTTATATTTTGAGGAACTGTACCAGAAAAAAGAAGTTAATTTTGTTTTAAAAAACTAATATAAAATGAAAATAAAAAATCTTATAAGGAAGCCAAAATGGTTATGCAAAATATAAAAAATAGAGTTTTGGTGTACAGATTTGATGGAAAAGAATGTTATCATAAGTGAGAGAGTTGGATTCATTTTTCTGTTAATTCAGTTTTCCATTTTGTTTTTAGTTGGTTTAAGCTTTTGTGTATCTCTATGATGAGGAATGAAGTTTTTAAATGCTTACATATGAAATATGTTGTACTTGGTTGATTGACAAAACTTAATTGTACTTTTCACTTGGTATATTAAGTAATTTTTTCAAACTCCATAAAAAAATTTTACTTTTGTATTTATCAGATGCGACCAAACGAGGCCGTTGTTGTTTGTTTGAAGCGGGAAGCGATACCAAAACAGTAAAGAAAAACGCAAAAAAAAATGATAAGAAAATTAATATTTACACGTGAATAAAGTAAACGAGAATCGGGGAACTAGAAACGCGTTTTTTTAAGGGGGTGAGTTGTTTTATGGGAACCATTGTTTGAACTTGGGAACCCAAAATCTAGGGGCATCTATGATTAGTTTTTGGTTGTTTTTGCTTTTAAGTTGCTGTGGAATTGTTAGGCTCTATTTTCTTTTTTCCTTTTATCGTCTGAATAAGCTAAAGATTTTAAGATTAATTGGCCCAACTTTTTACTAGACGAATTGCTTTAATTCTGAACAAAAAAAGGACTACGTTGAGGGTCACTAGAACCAAAGAGCGCACGATATGGTGGGACCAAAAAGTTACTGCTATTGCAATTAGGTCCTTTCTATATTTCGACCAAAACGGAAGAAAAGGTGACATCCACAAAGTGATCGAGAGAAACCCCATGAGGGAGCAATGACTTTGTTGAGAATACATATTCAGGTACAAATGCTCAATGAGTCTCATTCAAAGCAATAATTAACAAAATCTAGAGTTACGACTATTTACTGTTACTTCTCCTGAAAATCCTTGCCCTGGATAAAGCTTTAGCAGTTAAACTCAGACAATATGAACTAAAAATGATCAAGAACAAGTCAACATAAGAAGTGAAGAACAAGTTTCCAAACCAAAGAATTGATATCTGCATTACTAAAAACTTCTCAAAGCATGATCGCATGACAGGAATAATGCTATTATACACCTTTTTCTGTGAGGAGGTGAAAAAGAAAACGTCAAGTAGACAAATTATATGATAATTCATACTACTATATGATACTGATTTACAATTTAACATTGAGCAGACCACACAACAAGAATTTGATGAGGCGTTTAAGAACCTACCTAGAAGAAACCGCAAAACCACCTTTAACGTAGATACCTCCCCTACACACACAACCCATATATGATAAATAACTATGAAGAATAGGTGTTGTTTCTTATGTTGGTTCACTTTTTTCAGGGACTTCTAGTTGTGGAGGCAATAGATTGAGAAAGCTTCCTTGACCCGGTTGATGTGGAATAGATTCTACTTCATTTTCTGCAAATGCATAAATACGAATTAAATATTTATGAAGGGAAGCATGATGTGCAGTCCAGATATTAAGAAAATATTACCAAGAAGAGATGAAATTCAAATATAAAATCAAGCAAGAATTAAATAAATAAAAATTGGTCGAAACAAGAACTAAGATCAAATTTTAAATTTAAATTACAGAATCTAACTCAATCTATAAGATTATCATCAACAAAGCTGCAAAGAGTCAACAACTGTAAAACGATTCTCATAAAATTCAAGATTTAATTTTTTAGCCATACATCCAAATTGTTCAAGGAAAGTGAAAACAGCCATCTTTTCAATGTTTGGTTTTGTTAATACCCACAAGGCTTGTGCTCATGTATGTAATCTGTTGTTTTCAATGTGTTCCTCCTTTTCCACTAATTGTCCTTCTAGTGGAAACTGGATAAGTACAATATATGTATATATATTTTTATTTTTTTTATTTTTTTTATATATACTTATATATATATGATATATATAACTGAGGAAATTAAAGGGTTTTTACCAAAAAGAGATCTGACAGTAGGCCGCTTAGGCTTCTTGCTCTTTTTCTTCAGCTCCGCTAATGATAAAAACAAAGAAGCAGTATTTAGTCACTTAACCAACTGCTTATCGAATTATTTGACGAATAAAGATTTGTGGCTAGTTAAATAATCTGACATCTACTAAACAAATAATGCTTCAAACACGATTTACATAGTGTAGGAGGATGAATGTAATACCTATTCCAGGTACTTCATGATCATTTACAATCTCAAAGTTCTTATAAGTGTAACCCATAAAATTGACATCTTTTGAGGAGAGCATCTGCAGCAGCGTTGAGGAAGAGATCACATTAGAAACAGGATAGGCATAAACAGCTATTTGAAAAATAAATAAATTATGATCACTGTTGCCTAGACATCCATAAATCAGTGTACTTCTAATGTAAAAAAATTTTACTTTGCTAAAGTAGAGTGCAACAGTTTAAGAGCGAACAAGAACCTAAGATTAATCTGCCCTCTGTAACAAGATAACAGAAGATTAAGAATTTCCATGCTATTTACAAACTGTAATCAATTCCTATTCACTTTATTAGTTGCTACCTCAAATTCAATTATCCCACAATAAATTTAAATTTCCTTTTGAGTTGGTTTTTCTTGGATTGCAAATGAAAAGGTATCAGAATCAAACAAAGTACTGTTGCAATATGGGGATATGGAAAAAAGGAGCCTACTGGAATGTAGCAATAACTGTGTATGTATTCATAAGGTCGAAATTCATACTATACTCCATAGAGAATTCAGTACACTATATTTGAGCATAGATTGTATGTTAAAACTATAATACTATCAGCGTTGTTCTTCACCCTAAGAAGTTAAATCCCCTAATTATCTCATCTGCATTAATTACCTTCCTCCATGGACCTGCTTTCGTCGTACTAGGAACTTCATCGTCAACCTGAGCTTGAAAAAATACAGGACAAGAGTTAACATCTTAACAAATATGTGCACAACTATATTAATATAAAATAACCCATTTACGCACCTCGTCAAACTTCTCAAAGTTTTGAGTGTCTAACTCATCATTGACTTCAGGAATAAACGCGGCTTTCATTTGATATAGTTTATGCCATTCCGTACCTTTAAACCATGGGTGGACCTGTAAATAATAATATACAAAAAAAACTTAATATTCCATATCCAAGATTCTTTAATAAAGAGAATTAAATAATTCAGAAAGGAACACACCATACAACACCTTTATATCGTCGGAACCTTTTGTTCCAAGCCGTTGATCAACATTACATAATAATTTACTTATTAGATCTTTTGCTTCTGGAGATAACTTGGCCTCTTCTGGAAATTTTAAATGAGTTCTCCAGTTCACTATCTGTTCAGTGTTCAGTGAAAGATAAAACAGAACCAAATCAGCAAAATAATCAGAAACATGACCAAACGGAGGGAATTCTGAAAGGACCAGTATGAAGATTTTGAATAGACATGATAACAAGAAGGAAACAGTAATAACTACAAAATTGGAGAGATATGTTTAACTATCCAACATATAGCATTGATCCTTCCATTACTTATATTTGCTTGGATGTGGAAGATACAAAAAGCAAAGGAATTAGGGAACTGTTCACATCTCAAAATTACCTTTCGACAAGTGGACATAGGATCATCTGAGTAAAAAGGTGGGTATCCCACAAGCATTTCATACATGATGGCACCAAGGGACCACCTGTGTAAATAAGAAAACAATCAGATCTGGAAACGGTAGAGTAAGAGAATGTATGACTGAAAAATTACAAAAGATCCTGACCAATCACATTCCATTCCATATCCTTTCTTCAGCAAAACTTCTGGAGCAATATAATCTGGTGTCCCAACAGTAGAATAAGCCTAAAGCAAAAAAAAAAATGAATTGAATTGGCAAGCGAAGAACTTAGCGGCAAAACAAAATGAGGTGATAGGATCAATGAGCATTATGATATATCATTTACTTTGAAAGTCAAAATAGGGATAAATCCAAAAATTCTCACCCCAGAGAAGAATTTTTTTATTTTTTTTTGCGAGTATAACTATGTGAGCACCTTGGCAAATTTTAAGAAAAACATTCTTACGACTTTGTCAAACAATAAATCATTTAAGCAAAAAAAATACAGATAGATACAATAAATCATTTAAGCAAAAAAAATACAGATAGATACTATAAAATATATATTGCTGATCGATGTCTTACAAGCATCCTCCTGTTTCGTTGCCAATGTTGCAAACGCTCTTGTTGTGTGCGGCTTGGAACAACAGGGCGTCCATCACTTTGTAATAAACCACTAATATTTTTCGCGTTTGAAAAATCATTCTCATGAAGATTAGTGCAATCCAATGGTTTACAAAGCCCAAAATCTGACAGTTTCATGTGTCCGTGTCTATCTAGCAGCAGGTTATCAGGCTTGATATCTCTGTAATACGTAAATAAAGAAAGTTCCTTCGAAATCATGTACTTGAAAACAATGATAAAAGAAATCCACAACAAAGAGATGCCAAAAATAGAGTAATAGTGACGTAGCGTCAAACTTCAAGTTTGTAAACCAACCTATATAAGTTAACAATTACTACCTTAACCTGACATTTCATTCGTTTTTGTCTACTACCTAAAAACGATTTGGGGATTAAAATAGGAAAAATCGACAGAATAGTGTAAACTGATATATTAATGATCAATATATTTGGTTAACTACTTAGTATCCCAACCTATGATGTTTTTTTTCACCTTGACACAGTATGTGTTCTAAATCGCCTAGAAATGTACACGAGTATAATAATTTCTGATTTTGTAGGTTAATATGCAAAATGAAACCAGGATATGCTTTAGTGTGTAGAACTGTAATTAACCCCAAAACATATCCACCAACCTGTGTATGTAATTATGTTTGTGTATAGACGCAATAGCCAGAATAGTTTCCCCGACATAGAATCTAGCCTCATTTTCAGTTAAGGTATCTTTTCGCATCAATAAAGTCATCATGTCACCACCAGGTAAATATTCCATTACAAGGTACAGAAACTCTTCATCTTGGAATGAACAGTAAAGTTTGACGATGCAATTACTGTCCACCTCAGCAAGTAAATTTCGTTCCGCTTTTACATGTTCAACCTACAAAAAAATTGAACTAAATGAGCATTACTAATAATAAGTTAAAAAAAGGCACGAAACTATTGCCAGGCAGAATAGAAATTTAACCTGCCCTCTGCGGAGCATTTCCGATTTCTTAAGCTTCTTCATCGCGTATACATGACCAGTTTTCTTCTCTCTACATATTCTAACCTACAAAACATTTAGAAAGATTTAAGGCTGTGGCAAAATTTCTATCAAGTTACTTAAATTGTTCTGTGGCTTCTGTCTCGTAAACATCTCTTCGTGCATGCTTCTAAATCTAGCTTTTGGTAACTCATTGATTTGAGAAAACTTGGAAAATATAAAGAAAACACAAAACACACACATATCTTTGCATGTATACATATAAAATACATACATCTGACAGTATTGTTGATTTTTGTTTGCAGAACAGAATCATGATGTTCTGAGAGATCATAAGAGAGAGGGGAAACCACCCTCAGAAATATATGTCTCCATCCCCCCCCCCCCACTCCCCTCGAGTCCGATTTGTTCTATCTCACTGGTTATTCTTTCCCTCGTTATTGTAATGATAAAGCGTATATAGATAAGGAGTATTATCATGGAACTAAATTGTCAAGACTCAAGTGTGTCCAATTTAAATGTATAACCACATGAAAAAGACCCACTCCGCCATGAAACTTGCTCATGAGTAAAAATGCAAATTCAAAATGGGTTCCCTTGAAAATCACAGTGCGCCACTTCATTAAATTATTTTCACTTAATTTAACAGAATGCAGAAAAATTAAAGAACTACAACCTAGAATGTCAAAAAAGCCATACCTCCCCAAATGCACCTTTTCCTATCATTGTCAATGGTTCAAAATCATCTGCACCCATTTTATGTCTTTGAAGTCGCATATATTCTGTCTCTTTTTTCTCCAAATGCTTACGTATATTACTCTGTTCCTCCTCCGAAACCTCAGCATCAGCTAAATTTCTTTCAAGTACATTCCGACTGTACAAAAACATGAGTAGTGAAAAACATCAACTTCCAAAATGCCAAAAACTAGAAAAAGGAGATATCTTTGAAAAAGAAAAAACATTAATCACAGTAGGAGACACAAGTCAAGGAAACAGTAGCACAAGATATAAAAAATCAATTGAAACTCGAACCTCATAAGTGCATCAATAATTAATTATAAAGTATGCTATCATGAAGAAAGTATGAATTCAAGGTTATAGGAACAAAACTATAAGGTCCGAATATTTACCAAATTTGGATTTATGTGCACTTATTCTTGTTACATCCATTCAACTAATAGTCGTACGTTTAACTAGTTACAAAACTTAGGTGGTTTTCAATATATAAAAACTTGTGGCACCAATCACCAGATCTTGTTACCAATTATGACCCACAATACTAATTGTACCCTCCCACTCCCTATCCCCAAAACAAACAAAGCCTAAGACAACGGCCATTTTTATATCCAGCTCAATCAAAAATTGTGATCAATTCTTTAACATTTGAGTGGTTCCTTCCATGCTGTTCCCTTTCAAAACAAGGCCTCCAATGCACAAGAAATTATTTGAAACCTAATATATATGAGTGTGAGGATACCTACATGCTACAAAATCCAGCCTTATTGGTGCTAGGAAGAGAACTAATTTTATATTAAATTGATGCATAGACCACTAATTAAACAGAAAGAATATAATCGTACCGCTCTTTTCTCTCTTCCAAGTTTTTCATATGCTCTTTATAATGATTTTCAATATATTGCTTCGCCGCTGCAACCTTCTGCTTTGTAGCATTTGAAAGTGCTTCTTCACTTGCTGGAGTTTTCGACATTTTCTTGTCATTTTCTACACTTTCCTTCTTATGAGACTTACGTTTGTCTTTGACGTGAAATTTACCTAACCAGCGCCTTGCAGCCTCCATCATCTCTCTTTCTATCTCCCTCTCAAAGCGCACAGGAACTCTTAAACTGTTTGTTTCATTATTGGCAATTCAACTTTTGAAGGATCAGGTAATCCTCGGCTCGTAAAGGACCCTGCACTGTTTAACATAAGATGATAATGTTTAAATCATCATTACTTTTGCAAAGCAAGCCTCTTGATAACTAATCGCTAAAATAATAAGAACAAATACTATTAGGCTGCTTAAATCTAAGTCTTATAGGCACTCGAATAACAAATCTACTGCAATAATGACTACTCAGATATCGAACAACTCATAATTAATTGAACAAAGTGCAGCTTTCATTCTGCGTAATAAGCAAAAAAACAAAAGTTCAGCAAAGATCCTCAAATTCAATTTTAAATGAAAACCGAAAGATATCTTTTTTAATCAACAACCATCAGGAGAATAAACTTTAATAGAAATCATTTTTTTCTTTTTTTGGTTTTTTTCCTTTTCCAATCTCAAATCAAATACAGATATAGAACCAGATACATACTAAAAACTAACACTCCTATCAAAATAAAAATACTATTTTGGGTAATCACAAAAAAACCAAAATGTCCATTTACAACAAAGATCCTCAAATCCCAATTTTAACCAAGTAACAAAACATCCATTTTTGTCAACAATGATAAAATCATAATGTAGTATTTAAGTATCCAAACATTACAAAATTAAACAAAAGGCCAAAAACACCATCAAATTCCAGAGTAAACAATCTTCAAGATAAACCCATATGAGAAAACCAATAAAGAAACAAACTTTATACAATTCAGTGATTATATTAATAAAAAACCAAACCAATGATTATATTTTTCAGTACCTACATTATACAGCTAAAGACCAAAACATAGAACTGCAACACACACATATATATATATATATAAAATATATATATATATATAAAAATAGATAGATAATGAGAGAAAAAGAGAGTACCCAGTTAAGAGATGTTGCTGGGGAAAAAAAGGCTCAATTTTGGATATAAAAAAAAGATAGAAAAAAACAGCAGTTTATTTAGTGGATAGATAGAGAGAGGTAATTAATGTGTATTAAGTAAATATTTAACCACTTTATTGCCCTTTTTGCTTTTGTATACGCGTGAATGGATCAACCAACACTTACTTTTTATGTCTTAGTTACATTTAAAGTATTCGTACTTTCAAATATACTTATGTTTGGTACTCATAGTTAGTACCATGTTTTTGTTTTGATATACCATGTTTTATAACATGCAAAATGTATTTCATTTTCTTAGCACGATTGCATTTAGCGTATGCAATAAACCACTAAGCCTCTAATATCCTAAGAATACGAGTTTTGTCTCGTGAGGATGTACGCGCAAGCATCTACGTTTCCAATTTATCAATGAGGTCCCCCCACTCTTATGAGATCACACGGATGCAAAATGTTGGTACTCGTTTTTCATTTGAACACGTTGTTACGCTCTATAGTATGTGAATGGTTTTTAAAATAGATAATTTTATGTACCAATTTATGAAAAGTTACTTTTATACTTGTTACAAATAGTTTGAAACACAATGAGGGTTTGCTTGACAACGTGTTTTTTTTAGATTTTAGATTTGTAAAAATATGTGGATGTTTAGATAATCGGATTATTTAGCTTTTAAAAAATATATTTTTAGACTAAAAAGTCTATTAAAAAAAATTAGGATTGTTAAAATATATTTTTTAAAGCTAATTTTGGAGAGAGAAAAACATGTTGCCAAACATAGCATAATAAGTATACTGATTCTCATATTTGCAAAGATTACATAAATAAAGTTAATAAAATCATTCCCTTGTGAGGAAGTTCTTATTTCGACTAATTAGTTAGTACATCGTTATTATTTTTAGAATATAACTACGATATTGATTTTGATTTAAAAAAATACTTTATGCAGGCCAAATTTTATTATATTTTTTTTAAGATTTTGAAGTCTAAATATATTTTGTTCTTGTAAAGTAAAATTTAGTATGAAAACTCTCATGTTTTGAGAAAGGGTCTGAGTTTTTATGGATTAAAGTTTTACAAGATGAAAATCATATCAATTAATCCACGTATGAATTTTTTAGGTAATTAGTTATGGTCTCGTGTAATATTATACTTTAGTCGTGGCAGAGACTTTAAAAATCGGAGCGGAAGTCTCAAACGTTTTAGTTTTTAGTAAGAAATAATAGTAATATATATATATATATATCATATGTGACTCTCTCGTAATTTCGATACTTTTGATGCTTGTAATAAAACTACGAGGTCCAAATAAAAACTACTCCTGTGCAAAGTCTGCAAACTATGGGAACATCAGAGTTATTCATTCACCCATTAATTGAGCTCACTCTGTTTGTTTTTTTAAAATAAAAAAGTTAAAAGTTATATAACACCTTTATTATTTAATAAATAAATAAATTATGTTTACGATGGGCGGCGTTTATGGTTGAGCAGGACTCCAAGTGTAAGTGTGTAACTGATGCTTAAAAATATCATTAAATATATATATTTCAAAATTACATTATCATCCTTTTGGCTAGCGTCAAAAACCGAAAAAATCGAACCGAACCGAAAAACCGAAAAAAACCGAAATCGAAACCCGAAAAAATTTCGGGTCGGTTTCGGTTTTCAGTAAAACCGAACCGAAAAAGACCGAAAAAACCCGGAAAAAAACGAAAAAACCGAAAAAGACCGAAAAAGACCGAAAAATCAAAAATAAAACCGAAAAATAACTGAAACTGGACAGAAAAAACCGGTCCGGTTCAGTTCAAAAAATAAAAAGACCGAAACCGAAAAAAACCGAACCGAAAAATATACTCGGTTTTGGTTTCGGTTTTGTCAAAAACCAAACCGGACCGGATCGAACTCAACCCTCCTTTTGGCAAAACAGAATGTTTTAAATATTGAATTTTGAAGGTGTTTTTCTGGCAAACAGAATTAATATCTTATCATCATCAGCTTCACACGTCCACCTTTGGTACAATTTAATAGCAGATGACACTTGCTTATCCTCCTATTAATTGTCAAAATCTTTGTTAAGGGTCCTAATTAATAGTGCTCAATTCGATCCGGTTTGGTTTTTAGCAAAACCGAAACCGAGCATATTTTTTTGTTCGGTTTTTTTCGGTTTCGGTCTTTTTATTTTTTGGACTGAACCGGACCGGGTTTTTTCGGTCCAGTTTCGGTTTTTTCGGATTTTTTCGGTTTTTTTCGGTTTCGATCTTTTTCGGTTTTATTGAAAAACCGAAACCGACCCAAAAAAATTTCGGTTTTTCGGTTTCGGCCCTTTTCGATTCGGTTATCGGTCCGGTTTTTCCGGTTTTTCGTCCAGCCCTACTAATTAATGTTTTACTGTATATATTGCGTAACTTTAACTTTAAGATTAGGCAATATGTATAAAGCTTAAGGATGATATCTTTGTAATTTGCAAGTACATTTTCATTTCCAAGTTTCACTTATGAATATGTATCATAAAATTTCATTTAAAAAAGAAGAAGAGAATATGTATCATAAAATCATGACGTCGTTATGATCCCATCAAACTTCTGAAACTGAGTATAGATTACTGAGTCAATTTAATTAAATATGTACTAATTATTCTTATGCTTCTAGCTTTTTCCCGTAAGCTTGAGTTTCAGTACAACCTATCTAGGTTAGATTCCGACCAGTACCATAAAATCTAGAATCGGAGGTCTTAGTGGCGGGTTGCTATCGTTAAACTTAATTATTTTCTATTTATTTCAGTTATTTCCCCCTATTATTATAAATACATGATGTGGTGTATATATTCAATAATGTTTATTTGGCAACCTCCATGATGTTTCCAAAAATAGAATTGAAGCATGAGTGGTTTAGGTTATAAAATAATTATGGTCATTTAATATATTTTGGACTTCTTTCAGTTGATCGAGGCATGTGAAAATCAAATGTTTAATCAACTGTCGGAGTTAAAGTCAATAATAAGGAGAAAACTTCCAACATTTAACAAGTCATTTTATAAGTTGCACTTACAATAAAGGCCACCTTTGACATCGTTTTTTTTAAAAAAAAATTTAGTTTTTTTATTTTAAAAAGTCACATGCGTTTAATATCACTGTTTTTTTTATCTTTTAAAAATATAGATTTTTGAGGAATATAACTAGAAAAAAAAAACTCACACATTTTAAAGATTTTTTTCGTGTTACTTCCTCGTTTAAATATGATATTATGAAAAATTATAAAAAAAATATCTTATTAAGTTATTTTGATTGAAAAATCAAAAAGTTATTAGCTAATGTCAAAAGTCAATATGTTGAAAGTTAGTTTTTTTAAGTTTTTACCAAACAGTACTCATGTATATTTTGAAAAGCAAACTTTTTTTCTATTGCTTTCTAAAAGCAGTTTTTTAACTGAAATAACTGATAACAAACGACCTAACGTAGCTTTCCAAAGAAAAACAAGGCTTTGCCTTAATTGTCAACTTTTTCGGGTATAAACGAGAAAATAAAAAACTTTAACAAAATGGATAAAAATCTATGATTCAAATTGATAGAATTTGAATTCTGTTAAAGAAAAAGGAGTAGTCAACACTATATGAAAATTTTCGTAGTCAACACTATGAAAAATTTCATATTGTTCAAGTTTGAACCTAACCTTCTTTGAGATAAATCAGATATGAAAATTTTCATATTGTTCAAGTTTGAACCTAACCTTCTTTGAAATAAATCAGCAACCAACTAATATAAAGTACCGCAATTTGTGCTACATGTGGCATGTGCAATATAACTAGAAATAAAATGTAGAATAAAACTTTAAGAATATTAGAGTGCGTAAATTATTAAAAATAGTGGATCACCGACCCTCAAATATTTTGTGTGCTTGAATTCATTTTATTTTTTAGAACTGTCATCTAACCCTAAATCTGTCACTGCTTAGAAAGGGAAAAAACACATATTATATTTGTATACTCCAACATTACAATTAAATGAATTTTACTGTTCTAATTATTTTTGTTAAACATCGCACATAGTAAATATTTTTCAGCCAAAGTACACATTATTTAAGAAAAAGCAAACATGGACGTGAATGGCATGTACAGCCTAGTCGGTTAACCATTTTAAATGAGTAGACATGCTTAACGATTTTGAATGATTAAATTCATTTAACTGGGAAACTGATTATTAGTTTTGTACGACAATTCTATAATTAATTTGTTACATGCATAACTAATATACATATACTCAATGTTAGCTACATCCGGCAGCGAAGCCAGGAATGGAGAGATGTGAAAATTTATATCAACTATAAAAAGACGAGGGTGTCAAATCATTGTTTTTAACGTATTTTAGTTAAAATTTATGATCAAAAATTAAAGAAATTATAATTTTCGAAATTAAAGGGGTGTCGTCGACGTCCCCGATGGTCTGCACTTAGCTTTTCTCATGCTACATGCATCAGTTCTAAATCTCCGACATAGAACATTGGGTGTTGTATGTTTGCCACATGAAACGAAATAGACTGTTCATTAAGTTTGGTCCTTGCCTTAAATCCAATTTTTGTATATTGTTTTAGAGTTAGAACATGATAAGGCTTCAAGCCTTCAACCACCAATATTGTATGAGCTTGATTGATAGCTATAATGGTTATATATTTAGAGAAATTTATGGAATAGATTAAAAGTTTCATCTTAACCTTAAGCTCTTGTCGTTACCAAGATATGTAAAATCTATTTTGTTGTGATTAGAAACACTGGTTACGCAAACCGTATTAACGTAGAAGTCTGCATTTGCATATTTTATCTTTGGCGGAGGAGAGAATTCCGCTTATTGATCGAAAAACCCAAAATCTGCATTGAGTTTTTAGCAAAAAGAACATCCATATGCAGCCAAATGTCCGTTTACAATGTTATATAAACTCGAGTCAGATACTTGAAAATCTTTGATTAATTATTACCTTGTACTGTTTTGTCCCTTCATCGAATCTCAACTATAATTTAGCATTTTATAGAACATTTACTTGTCATTTTATTACAAAAAAAAAACTTGTCAATTTATTAACCTTTAACCCCATTAGATAATTAGATAGAAAACCAATAACGCATCAAATTGACAAATAAATGTAAAGAAGATTTAAATCAAGATTTCCATAGTACGAAGATAGTTAGTTATAAACTGAATTTCGTTGACAGTAAAAGCTATAAAACCTGAATAAACTGGCATAAGTCTATATACTTTCAGAAATGTAGATTTGGGCAGTGTTGAGAACATGTAGTATATACTTTTCTGCTTTATTTTGTACCAAATGCACGTATATATATGGAGTAGTTAATTCTTCACTTGGGAAAAAATTATAATTGTACTATATAATAAGATGCAAGAACACCCCCATAACGTATTGAAATGGTACATGTCTCTATCTTACTCATGAAGTCTTGATAAATAAGCCATTGTCGTTCTATTTGTATGCCTATGCATAAATAGGATCATGAATCCTTGACATAGAAGGTTCTCCACACCTTATTACAATTTTGAGTTGAGTGGGTTCCCTTAACTTTAAGGCATCAATTTGGGGACCATGTTTTAAGACTTTTTGGGTAGACGAGAAAAAGATAAAGGAAAAGGTTTCCATTAAACCTACTTATTCATTTGTTTTCCCATATTGTAGGACCTCTTGATCCTTTCAATTTGAAGAAGTTAATAGTTTCATCCATGCATGATGCCGAGTTCTCGCTTTGTTAACTACGATACGTAAATTTGACGAATAAGTTGGGATACGATATATGTCTGATGCTCGTTTATGTTCATGTGGTACCAAGAGTGAATGACTTGGAAATTTTAATTTGGAGCTATTTTGGGCATATTGCATATGCATAATTGTGTCAATTCTTAATGACAGCAACAGTACTTGCAAATTACAGCTCTAATCACTCAGACATAATTTGATAGATTGGTTTACTATTAATCATCGGACTCATCATGATTTTTCATTCTGCAGCGTAACAACTGTTCAAGAAGCTGAAATATGAATGAAATGCTCACAAAAGTCTTTCATTTTTTTATTTATTTTTTTCAGATTTTCAGTACCCAGATATAAGGGATACTATTAGGCCAAGCCCATTACTCATTTATTTTGCTGAAGGCTTTTGACTTAGCTAATAGCTTGGGCTTATTATCAGTAGATCTCCAGACTAGAATGATGTTTTTCCATCTTTTTGTTCATCAGCCAACAAAAATGCAACATGGTAAAGTATATCACAGTTTAAGTCCTTGACCGAGACGAGTTGTACATATAAAATGTCTACAACTTAATTTTTTGTAAGGCGACTCAGATGCCAAACATGGCTAAGATCTCTATCGAATTTCCTTTCATGTTGGATTTTACATTTTAAATAGCACTCAAACTTGTAATTTACTCGGTGCGTTCTTGATTCCTGATGAGAGTTGAAATAGTTATTGAAATAAACGAGTTTCCGGCTAGACGACCTAAAACAAGTTACCTAATCTAACTTGAACTAAAAGAAACCTATACGTTGTAGCGGAGGGCCTGGGATCCATCTAAAGAGTAGAAAGACAGAAATCAAATTATACAAGTCAGTCGTTTAATCAAAGACAAATGCAAAACCATAACATTCAACGGGTCGAAATTAGAAACATAGACTGCAACTATGCGGTCTCAAATAAATGTTTTCTAATAAAATATGGATGTGCTAAATGGTGCTGTAAATGGTGCTGTACATGTCTCAACTTTAAAGTCGATTTGACCCCTTCAATACCCATGTTTCTTACTGGTTAATCGAGATTCGAGACTACAAATTGGTAATATTCTTCACAATACCTGATATAACTTGATTTAAACTCCATATCTCCGTATGGCTCGACTGAGTAAATTGTTAACATTTAAAGCTAAAATTGAACTCTAGCCCAAAATATATGAGCAAAACGTCAATTTGTCCGATTCATCGGTATTGTCCATGAATCGATTTTTGAACTTAGGTTTGGATTCGTTATTCTTAAGGGATATGAGAATGCTCAAAATCATTTCTAACGAGTCCACAAGAAGTGATCCAATTATTTTATACATTTTCTTCGTTACAGAAATTTTTTATAGCTCCCATAAAATGCACGGGACCAGTATGTTGAGCCTTTTGTTCTCAGTCTCTAGCAACTACGAAAATCACGTCTTTAACTTAGAATCAAGATGCAGATGCATAAATGCTATAAAAAAAAAAATCTATTCTCGTATTGAGATATGTTAATCTATATTAAGATAGTAAAAATAAATTTGTTTTAGTTTCTCTCTTTTACGTAATTTGCATGTGACAAGAAAGGAAAGTGGCAATTAATAGCGTTCCTATTCATTTTCATTTAACCTAGAAGCTCAACTTTAACTCTTTTTGTAAATGATTCTAATTTTCCAACTTTTTTTTGTCAAAGAGGGACAGTACCCCGATGATTATATATCAATACTAGACTTAAGAGCAAAACATGCAAATCTAATTGTTCCAACTTATTCATCACTTCGAGTTGTTAATTTGGTTGATTGACCAAATGTCCAATACGAAGCCAGTCAGCTTGAATTGGTTTTAAACCATTCGTCATTTATATTTTCTTTTCACGTCTTCTCCGACTCTGGTCTCTTACCATCCGGACGCTGTCGCAATTTTCGCGACGTTCCCAGTCCATTTCTTTTTCCACAATTCACAAAGAATTCTCTCTGTATTTTTCTAAAGAGTAGGGATGTATATCTTCTCTCTTCTTCTTTTTTTCTCGCTGTCCATCTTTTCGATATCTGTTATCTGTCACGATGAGCGACTTTCATTATATTTAACTTCCGATATGACTATGAACTCTGTCACCGGCATAACTTCCTCATTGCGTTCTATTTAATTAATTAAGGTCGTGACATAGCCATACTCTATGTCATGAGTCGATATTGTTGCCGTTGTGACATCCGTTAGTTTCGGTCACCCTTTCCCGGACTTTCACGTCTGGACGCTTCGGCTTGATCATATATCTGATTTTAAAACATATATATAAAAGATTCATAATAATGAAAAAGAATTAAATGTACAATAAATAATTAAATAAAAAGTAACATGTGCATAATTAGGGTATTGGTAGGAAGTGGGACTATGTCGTTCAAAAGTTGAGTTAATTAGGCCGACACGAAGCATGGGTCTCACATGGCCGTGGAGCCCATATTGTCAAATCATCAAAGTCCTTTTAATTGTGTTGTAAGGGTTTTTTGTCGAATTTAATTAATTCTTGCGTGCTTTTCAACGTTTTTTCTTTACAAATAAAAAACTTTGTTACCAATATTATAATGGCTGTATATCTTATTTTATTTTAGATGTTATAAACGTTTTATAAAAAACTGTTTTCAATTCTTCAATATTATCTTCTTATTGTTTAAATTGAATGATGACAATAAAAAATCAATTCAATTTTAATAAATTTAGACCATATAGTTTATTTATATTTATTACAACAACAAAGATGTATTAGTGGTTTTAAATTTCAATATTTATGAAAATTTTGATAAACTGTACAATGTTTATAGACTATTTTTTTTGTAAAAATAAAACACAAAAAAATGTTCTTATCACAACATATAATACACAGATAATATTATCAATGTAATATTTTTACAAAAAGCCAAAATATGATAATTTCTCATATGCAGATTCGAACCAACAAACAAGTATCACATTGAACCATTATGCTACATTAGACTTTGATTAACAAATACATATAAAATAATAGTTTTTCAAATTTCAGCGGAGGCTACAGTCCTCACTGGACGTACATTGGCTCCGCCCCTGGTTTTCGTTAATTACTAAATAAAATGATAATAAAATAAAATATACATTTACTTTAGTAAATAATATGATAATTATCATAGACCCGTTCGTTTCCTTAAATTTCATTGTCATATAATATTTATTAATACAAGCACACACATATATGTGTTTGGTATCAATAAAGATATAGTAAAAAATAGTAGTAATATGAATTTAAAAACTTGCTATATAAAATTATATAAGATACGGTGTAAATAGGATTACGTATTTACTTACAAACTAATAGGGATGTGAATGGAATGAATTTTTTTGTATTTGTTTCGTTAAAAACTTGTTTTGTTTTTCGTTTATTGATAAACGAAATGAAACGATAACGAAAAACTCAAAAATTAAACGAAACGAAAACGAAATTAATCGTTTTCGTGTTTCGTTTCATTATGAGCATGAGTAGTATGAAAGTGTCTCCATCAGAAAAGAGGCGCAAAATAGAATTAGCTGAAACTTTGAGTTTTGTCTATATATGGACTATATAATTTCAGTGTCACGTTATAAACTAACACACACCACGATTAATAAAGTAACTGTTTAAATACCAACGGGAAATTATGTAAAAGCTAAGTTAATTAAGACCCTTATAAATTTTGGTAAATGTCGTTGAGACTTGAGAAGCTATACGACAATGAAAAATCTTTAAGAATTCAACCTATTAATATCAGTATGTATGTATAGAGAGGGTCACTGCGTACCAATAAAAAAAAATAATTTGAAATTCATTCACATTTTCTAAAAAAAAAGGACTTTTAATAATCCAAGTGGTCACTAGTGAAGCTTATATGTATTAAGCTTTTCAGAAAATTTAAGTGAGCAAAACAGTATTATTATTTACCATGAACTTAGGACCTCTATTTAACTTGAATATTGAAAAGTTACATTCAGATGAGTGAAAGAATGAATGATAACAACATTGTAAAGAATTAATGTACTCAGTATTCACTAGTACTTATTGCCTAATTAAATACGTAATTAATATGAAATGGCTCGCTATTATTTTCCCAGTTTAAAGAAAAGAATGTGATAATACTGTTGGAGAAATCCTAATTGCATGACTGCCTTAATAGTTGCCAGTTTCAATTAAAGTACTCTATGTATATATAGTCTATCTTCTTTTATGCAAAAATCTATACAAAGTTACATCTAAACTGATCAGTTTAGATAGGATTAGGGAGATTAATGGCTTCTCGATTTGCCATTGCTATGTAATTAAACTGTGTGTGCGTGTGCCGAAATATTCCATCTGTGAGTATAATCCGTTTTTCCAAATTTATGAGTGTTTCTTAATTACTTTTAAATCCGTGAGTTTCGTTTGTGATATTTATATTTGTTAAGCCAAGAGTGTTGTTACACAAAACTTTTTGTTATAGAAGATTCACTAGACTAATATTTAATTATATTTCGTATTAATTTTAAACCATTGAACACAGTATGGCTACTAGAGTTATGGCTTATCACGGTATAAGCCGTACCTTACGTGTTACGTGTGTAACGCACAATATAATTAAAATATAAAAAATAAATGTAGTTATGATATAAATATGTGAATAATATACACAAAAAATAGTATAAGATGATAAAATTTAAAAGAATGTTTGGTTGTTAAAAATAGATAAATAGTGCTATTAATTATTTTTTTATATGAGTATGCTATTATTTTAATTAATAAAAAAATATATATGTGTTTTTGGGAAAAAAAATATCTAAATTGGGCAGATTCATTTAACTTGTATTGATTTATTATAATATAACGATATATTCAATCTCAGATTGCAAACAATATTTTGATTGTAACTAGTATTTTATATTTTGAAGAAAAAAGGGTTTATAAACCTTTAGCATTCAATTCCAGGTCTATATTAATATATAGGTTTAATAACATATTAATTTTTTTAAAATAGTCGTGATGCTAATTATGAGTTATACTTTTATTAATTTCATTAGTTTCTTTTATGTTGGCTCAGATGGGGACGATTCTAATATCTTACTAATAGCAGTGACCTAGTATATCATACAGTCAGCCAACATTATTTTTATTTCCCTTCCATCATATCATTAATGCGCAATTATTTAACTATTCACAACTTTTTCTTTCTTCTTTGAACAACTTATTTGTCCATTTCTGAATATGGATTGGACAACCCTACAACAGAGCCTACTTATATCTACATTTGTAGCATTACCATTATTTATTTATTTACGATTTCTTGTCATTACTGAAATGAAATGCAACGTATTCCCATCGACACCACACAATCATCCCTTTATATTATTCCAAAGTTTGTAACTATTGAGGCCTCGAATAAAACCTCATATATACTTGAGATATTCCCACCAAGATCTTAGCTAGGTTCGATCGATAGTGGTTATATATATATGTTCACTTAGTTTAGTATTCCTGGTCACCACAATGGTTTAAAAATTAATCCTCAAAATGGAAACTTGATTAATGAAAGATCAATTGGGGTCCACGACACGATATAATGGTAGTTTATTTTATGTCATTATACCTGTTCGACTATACTTTGTTAAAAACAATGATTTGGCACGCCGTAGCATGTGCGATACATTTCCGATGAGGCGATGTCCATGAAACTGAAACTAATTAAGGATTAGTCCATTTCCCCTAACTAACCAATAAAAATATAAAAAATCAGAAAAAATAAAAATGCAAAAATGAAAAAATATGAAAAAATCCAAAAAAATCCAAAAAAATCCAAAAAAATTTAAAAGAGCCAAAACCCCGAAAAAATATGATTTTTTTTAAAAAAAATCCTAAAAAATAAAAAAAAAATCTCATAAAATCAAAAAAAATCTAAAATCAACAAAAATCCAAAAACGTAAAAAAAAAACAGTCTGAACCAAAAATAGTCTGAACTATTTTAAGTCATTTTAAAAACAGTCTGAACCATTTTAAGTCATTTTAAAAACAGTCTGAACCAAAAACAGTCTGAACTTTTTTAAGTCATTTTAAAAACAGTCTGAACCAAAAACAGTCTGAACCAAAAACAGTCTGAACTTTTTTATGTCATTTTAAAAACAGTCTGAACTTTTTAAAGTCATTTTAAAAACAGTCTGAACTATTTTAAAAACAGTCTGAACTGTTTTTTTTTTTTTTGCATTTTCGGATTTTTATTGATTTTAGATTTTTGTTGATTTTTTGGGATTTTTTTTTGATTTTTTGGGATTTTTTTTAAAAAAAGTCGTGTTTTTTCGGGGTTTTGCCTCTTTTATTTTTATTTTTTGATTTTTTCATATTTTTTTTATTTTTGCATTTTTGCATTTTTATTTTCTGCATTTTTTTTATTTATTTTTTTATTTTTTACATTTTTTATTAGTTATTTAGGGAAAATGGACCAATCCTTAATTAGTTTCAGAAATAATGGTCCAATCCTTAATTAAATTTTATAGCCGGACCAATTCTTAAATAGTTTTGTTTTCATGGTCTAATACTTAATTTTCTCCCCATTGGAATACATGTAAGTATGATATGCCACAATAAACCAGTGTACTAAGCTCTAATTAAGGAATATATTGGATGGATGCGCAAAATTGTGTGCGATGTTCATGTTATCAATTTAAGGAGTATCAGAGTTACTATATATTAAAAAAAACACAAGAAGAAGATAGGAAAGTATACCCACTTAAAAAGATTAAACAAACAAAAAACACTCAGAAGTTAGCTTAGCGTAATCCTAGCTAGAATTAAATCTATATATTTTATGCAAGTGTGTGTTATTTACACCTGATATAATAGGAAAGTGGATAGAATTATCATTCTACTCAAAAGGTATGTAACTTTTGATTAGGATGAAGTAATTAGCCATCCAAAAAGGGAACAAACACTTAACTACATTTATTATTGAAGATATCGACCAGTTAATACTGGAAGACAAATCTGACATATGATGACAATTAAAGCTCGAGCCAATTTATTTTCTACTCAAAAGTGGATGATTTGCCAATTGGTATAATGCAAATCAATGGCTTGTCAAAAGAATTGGAAATCACGGTAAAATGTTGTCATAAATTTAAATTAGAAGTAGAAGTCCCATAAACTTACCCAGCTCATATAAACTAACCAATACTTATTACTGTTATACTATAATATGCTGTAATATTATTGATTTTTTTTTTTGTAATATTATTGAACTGTATTCATTATATATAGAGGATTTTATGTCCTCAACAGTTTAAGTTCTGTGTAAACTGTTAAGACTATTATAATAATTCCTTCGTCATGTAATAATTGTTGATTACATCATGTTTGTGTTATTTTGATATTAGTACTAATTTCTGCACTTTCCATTTACATCTTCACACATTTCTTAACAAAATAAATGCTAGAAGGGAAAAACTAGAAGTTACCAAATTTCTACTACTGTTATTATCTTAGGAAACTAGACTCCCAATATAAATGAATAAAAAAAATGGATATCAAAAGGAGTGTGTATATACTGGTTACAGAATTCCAATGGTACTTATTTATTTATTTAGTGTTAGGACATGGAATCAATTCTCGGTATTACATTAATCTATTTTATGTTTATTTTAAACTGATTAGCGTATCTTATTGTTCATACTAATACTTGAGTATATTTTATTATTGTAATTAAAACTAATAATTAAAAAAGAAATTTGACTTTAATTTATCACAGTTTATTCAAAAGTTTAGTCAATCAAACCCGTTATACTAGGCAATTTGTCCCAACATAAGTGTCAGTCAGTAAATGAGAGATTGATAGATGAAGAAAATAAAATTCCACACACATATTTATCATCAGGTTTTAGGTCTTGTCCCATCCATCATTTCCCCACCTCACTGCAGTTAACCTTTTCACATTTTCCAAAAGGAGGAAAAGCCCTAGTTTTAATTGGATCCATTTTTGCTGCTGAAAAATTGAAGGCAGCAATGTGTAAAAAAATTTTATTTTTTTTTAAATAATGTAATTTTTTATGTTATATATATTTTTTTTAATGTTTTGAAATCACCATCGAACGATTAACACTACCATGAATCTAGTCCATTATTATTTAGGGTGTGTCACATACTAAAAACCTAACACATATTAATGAACCCAAAAATATATATTCTAAAATTAATTTAAAATTAAAATTAAAAAATAGTAAAAACCTAACACATGTTAATAAACCCAAAAATATATATCATAAAATTAATTTAAAATTAAAACTAAAAAATACTATTGGTTGACACACCCTAAATAATAGTGGATTTTAAATGAACACCGAACGATTAACACTATTGTGAATCTAGTACACTATTGTTTTGGTTATGTCAGATCCTAAAAACCTAACATATTGATGAACCCAAAAATATACTAAATGAATTCAAATTGGATTGGTTTTGCTGTCTTGAAAATTCAAGACAAGCTGTCTTGTATTTTTCAAGGCACCCAAAATCATAAAAAATCTAGTGCAACTATTTGTAACAAAGGAAAAATGAGAATTCGATTAACAATAGCTGGTAACCTCAAATTTGAAATCTTTTCATTCTTTTGTCATATACTACTAAACAGTTCAAATTAAACTTGTTGTAAAAAAAGGAAATATCAACTATGATTATAATTTATAAATAAAATTAAAAATCATTTATGTTACCTCAGGAAACATAATACTTACAGTAAAAAAAGAAGAAGAGAAAATAGATGTTAAAGATAGTCTTTAAACCTTTTCCAGACAAAGAAATCTATTTATAGAAATTAAGGGCACAACCAGCCAAAACTAGATGATGAAATTCTTTTTTCAAATCACCTAAAGTTTCACCATTAAAGTAAAAGACACAAATGTGTAGTTCTAGCACCTTTAATTGCAATATCTATATAACATCTTAATCATCACACACTCAGCTGACGCCATCACCTCTCACTTTTTTAAAACCCTAACCCTAGTGGCCAGAATTTTAATAAACACAAATTTCCCTTTTTGTTTATTTGGATTTATGTTATAAATTCCACAGTAATCACTTTTTTTTTTGTAAAATACTACTTATTATTCACTCCTATCTAAAGAGACCTACTGCTATAAGCTCAAATATTCCTTGCACCCCCAAACCACTAGCTTATATAATTCCCATTATTATTTCATTTTAAATCTCAAATCCTTGCAAGTTTTACAAGCTACCTTCAAAGGAAAAATAATTTACACACTGATTAAATTTTGTAAAATTACTCCCTCAGAAAACTAACTGAAACTTGATAATTAGTCTGGGTAGGGTCTATTTTTTTAACATTAAGTTTTTTATGTGCTTTTGATTTTATAGATATCATCATTATAAGGTATTATTATTTTTATGATTAAAAAGCTAAAATTCCAAGTTTCCTTGCTTAGGAGCAAACTTTTTTTCTTAAATATAAAAAATAAATAAAATATTTTGTGTAATGTCTACTTTCTCCATTTCTCATATTGATCCCCAAATGGATCCAACAAATTACCAAAACACCCCCTTACTACCGCCATCAACCGCCGCCACCACAACTCCCAGCCGCTACGAGAACCAAAAGCGGCGTGACTGGAACACCTTCAACCAATACTTGCGTAATCACCGCCCCCCTCTTTCTCTCCTCCGGTGCAGCGGGGCCCACGTCTTGGAGTTTCTTCGGTACCTTGATCAATTTGGAAAGACCAAAGTCCACTGCCCGGTTTGTCCCTTCTTCGGCTGCCCTATCCCACCTGGTCCATGCCCATGCCCACTCCGACAAGCATGGGGCAGCCTCGACGCTATCGTAGGAAGGTTGTGTTATTATGCCAAGTTATTGTTTCTACTAAAACTCTAAACCAGGAGTAAACTTTTTCCAATCTTTTATATAATTCTATAACTTCTTATGGTTAATTTTAATTGCAGTAAGGGTCATTTTAAGTTAATTCAAGTTTTTGGAAATAATTAATGCACTTGTAGATTCAAGTATTCAGCTGTTTTGTTTTTGTGTGTATAAAATTGTGTTTAAAAGGGCAAAAAACCTGGTTACACAGATTGCTAACTCGGGAAGCTCGGAAGAGCAGTCTGTATTGGAATACAACGATAAAACTAGAGTTAATATAAATTAAGCACAGTATAAATTATCTTAGGGTAGAATTCTAATTTTATCCAAAAACTCAGTACAATGATTAACCATGCATTCTTATTACTAATCATTTGCCTTGAGAACTTTTAAATCTATGTCTTCTTCTTATTCTTCTCAATACCATCATCATATTCTTTCAATTTTGTGTGAATCTTTGCATATACTGTATTAGTCAGACCAGTGCATGTCGTTGCTAGGATTTCATCTCCTTTTACTGCCACTTGGTATGCTGAAATAGGGCGGCAAAGTCTTACTATAACCTAAGCTGTAAGAATATTGTGATAACATGTTATATTGCTTTTCTATATGAAACTCGAACCGGGAACTTTGTTGTCAACTAACTATGATCCCCTCTCGTTCTCGTTAGAAAGCGTTACCTTGTTAGATTTTCTTGATGTTTTTGGTTATTCTAAAATAAATTTAAAAAATCTGTTGATATTCTGTTGCCAAAAGGTTTGTAATCAAAATTTAATAACAGAATAGCAACAATTTCCGTTGCTAGTTTCCCTTGCGATTCCGCTAATTTCAGCTACAAGACTGCAAATAAATATTTTACTCTATCCTGCCCTTTTTGCAATGTTATACTTTGAACTTAGTTCTTAGTTATTTTCTCTTTGAAACGTTTTTTTTGTCACGAGTGCCGACTTTCCTTCCAGAGGCTCTTTGTGCACGGCAAGGTCAGGCCGGACTCATTTAAAATCAACATAAATTTTTTGGAGGAAGCATGTTTAGTTTCGGCATTTATTCTGTTGATTTTCTTGCTATAAATCTAGTGGAGTGTTGAAATGAGCATACGAAAACTAGAAATCATGACCTATGAAATACTTAGTTAAGTTCCCCTTTCCACTAAAATCTGTAGCTATTTGTAGGAGCTATTTTCTTAATCATTTATATTAGTTACCAACAGACTGAGAGCGGCATTTGAGGAGAATGGGGGAAGGCCCGAGGAGAACCCATTCGGGGCAAGGGCTGTTAGGCTTTACTTGAGGGAAATTAGGGATACGCAAGGGAAAGCGCGTGGGGTGAGTTATGAGAAGAAGAAGCGCAAACGACCACAGCCGGTGGATCAACAACAGCAACAGCCAGTGACCTAAGTTCCTTTTCTCTCTTTGTAGATATATGTATGCATAATGTGGTTGGCATGCTTGGTCCATTGCTACATTAGTCGTGTTTGTTTGGTTGCTGTTTTTAGCTTCAAAACTTCTAGTCATGTTCAGAGGGCAATTACTTTTGTTTCACCCCCGTAAGGTGATGGTTGTGATATTGAGCCGATTTTGAATTTTGACAACTGTAGCATAATGGTTGTGAGAATGAAATGCAAATAAAGTTTCACAATATTTGCACGACTCGAAAAGTTAAATATTTTAACAGCGGTCTGTAAATATCCGTAATGGAAGCTACACTAACCAGACTTTGTATGCAGTTGGGGCCTGTTAATTTCAAAGTTTTATTTTATGGAATGTAAAAGCTCCGATTGACTTAATTCAGGTTTGAGTTTAATTCTGATAGTTACCTCTTTTTTTACTTCTTCGCTGTCTCCCCAGATTAGTCATTAGGCTCTTTGTATCACTTCCATGGAACTTTTACATCTGTTAAATTCTAGTAATCCAGTTATATATATGGGTTGTTATATATATGGGTTGCTATAGATAGTTTTATGTTGACGTGTGGGTTATGGATCCGTTTGTTATCAACTTTTTCAGTTAAAAAATGCCTTCAGAAAACAGTAGGGATTTTCAAAATATTTACTAGTGTTTGGTAAAAACTTAAAAAAACTAAATTTCAACATATTGATTTTTTGGCATTAGCTAATAACGTTTTTCTTTTTCAATTAAAATAACTTATAAGACATTTTTTTAAAAAAAATTTCAAAATATTATATTTAAACGAGCAACTAACATGTCAAACATACGAATAAAATTTTATTTGAGATAATATCAATATTCATTTAAATTCTTAAAATGACGGCGAAAAAAATACCAAAATCTTCAAATAAAATGTGCGGGTTTTTTTATTTTAGCTTTTCTAGATATATTAATCAAAATCTAAATTTTAAAGGTAAAAAAAACAGTGATATCAATCACATGATTTTTTTTAAAATTAAAAAGTTAAAAAAACTAATAAAAAATATTGACCGTCAAATATGCACTGCAATGGAAATTGGGAAAGATGGATGAACTCTGCTATTTTTGAATGATATTTTGTTCAACCTTTTTCAAAGTACAAGTATGCTCTTATACGTACCAACGTGTTAAACCATGATTCTGGTCCATTTGGTCATTCAAGTTAGGCATAAATGATAAAAGCAATTATTACAAGGAACCTTTCTGCCCAAATTGCACTTTGAATCTATAAAAGACAAATTGTTACAGGCAACATTGTTTTGTAGTGTGATAATATTTAGATAAAATAAAAAGGTTAGAAAGATGGTCAAATATGGCTTAGTTATTTATGTCCTAGTTCCTAACTTTCCGAAAACCAGTCATGTTCATACATGGTATATATATAAACCTATGGAATGCCTAATCCCACTTAAAAAATAAACAATAAATATCAGCAAAAGATACATCCCTGCAAAAATACGACCCTAGTAAAAAAAAAGTCAAAAGTAAATACACAAGTATGCTACACTCATCTGATTACAAATAAAAATAAAAATGCTACACTTGCTAAATAGGAGTGGAATTTCTGAGTTTTTTTCTGTAGCTATTTATTTCTGAGCGTAGCTCAAGTAAAATTGCATTATGAGCCTATTTAGCTTCACCAGTTAAAACATACAAGACGTCTAATTTTGAAAAGAAAAAAAATCAAGGTTCATTGAGCTTGATTTTTTAAGGCAAGAAAATCAAACCACCAGAGCTTGTAAACCATAACACAGCTCATTGGAAAACTAAGCTGAGCTTTGAAGTTATAACTAAACAAGCCGAATGCATAATATATAGTACGCATTAACAACAGCGGGATTCACTTTATACAAACAAATTACAAAACTTTAGTTGAGATATACAACACATTGAATGGGATATACCACTGTCTCAACAAAAGCCATTTCCATGGCACAAAAAATATAGACACAAAGTTACGAAGAATCATATCACTATTTGTAAGGAAGGGATCAGGTCGACTATAGACGACGCTCACATAATCATATTAATTCTCCAGTCTCCACCTGCAATAGATTACACTCCGTTACTAGAATCAAAATTAGCAGGAAAAAGGACTATCCGAGGCTTAAAATCAATCTCCTCACATTTGTGTTTGAAAACAAGTTCTCAGATTCTGGACATTATCAGGACATTTTCATTGCATTTTTGCTATCCCAAAAACATGGTTCCCATACCGGATTGAGCTGAAACATGGAACTCGACTAACAAATACAATGGACTATAAAACCTATACATGCTGTGTAGCTCATCACATGAAAAGGAAATAAAGATAATGATCCCACAAATTAACATCAATGTAAAACTATAGAAAACTAACCTTACACAGCTTCACGATATTATCTCTTACACAGCATAAAGGCGAACGACCTGGTCAATCTTAGCCCGACACACGGGGCAACCCCAATTCTTGGTTTTAATCTCACTCAAACAAGACATACAACCCGCCATGTGGCCACATGGAATACAAGCCCCTTCTACAGGAGCATCTAAACATATCACACACGAAGAATCACCCGAATCTTTTTTCATTTTACCATTTGTATCTGTAGCAGACAAGTTTTCAACTCCGAGAGTAGAAACATTAATTGGAGTAAAATCAACGGAAGGGTAGTGAACCGGACCATCTATCGCCACATCATCGATAAGCGGAGCCGAGGGAAGCGCAACAGGGGGAGGGATCTCAGGGATTGTTTGGACAGCAGATGGAATTTCGTTATGGGTTTTTAAATTTTGTTTGCTACTAGAACCAAATTCATTGGTTTGTGAACCACTTGTGCTTGTTTCAGGGATAGGATTGGTGCTGGGATATGGGGGTCTTGATTGTGTAGCTGATTGCATTGAGGCGCTGATAGCCATAGCTAATTCAATATCTTCTGCAGATGATGAGGCGATAACTGGCAAGGGAGGTGCTTGTGGCGCAAAAGGGAAGTTTGGATGCAAAACCTGAAATTTTTGAACTCACGTCAGCCAGAAAATGTATCATAGTTGCAACTGACAAATTCCCAAAAAATACAGTGCAACTTGGTACAAACATATGATAAAATTCGAATCAATTCATGCATGCGGCAATTAGGAGAAAGCAATTGTAGACTTAAAATATAATGGCATATTTTCGTAAAACAAGGCCGTAACAAAGATTTCAAAACTATCTTCCACAAACTTATTACTCATATTTGTTCAAATCGATTACAACCTAATAATCCAGAAAGAATATACAGTTGTTTATTTTCAAATGCACAAAAGGCTTCCAGGGAATGTCAGCAGTAACAGTACATTTGGATGTTTCATATTTTCCATCTTAAGTTCACAATAACTCATGAAACATTCTCGTCTTATGTTTTATTCTTTTATCTTTCGTTTCTTAAAAAGAGCTAGTCATCCAGAGTTCTCTGAGATACTACCTATCAGTACTCTCATAGTCCTACAACAATATAAGAGACCAAAATACCAACGACTATATTCAAATTTCATCTCTACCTGCGGAATTCCTTTGCAGGCATTGCAAAACCGCTGCAATTGTTGTTTGTCAGTCTCAGTTGCAGCTGCAAGCTTGATGCGTATTTCTGAAATGGAAAGAGAAGAGGTTCAGGAACATTGAACTCATATTATAAGGTTTAAACTACTCTGAGATTCATTCATGTTCCAAAACTAATTTCAGGAAAGTAACCAAACCAGAGATAGAAGATAGTTGCTATCCACAAAACAAAAATGTCTATTTCACCTTTTTCTTCTTACAACTGTTTAATATCCCGAATGTAAAAACATTGTCCAACATTCATCACTTTTAGGAAATAAGTTTTTAACCGTTTATTTGGTTAATGATTCTAACTTAGGGTCATTACTTAAAGTGAATCCAGGTTTGGTCTCATAAAAATTAACTTGATATGCACTTAATAGCGGATGACAGATGGTAACGTGCTACTTCGGATCCGTTCATTGCTTCTACATAGACGTAAATAGCTAAACTAACACCGTATGTATAAACAAACATCTGAGATAGGATATTTGCGTCAACCACGACTGTCGACTAGTGCTCTTCCAACGAATAATAACTTCGAAAAAAAGTCCACAAAATAGTACTCTAGCTATATTTCACTAATTCACAACTAATAAAACCTTCCTCAAAATTTTGTATGATTAACTTAACATCTTGAGTTAAATCTGTTGCATATAAGATTCAACAGGTACATGAAATTATGTCCTGAAGTTAAACTATTAGATGACAGTCCTCAAGGGATAAAAGTTCAGGAGTCTGATCTTCTATCACAGTATAGGTCTAATGTGAACGTCCACAAACCACAAGTTCAATATAATTGTCAACCCTCAATGGGACGCAGACTAAAATACCATGAATGAAAGAAAAGATAGTTCATAGTAGGGTGAAAGTACACCTTCGTGGACCACTCTCTACTAAGAATACTAAATCAAGATGCATATAACCTTTAAGTCTACCACTTTTTATCATGTTGATCAACTGAGACTTATAGGCACTGACAAATTAGCACTGGATACATTCTCTCTCTAAAATGTTTTAGGTTCCAAATATTTACTACTGATTTTGAACATACAAATCCAGGAACTAATCACTCCAACATATAATATACTTTGTAATACGTAAACACGTTGGTCAACTGAGAATGAAGGGATCTTCTAAATAAGCATTTGACATTTGGACTCCCCTCTCTTTCTCTCTCAAGAAGATTCCAATTTTCCATTATTTACTACTTACTCTGTAGTTCACAATTTTTTTTTTGATTATATTAAATTATTAGCTACTAATCATTTCAAAGCATAATAAACTTACGCCTAAGTCCTCGAGGGTCACACCTTGCCTCTCGCCAAGACAAACCACACCGCCGCCTCCTTCTGCGTCTTGGGATGTGGACTTTCATGACATAATACACATAATTTTACATACAATACAAGCACACTTATGAAAAATCAAATATAGAAACAAGGTTAAGAAAATTACTGTTGGGACTATCAGAAATTACTGCGGCAGGATCAGCAAGGCTAAAATTTGGTTCCTCCAGATTGGCTTTCCACAAAGCAATTAGAGTGCGAGGCTGAGCTTCCTGGCAACCATTAAGACATACAATTACAGTTAAAAGAATATCAAGGACTTCAAGGAAAAAGGCAGAACAAAATAAATTTGAACAGCAATTATTGAAGACCACCATGCAGTATCCAGAGACGAGGCAAAAAAACCAAATTTTAATGTTCAGGTATGTAAATTCAAAATCTTGTATAAAAGAGAAGTACCTGAACACTAGAATATACTGCGAGCTCTAGCTTGAAAGGCTTATTAAGGTTACGCGAGCCACAAGGTAAAACAACCACCCACCTGCCAACAAGAAACAGTCAAGATAAGTCAGCTAATGATAAACCATATTTTTGTACAAAAGTAACTCACAAAAAATTTAGAACCGTAAAAACATACAACCATGTGCTTAATTCTTTCTGGCATACTGAATATTTCAAAAAGAGAACCACCAAAAAAATATTTAAAAGTAATAAAGATAATCACAGGCTACACCTTTGTTCGGGTATGCAGAAATATGAAACTGCCAGCGTACAGGGGAGATGTATATAGCATGGTCTCAAGTAAAAAAATAACATATATCCTGTTAATGGAAAAATTTTACCTACTTGTTCGCTTTATAACCAAATGGAGTATTTTACTTACACTTTTCTTGAAAGTAGTTGAGGGGCAAATAATTCTAGAAAGCCTGGACCATAGAACTCCCTTAGCCATCCAGAGAATAAGCAGATATGGTTCTGAACAGCATTAGAAAGAGAGGAAAAGGTCAAACTAGTTGAAGTCCACATGTAGATTTATGTAAAATACTAAATCGAAACAAAGAATGTAAGTACATACCTCGATTGTCCGGACAACATTGGTAAATCCTTTTGCTCTCGCAACATCAAGTGGAGTTTGACAATCGTCATTCATCAGTAATACATTTGCTGCGATTTACATCAATTTAACGCGTTAAATCTACTGAAAAGGTGGAAGTTCGTTATGAACTTAACTGTAGGGTGCACAAGTAATTGAAGAAAAAAGTATCGCTTAGGAATATTCAAGAAGAGAATACAACACATACCCCCGTGAGCAAGAAGTAACTTAACAGTCTGGTCAAGGCCTCTTTTGGCTGCATGATGTAATGGTGTGCCGGCATGACAACCTAAAACAACGACAAAACACATCAGACAAATCTAAAGTTTATTGGTCTATTGGATTTGTCTGAATGACGAATAGAAATAATCATTACTGAGACTACTCATCTATCCATTACATAATCTGATTCAACAAGTACATAGAATTATCAACATTTAACTGATTGTGCTTCATAAAGACTACTTACACAAAAAGACAACATATATCTATTACCCCAAACTCTCAAATGCTTATTTGAACAAATTTTTTACATTCATTTTCATAACCAATTCATCTTTCTACAATAGTAGAATAGCGTGAAAATCATGCTCGAAACATAGGTCGGAAAAAAAAAACTTCATTTTGACACATCAGAAAATCCTATCAGCAAACTTCTGTGTTTTGTAACAAGCAATGAAACAGGAAACGGGAAAGCAAAAGAAAAGGAAAATCAAAATTGTTCTCACATAGTCAATTTTGTAAGATATGACCTTTCTCTGGTTTTGTTTCACAATACCTGGATGATCTCTGTTTCAACCTAAACCTTAGTTTTGTTATTTAACTGTGTATAGTATATACCCATTTGCCAAACATCTCATCATCAAAGTCTGTATAAACTTTTCTCACGTTAAATGGTCCAGCTATTTACTTAAAACTACTGTAAAACAAGCACATACAGAACACATGAAAGCTGTGTCACTGTATTCACCTTTCCTTAACATCTCATTTCCGAAATCTAAAACAGCACTGCCATGTACATACCTGGTCGGTAAGCATTAACATTAGCTCCCAACTCGATCAGAGTTTTAGCAACGTTATAGAGCTGGGAACTCATACAAGCCGCAATCAAGGCCGTCTTTCCCTCTTTATCAATCCACTACGCAATGTACAATAATTTAAGTAAGTAACATAAATAAGAACCCACTAATCTTTAAATACCGGAATACAGTGAAATTGAAGACAAAACAGATTGTTTTCGAATTTGTGACCACAATGAGATAAATCGCCTCATTCATTAACAAATAAGATGAAGACAATATATTGTACTAAAGCAAATAAAGTTGTATGTGTAACTACCCAAAAGCCAGATATATCATCTGGTATACTAACAAAGTGATATAATAATAGTTATGAAAAAAGCGTGATCACATACTTTTGACCTTATAACATTCCAGCGAAAATCCAGATTTTTGACTTTTGGATTTTTTTTAGCTTTTTAAGCCTAAAATCTGCTTTTTAAAAGCTAAATAGTCTGACGGTCCAAACACTCGGTGAATTTTAAAATCTAAAACACCAGTCCAGAAAATCTGATACCAAACAGGCAAACAGAGCCTAAATCAAAGTGATCACACCTCATAAACTATATGTAAGTTTTAAAAAGAATTATACTTTACCCTTCTCCACTAATCCGGAAATTTAAAATCAACTAAATCATATCAAACACGAATATAGTCAATCTGTTCTAAAAAGAAATATCAACATTCAAGTTTTCATCCACCGAGTATAAATCCGAAATTTTCTTTATTAATAATTGATATCCAATCAATTGACAGATGATTTAGTAACTTCCCCTTCAACCAAGTAAACCCATAATTCAATGTTATTCATTAGAAATTAAAATCTAATCAACTGAAAATTAAGATTTAAAAAAAGAGATGATTATGCAATTTCTCTTTCAACCCAGTTAATTATGTAAAAAATAGTTTCGCAATTAGAATCAAACCACTATAATAAGACAATGGTATCAAAAAAAAAAAAAAACGGTAACTTCTCAAATACAAATAATCCAGAATCTGTTAGTGAAAATAAATAAATAAAAACCAGTCAACTGAGCCTAAACCTCAAATTCAATGTTCTGCATCAAAAATTTGAATTTAATCAATACAAAATTAAGATTCAAAAAGATGACCAAGGACTTTCTCCTTCAACCCAGCTAATTATATAGTATAAAAAAAATTAGTTTCGAAATTTGAATCTAACCCAGATAAGAAAATGATAGATATTAAATAAAAAAAGTAAAAAGGTACAAAAACTAAAAAAAAACTAAGATTAATAAAAGTAGATGATCAAGCAACTTCTCCTTCAACCCAGTTAATTACATAATATATTGAAAAAAAATATAGTTTCACAGTTAAAATCAAACCCAGATAAGAAAATGATAGATATTAAAAAAATAAAAAGTTAGATTAACAAAAAGAGATGATCAAGCAACTTTTCCATCAACCCAGATAATTATACAAATAAACAAGTAATTTCGCAAATAGAATCAAACCCATAAAAGAAAATGATAGTTATTAAATAAAACAGTAAAAAAGTAAATAAAAAAAAAGGGGGTAACCTCGAGACCAGCGCCTTGGGAACGAAGGGATTTAATTCCATCGATATTTCCATAATTAACTTGTTGGAACAACAACTCATCTTTCGATTGCTGTTGCCCCATTCTTTTTAATTAATTTATATATATATGTATCTATCTATTTATACACAATCGTATATGTATATATATATATATATATATATTTATTTATAGAGAGATAGAGAGAGAGGGGAAATCGAGAGAGTGATTTGAAGACCTACTGGGAAACTTATTTGATTTTGTAGTCTTTTTAATGGAAAAAAAATACTTTTGACTACATCAAACAATATTATATTGGTTAACTATTTTGGTTGGGTATCATATTTATAATAAGTTGTCAAATTTAATTATCACTGTCTAAATTAATCACGGAATCATGTCACATGACCTGTGGTGCTTGATAAACTTGAACGTGAGATGATAATTTTATCATTCTGTACCAAAATATATGATACTAGAACGTTTTTCCCAAAATCTAGACTGTGTGCTGATTTTTATTATGTGTGAAATTGGGGGAAAAACATTTTTCTATGATGGTATATTTAGTGTAGAATGACAAAATTACTTTCACACGTTAACGTTTGTCAAACACGTCCTGTCACGTGATATGATTCTGTGATAAATTTAGACGGTGATATGTAGATTGGAAAGTTTATTATAGTGCGGTACCCAAATTGGGAAAATTGAAATGTGGAAAGTTTATTATACATGGTTTGGTTGCGGGTATTCTTGAGATTAACACAACTTGGTTGGGGTTGAGAGTGAGATTTGAAATGATATCAAATTAGATTGGACTAATCTGATAACGCATCCTAATATTGCAAACACACCAAAATGGTAGTATTAGTCGTAATGTTCGTACTAATAGTTCGGTTGCACTTCATGCGATAAAACATATGGGTTGTGGGTACTAATAAGATTACTAGTCAAATACCGACATTTAGATGCTACATACCTTTTTTTAGAGTTGTTCTTACTTTAAATAGTCGGACAAAGCCACTTGCTCACCAATCTTGTTTTTTTTTTAAAAACGATTACTAACTAATCTTGTCTGGTTACATTTGTAGGTGAACTGGTTTTACTTACTTAACTTTCGGAAAATAACTATGTTTTGGTTGAGTTTAAAAGTTAAACTTCTAAACAGAGCAAATATATTTATAAGAAGATGCAATCAAGAAAGTCTACCTGCTTATTTCAATAAAAAAACGATGTTTATATTCGTTAAGTGCAAATTTTAAAGAACTAAAATAATTTTATTTATTTTTTGAAACAATATAAAGGGATTTTTTTGCCCAACAAAGCTGAAAGGGTGAATATATTCGATTCGGACTAAGATTGCGTAAGTTTTAAAGAACTAAAATAATTTTATTTATTTTTTGAAACAATATAAAGGGATTTTTTTACCCAACAAAGCTGAAAGGGTGAATATATTCGATCCGGACTAAGATGTCGGGGATATTTGTACCCCCATTGAGTGCAAGGGAAAACTTGCATAAATTATTAAATTATTTATTGTTATTTATATTTCACATATTGACTCTAATGTTAAATACAAACCTACTCTTATTATTAGGGTCGGACTTTTTGTACAGATTTGTACCAACCGATCGATTTTCGAACCGATCCAAACAAGTTGGTACCGAAAGTTCGGTATACCGACTTTTCGGTACGGTACAACCGAACCAAACTTTAAAAGTCGGTTCGGTTTCGGTATTCATTTCGTATGTTTGGTACAATACCGAACCGAACCAAACATTAAAATTATAAAATATATATAAATTTACGCATAGTTATAACTTACAAATAAATTGTATTATGGTTTATTTTAATTTTTCTCACGACTTACTTTCCTATTTACGAAGCCAAATACAATTGTTAAAGTAGCAAATATAAAAATAGTTGTACATATTTTGATTTTTACAAACTTTTTTGCTATTTTATTGTTATCAAGAATTATTTTTTAATAATAATAATGTTTCGGTATAAAACGGAAAACCGAACCGTACCGAACCGAAAAAGTCGGTTACCGAACTTTCGGTAACCGACTTTTTCGGTTCGGTTATGGTATAGTTTTTTTCAAACCAAACAAGTTCGGTTCGGTATTGGTATATGATAAAAAAAATCGGTACCGTACCGAACCCACCCCTACTTATTATGACTAAGAAATGGGTGAGCAGGTGGAGAAATAACAAGTCTCTGGAAGCTTAGTTAAGAAGAAAACAAATTTTAGAGGAATTAAAACCGCGTAAGGAATTATGTGTCATTAAATTCACTCAAGTCAATGAACCGAATTTAGAGATATTTAGCTATCTTTGTGTTTATTCTTTGAAATGGAGTAAACTATAAAACTATAGAAAGGCTTTCTCAACTACTTGTTCAAGCTTATTACTTAGAGATAAATAATTCCAGTAAGGTTGGCTTATTTTAACAGAAATTACAAAAATATATACCAATTACTAAAATTTAATCTGAAAATATTTATATTTACAAATATTTATTTTCGTTAATTTATATTTATAGGTAAAATATTTATATTGTTTGGTTAAGGTTTTACAAAATAAATCGTTTTTTAACAAACAAATCGTTATTTGGTAAAAAGGTCAACATGTATATAAACTTTAGCTAAACATATATTTTATTTCGTATACGTCACTTGTACTAAACCGTATTTACAAAACCAATATCGTAGCTAGGATCTACCACATTTGACCAATGACTTTTCAGTTTTTTTTTTTTCTTTATTAAAAATAAACAATTATTAGAATTGATATAGGGGCCGGATTTTTATACTACATTTTTTCTGAAAAAACATCCAAACCGTATATTTTTTATAAGAACCATACATTTAATCTACGGTTTGGGCTGAATTGCAATTTTTTCGAATTTCAGGGACTGAAATGTAATTTCTGTAAACTCCAGGCAAACCGTACATTTAATCTACGGTTTGGACTGAATTATAATTTTTACAAAATGCAGGGACTGAAATGTAATTTCTGCAAACTTCAGCCAAACCGTACATTTAATAGTTTGCAGAAATTACATTTCCGTCCCTGAATTTCGAAAAAATTGTAAATTAGTTCAATTTTTTTTTTTTTGAAATTAAACATGAAATTAAACTTTTTTGATTTTTTTTGAAATTAAACTTTTTTTATCTATATTTGTGTAAGTATATGTTTGTGTTTATTTTGAGAGATTGTTAGAATTGACCAATTTTATATAAAAAAAATCATGTTTAAAAGATTTATATAAAAAAGTCATGTTTAAAAGATTTATAATTTTTATAAAAAGTTCATTTTTATTTTAAATATACGAATAGCGAATTTAGTTTTTTCCATAAAAAAAAATCATGTTTAATTTCAATTTTTTTGGAGACTAATTTGCAATTTTTTCGAAATTCAGGGACTGAAATGTAATTTCTGCAAACTTCAGCCAAACCAGAGATTAAATGTACGGTTTGCCTGAAGTTTGCATAAATTACATTTCAGTCCCTAAAATTCGAAAAAATTGCAATTCAACCCAAACTGTAGATTAAATGTACGGTTCGTACAAAAAATGTACGGTTTGTACGTTTTTTCAGAAAAAATGTAGTATAAAAATCCAGTCTCATTGACATGTAGCTTTATTTGTCAGAGAACGTTGCTTGACTATATATACAAATAATACAACACACAAGTTTAGACAACTAAGTCAGTATCTGATGGGTGTTATTTTGTGGGCAAATTTATAGTATTTTTTACAGTGTTTTAATTGCTAGAAAATGACTTTAAGATTAATCAGGTTGAAATTAATTTTACTTGCTCAATGATTATTTGTGTTTTGAAAACCACATATTTCATTGAGAACAGCTACGTAACTCCTAGTGATGACTTTGAAAAAAACTTTTAAAAAAGTCAATGGCCTGTATTAGAAGCATGACTCTGGTTTTGCAAGAACGGTATTAAGACTGGATTTGGAAATCTTTGATTGCAAAAAGACGCCACCTTCCGGCAATGGTATTGGAGGTATAAGAATAAGACCACATGTCATGTGACAGATTGATAAAATCAGATTACAAAAACAATGAGTACAATTATAAGGTACTACAAACCATATATAGGGTGACCTTTCTTAACACTAATAAAGTACAATGTAGAAAATGTATGCACAGATTATAAATCTTGCATTTTGTAATGTTTACAATGACAGAAATAGAACAATCATCAAAAGAACATAGAACAATCTTGGAGTTAGAAATAATGTGTTGAAATAGTTTCTAAAATGAGAGTGTAAGTTAAGTGCCTTTAATTTAGTTAGTTCGAGACTCCAAATTATATGAGTAGTTGAGTTGGCATAATTAAGGGAAACTATTAGCTGTCAATAAAACCTATAAATCTCAGATGTTCCGTCATTAAAGCTGATAACAAATTCAATTGATTGACTGTTCAGTAATAAATCACGAAGATTATTTACAGAAAACTGATCATGATGTATTATTTTTGACGTATTAATGAAAATATTACAAGAGTTGCAGGAGTAAATTAACTACTAAAACACACTTTTAAAGTGAGTCAATAAAATACAATCAAAGTATCACTAGCTTAACTCGGGAAGGTACTTTTCCTTTTAGTTGTTTATAAGCCCGAATTCTGGCATCTCGTTCTAACTCAGCGTTAGGAGGAATTCTGTAGAATATGGGACATTGATCGTGTGGATCGATAACTATTGTTTCAAGTGCAACAGCATTTTTGATCAAGTACAGTGCGATTTTGACATCTCTAATAGAACCGAAATAACCAAGTATTTTCACTTTCTTAAGGAAATGATGAGACGATCGTTAAAAGTCTCAGCTCTATGATAATGTCGAATAGCGTCATTGTGTGAATGACCCTGCATATGAAGGAGAATTTAGTGTTGCTTTTAATATAAGATGATATATAATTGAAGGAGAACAAACAAAAAACAAAGCCTTTTTCCTAAAAAGAGATTCTTAAATGATTGAGAACTAGAACGAAGGAAGGATTTTATCGGAGTGAACTGTGAAAATGAATAATTACCTGAAATACAAATTCCTTTAAGAAAGGGAACATATATGTCAAACAAGCGTAACTACTCGTATTTTGACTTGAATCAGAGGTATGAAGCACCAATTTTTCCACAGCAGTCATTTTTGGTAGCAAGTCATAATTTTTGAAATCCTGCAGATAATATAACCGATAATTATAAGTTATAACACCACTCTATTAGCATAATCTAAGGAAATATGAAAAGATTAAAGCAGTCCATTTTGGTAGCAACTCATAGTTTGTGAAATTCTGCAGATAACATAACCAATCTTATGAACCACTCTATCAGTATAATTGAAGGAAATATGAAAATGTTAAAGTAATGGTACTAACCTGCGCAAAATAAGACAGGTCTAAGGTAAGCGATTTGAGGGAGCGAGAAAACTGTGCAAGCAGATCATTTAATTTCCTTTTAAACAATGCATAGATCATCTTTCCACCGAAACAGAAATCAGTTAGCGATGATACATTCTCAATTATCATTTTCTGAGGCACTGTTCCACTATAAGACAATGATACAAGACTTGGGACATCATAAATCTCAAGGGACTTGAGGTCATAATGAACCTCTAAAAACTTCAATGCATATTGTGAACCGCAAAGTCTGAAAGTAGACAATGATGGAGAACATTTGATAGACAACCGTTCAAGAACCGGGGAATTGTTCATGATAAACTCAAGATGTTTGTCACTAATGTTAACATGTTTCAAGCTAAGTGATTTAAGGTACCTAAAGCCGTTATTTTTCTGGTTCATCGAAGATTGAAAGAGCTCGCTGGTGAGAGTATACATACTACCAGACCGTGAAACTTCTAGACCAAAATTTTGAACTTGCCTTGTGAAGGCAAACTTGACCCACCTGTCAATATCAAGGTCGAAGTGTTTATCCAATTCATAACGAATTTTAAATACTTGTAACTCACCACCTTCATGCGATTCTATGATCTCATTTACCCAATACACATAATTAAGCTTTTGGGTATTATTTACCATGGCTAAACCCGCATTTCTAAAATTATCCATGTCAAGTCGTGGCGTCACTTTCCAAAGGTTTCTCCATCTATGTGAAATTACGCACGTGCGTGTTACCTCTTTTAGTGGTATATGAGAAAATATAATGGCAAAAACATCATCTGGTAATTCGCTAATCCTATCCTGTGAAACAATAAGTTGACACACTGAATCACCCTTTGATTATGTCCACCACTTTGTTTACATATAAATAAGTAATATATGAGTAATTAAGGAATCAAATGAATGTATACAAAAGATTGTACTCCACATAAACATGTCTATTTTCACTCCCCTGTGAGTCCCCCAAAAAGTAGACATTTTTTTTTTCTTTTAGCATCACTACAGAAAGGATAACGGTGTTAAGTAAACCCAACACATATTAACTACTCGGTCAAAACTTCTGATAAGTGGAGTGTGGAGACATACATCATAAAAGCGTTCATTCTTCTTGAATTAATACACTACTACTGTAATGCCTTAATGGATACCAATATTTCTCTTGATTTTGTAACAGGCAATCTTCCCTATGCATTAACAAAATGTTTTCGCCTTGGATTTTCTCCTTAGACACTTAAACTCTTAGTCTTATTTATTCATGATTTTTTCCAGCTAGATACAGAAACTTCTCTTGGTATCGTTAACTATGAAGCAGTTACCGGAATCATTTTGTGCAAAATGGGTTCCAAAAAACTGTCACTTTGACTTCCCAGTTCCCATTACGGATCCTTCCAATGAATCTTTCAAAAGCAATCGTAAAAATATTGACCTTTTTATAGCTAATTGAATTAATTCAGGGTTTTGAAAATTTGGTCAAGTTCATCTAGTGAGTGACTAAAATCTTATGCCAACAAAACTTATAAACTTTGTGTGAAACTAACTTAGTAATTACACCTATTGATGATAGCAGAAAAAATCTTTCTTAATCTGACTTGGTAAAGAATCTCAAGAAAAACATCCAAGTGCAGTTTGCATAAACAAGTACCTAGCTATGACCGATTCACCATAGATCCATGCAACTAAACTAAGAATCCAGAAAAAATGGTCTATATTAGTACTCTCGAGCTATTTTAAAGCACTTGACAGAAGCCACAAAAGTCGACAACTTGAACTTTAATTAATCAATAACGTATCCTTTAGTAAAATACTAAAAAACCAAGCTGGGAATTGTAATACCTTGAGTGGTAAATCCTTTTGATGATCTATATCATCTTGTGGTATATGTGAAGGAGTTGCGGTACTTCGATACTTCAAAAGTCTCATAAAAATGAGAACCTCGGATATAATTCCCATAATACAGAAAATTTTAAGCACACTATCAAAACTATGAATGAAATTAGAAGAGATCTATGTGTACATAAAATATAAATTGGGTATATGTTCACTTTTAATGAAAGTTGGATTAAGGAAAGTCAAAGCTGTTGTTTTCCAGATTTAAAAATATAGTTGACTCGGAAGTTTTCAAAGTTGGAATAGATCTCAAACAGTTTGGGATTTGTTTATTAATCTTTAGCTCTTAGGAATAATAAAAGTCATGGTGATATTAGAAAACAACAGTACTCGAAATAAACTGTAAACCAACAAAGCTTAAAAAAATGTTGGGATCGTAAACTGTAAACGATGCATTCTTTTCAAGTTTCTACCCAGTGGCTGATATATAGGCAAGTAAAGAAAGTAATAAACTTGAAATTCGTAGGTCGAAAGAATAATGAAAATAACTTATCGTGTCTTACCATGGGTATATTAATTAAATACAAAAAGAGGCATAAATACAGTAAATGAAAAAGATTTATACTTTATAGTATCACTAGCTTAATTTTTGAAGGTACTTTTCCCTTTAGTTGTTCCTTTGCACGGGTTCTGGCATCTTGTTCAATGTCGACCTTCGACGAGAGATGATAAAAATAAGAACTTTGACAGCATGGATCTATGTCTATCTTTTCAAGTGCAACTGCATTTTGTACAAAGTATAACACGGTTTCTATGTCTCTTGTACAACCAAGTATTTTCACCTCTTTAAGACATTCATGCGGATCGGGGTCTTCACAAATTTCAGGATTTCCATCAGGGAGAGCAATGTTAGTTTCTAGATGGACCTGCATTGAAGATAAATTAGTGGCAGCTAGGCTTTCTAAGAATCTCAATACTTTAATAGATCAATGAAAACTTAATTTATTAGGCATATACTTCTATTTCAAGACTGATTTTCTTATTTTCCTTCAATTACTCCCTAGCTCGAAATAAAATTGTAACTAACTCGACATATAGAAGGCACAGAAGTCAATTCTACAACCAAGCAAGTACCCAACTATAATTGGCTTTGACTGTTGTGTATCAGTTTTAAACAATGAGTTTTTCACTTGATTTAGTAAGCCTAATACGTAATGCCTTTAGTGTGAGGACGGAGTCGATATAGAACAAGATTGGACTGAAATAAAGAATGAATACAACAGTGTGTACGCATGGTGGAAAATTGGATGAAGCATGAATCTATGAAACTGTGAATATACTGTAATTTAAATAATGAGTTTTTCACTTCCAAACACATTTTGATGCCTTTAATGTGTACACAATGTGGAAAGTTGGATGAAACTACTGATAAAATTCATGTACCTGGAATACAAATTCCCTCAAGGAAGGGCACAACTACTGATGAAATGGAGTGCTATAAAACTATAGAAAGGCTTTCTCAACTACTTGTTCAAGCTTATTACTCAAGAGACAAATAATTCCAGTAAGGTTGCGTTATTTTAACAGAAATTACAAAAATATATACCAATTACTAAAATTTAATCTGAAGATATTTATATTTACAAATATTTATTTTCGTTAATTTATATTTATAGGTAAAGTATTTATATTGTTTGGTTAAGGTTTTACAAAATAAATCGTTTTTTAACAAATAAATCGTTATTTGGTAAAAATCTCGACATGTATATAAACTTTATCTAAAAAAGTATTTTATTAAAAATAAACAATTCTTAGAATTGACATATAGCTTTATTTGTCAGAGAACGTTGCTTGACTATATATACAACACACAAGTTTAGACAAGTAAGTCAGTATCTGATGAGTGTTATTTTATGAGCAAATTTATAGTATTTTACATTGTTTTAATTGCTAGAAAATGACTTTAAGATTAATCAGGTTGAAATTAATTTTACTAGCTCAATGATTATTTGTGTTTTGAAAACCACATATTTCATGGAGAACAGCTACGTACCTCCTAGTGATGACCTTAATTGAAAAAAAACTTTTAAAAAAGTCAATGGTCAATGTCGTGTATTAGAAGCACAATTTTGGTTTTGCAAGAATGACTCTGATTTTGCAGGTACGATATTAAGAGTGGATTTAAAAATCTTTGATTGCAAAAAGACTACCTTCAGGTAATGGTGTTGAGGGTATAAGAATAAGACCACATGTCATGTGACAAATTGATAAAATCAGATTACAAAAAAATGAGTACAATTATAAGGTACTACAAACCATAGGGTGACCTTTCTGAACACTAATATAGTACAATGTAGAAAATGTATGCACAGATTATAAATCTTGCATTTTGTAATGTTTACAATGACAGAAATAGAACAATCATCAAAAGAGAATACATTTTGAGTCATTTGAAAACAATTGCAAGTTATTTTAAAAAATTTAACATTTTTTGGACTTTCCGAATTTTTCGAATTTTTCGAATTTTTGTGTATTTTTTTTCTTGGTTTTTTTAATTTCTTTTACCATTTTTCAGATTTGTTTTTCGGGTTCCCGGCTTTTTTGAACGTTTTTTCATTTTTTGTGTGATATTGGATTTTTCTTGGTTCTTTTAAACCAATTTTCGGGTTTTTTTTGGGTTCCCGACCTTTTAAACGCTTTTTCATTGTTTTGTGATTTTTTTTTAAATTTTTAGGGTTTTTTTTAACTTTTTACCAATTCCGGGTTCCCGATTTTTTTGAATTTTTTTGATTTTTTTTTGTGAATTTTGTTTTTTGGAAATTTGTTGGTTTTTTTAGCATTTTTTTCGAGGGTTTTTCGGGTTTCCGACTTTTTTTTAAGGTTTTTTCAATTTTTTTTTGTATTTTCGTTTTTTTTTAAAATTTTTAATTTTTTTTCTTATTTTATTTTTATTTTTTGAGATTTCCCTATTTTTTTCATTTTCATTTTATTTTTATTTTTATTGTGTAATTAGGTGTGTGACAAATCCTTTGAATTAATTTTACAAATAATAGACTAATACTTAATTAAATTTTATAGGTTGATCAATTCTTAAATAGTTTTGTTTTCATTGACCAATACTTAAGTTTTCCATAGGAGCAATATTTTTTGAATACTGCACTATACTACCAATAAAGCAACTAGGGCTCTGCTAATGTTCGGTTAATGTTTATTCATTTATAAATGAACATGATAATAAACATGAATATAGTGTTCGTATATTAAGTGAACTTAACATGAACATGTCTCGGTTCGGTTCGTGTAAACATATATAAAGTTTGATAAAATAATATAAATGATATGTTTGTATTATTTCGAATTTATTATGTTAATTTATATCATTATACTATCAATACAATCACCGATTTTATCGTTAAGTGTTCAACTCGGTAAGATAATCATACGTATGTAAAAAAGAATTTATACAATATATAAATTTAAAGTTATATGTGAACTAGTTTATCCTAGTTAACAATACAGTAATATATGATAAAATAAAAATATATTTTAAAAAGAAATAAAAAAATATATTTTTTTAATAATTAAATATTTTGGAATAAATTAAGAGCAATTAACAAAAACATACCATATCCCTATTATATTAACAAAAACATATCCTCAAAAGTTAAATTATCAAAAATATACCTATATATACTTATTATTTGTTTAATTATAATAAAACCATAATCTAACCTCTCTCTCTAATCTAACATCTCTCTGTAACCGCAACTCTCTCTCTAACCGGAACTCTCTCACGATAATCGCAACTCTTTCTAACACATGCTAAACATCCATCTCTCTCTATAAAAATGACTAAAAACTCACAAAATATTCATATGCTAATTATAAAACGTTATATCTTAATTTTAAAATGTCATACCCTAAATGTCTGAATCACAATCAAATTTCTAAAAAAAAGTTCATACCCTAATTTTAAAACTTTATATCCTAATTTTAAAACTTCGTATCCTAATTTCAAAACTTTATAACCTAATTTTAAAATTTCATACATAGTCTCAACGCTCAAATAAATAGAAAACAATCTCACCAATTTCATATATTTTTCATGTGTAATATTTGTGTATTACGTATGTATATATCTGTATTTATATGTATATGTATATTTATATAATGTAGATGGTATTCGGTAGTTAGTGACGGGTTTTCGTGGTGGAGGAGGGGAGAGAGATAGAGTGAGATAGGAAATAAATATACAAGAATGGAGGAGAGAGAGAGTAAAATCAGAGAGATACAGAGAAGAATTGATTAGTGGTGAGAGAGAGAAAAATGAAGGAGAGAGAAGAATGGAGGAGAGAGACTAAGATGAAAGAGATAAAGAAAAAGAAGAGAATAAACAAAATTAAATTTATTTGATATGTTTTTTATAATGAAAAGTTTTTGATTATATTTTTATTAATTTAGTTTAAAAAATATTATATTTTATTAATTTGGTTTATTTCATCCTTTTACTAATCTGACAACTACCACACCTATTTATAATTATTACTCGTTACTTTATTTATAATTCAATTACAACTAGGATTGATGAATATCAGATCTATATATAAAGAGATACATATCTCTATTAAGTTTCATAATTCTGATAACTGAGCTCACTATTAATTTGTACAATGGGAATTCTTTTATCCAAAATTGTTATGTTCTGGAATAATAACTTGAGTTTTCAAAGTCATGAACATGTCGTAGACTTTCAAAAGGATCTACAACTAGGGCCGTAAATGAAACGAAATGAACCGAACAACCATCTGTTCATGTTCAGTTCATAAACTAAAACTCTTGTTCATGTTCGGTTCATGTTCATTTAAATACGAACGAACATTTGACGAACATGAACCGAACATTTGACGAGCCGAACACGAGTTGCTCGTGAACATCTAATTTCTTTCAAAACATTTAATAATTGAAAAAAATATTTTTTTTTCTTTCTTTTTAAAATATATTTTTTTTATCATATATTACTATATTGTTAACTAGAATAAACTAGTTCACATATAATTTAAGTTTATATATTGTATAAATTCTTTTTTACATACGTATGATTACTTTAACGAGTTGAATACTTAACGATAAAATGGGTGACTGTATTTATAGTATAATGATATAAATTAACATAATAAGTTCAAAATAATACGAATATATCATTTATATTATTATAGCATAAATAAGTTTATTAATTGTGTAGTGGTATTAATTTTTGTTACATCATTAATAGATTTTTTATTTTTATTTTATCAAACTTTATATATAGTTACACGAACACGAGTTTAGACGAACCAAACAGAGGGTTGTTCATGTTCAGTCCACTTAATAGACGAACACTATATTCTTGTTCATTATCGTGTTCATTTATAAATGAACGAACATGAACCGAGCATTAGCCGAACCGAACACGAACGATTTCACGAACAGCTCATCTCATTTACGGCCTTATCTACAACTCAAGGTACTTCACTTATTCTTTGTTAATTGTTCCTTAATTCTCTCTTTTGTGTTTGTCCTGTTCTGTGATAAATTAATATCAATTCTTAAGTATTCAACTTATCATAGTATCATTCCAAGTATTAGACTAGATTTTCTTATATTACAGAACTATTCTTCTTCACTGCAAGAGGTCTCGATTTTTAGATGAATTTGGCCAGATACGAAACCCGCATCCCGGAATGCTTTTAAATAATGGTAAGGGTATTATAACAAGATAAAATAGCATATTGTTTTCTTCAAAATCATTTTGTGAAGTATATTTCGTAAACAGTTGAGATAAGTTTTCCATATTTGTACTTACACTCGAAACAATTAATTACGAGTATAGCTACAGGTATGTGGATAAGTTATGCAGTACACATGCAAAAGGAAACATAGTTGGAAGATCATATGCTTAAATAATCACAAACATGTAAGATAACCAATCCAAGGAAAAGTCATGGGAGAAAAAACTTTAAATAATGTAGAGGTGCTTAATTACACCATGAATGAGAACTTGCTCACCAGACATCTTTCGTCTCGTGTGATTAATTTTAGGTGTGATATTATTTCCCATTCGTTTGATTATTTTATTTAAATAATTTCTTGTTTGTGGTTTTGTAAACAATAATTTTGTTATACCAATTATGTTTTGTAGGACAGGATTAGCGAACTACCCGATGATATTTTTGTTGACATAATTTCTCACTTACCAGTAGAAGAAGTAGCACGCAACAGTGTTGTTTCACGTACATGGAGAAACTGTTGGAAAGTGATGACACGGCTTGAATTTGACAGTTTTCCGAAGGCGTACGAACTCTGTGCAACTAAGAAAAATAAGTTTAGCTATGTGAAATGGGTAAATCGGATACTAGATTCGCATGAAGGTGCTAAGTTACATGAGTTTAGAATTTGCTATGGATTGTCTGAACACTTCGGACTTGATATTCATAAGTGGGTCAGATTTGCATTTGCAAAACAAGTTGAATGCTTTCATTTAGAAGTGCGCGAGGCAGAATTAAACCACGGTAGGTGGAAAAGATTTGTTCTTACTACTGACTTTGTGAAAACTTTTGTGAACAATAACTTTAATGGCTTTAAGTACCTAAAAGCACTTAGTTTTCAAGATGTGAATATAGATGATAAACTTCTTGAGTTAATCCTGAAAAGATCCCCTGTTCTTGAGCGGTTGAGTATCAAATCTTCTTGTACGTTGTCTACAGTCAGAATTTCAGGCCCACAATGTGTGCTGAAGTCTTTAGAGTTGACTTACGGACCCGATTCTCTTGAGATATCCGATGTTGTAACTCTTGTTTCCTTCACTTGCCGTGGTCACTTACCCAAGAAATTTATATTTAATAATGTACCCTTGCTATCGGAGTTCTCCTTTTCTGGAAGTATAGTGGAGGCATTGTTTGGCCTGAAGCTGAACGATATGTTAGTACAGTTTTCATGCTCGCTCAAAACCCTTACCTTAAACTTGTCAGATGTTAAGGTTAGTATCGATATATATTTTCTCAATATTCTTTGCTTTCGGTTGTTTAGTGGGGTGATGCCTAATATTCAGTTTGTTCATCTAGAGTTTCAAAAACTACAGGAAGCTACCGCAATTGACCGCTCTTGAAAATTTGACGGTGCAAAACTTTGGAACACAAAATTATACGGATTGGTACGCTGAATTGACAATGATGTGTCCTTCATTGAGGGAATTTGTATTCCAGGTAAATTCATTATATTCACACTTCCGTTCAACTCTCATTGTGTTTGTAATATACAAAATCCATAGTCGGTAGATGTATAATTCAAAATAATTATCTTCCATAATTTATTTTACTAAGCCTATTTTTATGAAAGGAAAAGTTGTGTTTGATTTTTCTTTTGGCTGATCTATTAAATCAGTTTTGTTTTTGAAGCGGCGCTAATTCTCTTTTTACAATGCAGTGTACAGGAGGACACGGTCACATTAATCCTCCTAATGGACGTAAAGTGAACATTACAAAAAATATTCCACATAAATGCTTAAAGAAAGTGAAAATACTTGGTTATCATGGCTGTGCCAGAGATGTTGCAATCGCATTATACTTTTTCCAAAATACTGTTGCGCTTGAAACAATGGTTATCGATCCACGAGATCAGTGTCCGTTCTTATACAGGAGCGCTCCAGTAAAAGGGCTGGAGCAAGATTCCAGGATTCGAGCAAAGAAACAATTAAAAGGAAAAGTACCGTCAAGAGTTAAGCTAGTTATTCTTTGATTTATGTTTGCTCCATGCACTTATTTCATTGAATGTTATAAGGCATAAATCGGTTTGTAACAAGTACTAATAATGACCAATAAATTGTTGTTACTGTGTTTTTGTTTCATTAATTTGCTCAGGCTTTCTTACAGGTTTATGTACGATTTCCATTTAGACAACTCATTACGCAAATATTATACCGGTGAGGCTCTCATATATTGGGTATTTTTGTTTTGATAATTAAGCATGTATCTAACTGCCTTGGGTCCTTACTCTTAGTCCTTTCTCATATATTCATTAGAATATGGAGCTCTTTAGCCAACACATATAGCCGGGCATTTTCACTAGAAAAGCACCAGAAACGTCGGACATAGACGTATGGCTCTTAACTAACTGACGTACTTAAGGAGATTGGGGGGCTCTACGTGACCGAGATGACAATATCATGTTTTATTCCATATATATCACTACAAAAATAATCTCATTCTGGGACGTCAATATTGGTTACGATTCTGTCACTAAACTGTGTTTGCAACGACATAGTAACAGTAGAAAATCTGTCCCTGAATCGACCGTCGCTAAAATAGTGACAGCTAGGAGATGCGTCACTAAGATTGGTGACGGAATGCCGACGGGAATGACGTAACTGAATGAGCAACGAGTTGTCGTTGGATGACCGTTACAAATACGTCGCTAACTTGTTACCGCTCCATCGCAGATTTAGTTATTGTATTTTTAAAAAAAGTATAGATTCTTCGTCAAGGTTGCAACGGTGTTGCGTCGCCAATTAAACAAAGAAACAATAACATTTCTAATTAAAATAATATTGATTTTTTAAATCACATTATTTTAATTAACAAATAATATTTCAAATTCAATAAAATTATTAACAAATAATATTACGATTAACAAAAAATATATCCAACTTATATACAAACTTTCAAAAACAAAAAAGAATTATCCAACTTATGTACAACCTTTCAAAACTAACTCTCCTATGTACAAACATTCAAAAGCTAAAAGATAAATCAGATCTGTATTCGATGGCGAGGAGTAACAATAACTTAGAAGATAGATAACACAGTCGTCATAATCGACCCCGACTTTGTTCTCTTCAGCGCCGGCTATTCCATCATCCATTGCATGTTCATCTCCCTCACCATAGTCTGCCACGGACATCCTCTCATTGCCTCTATCTGTCGTTTCAATGTTTCGATTTGTTAATCTGAGAACAACATCAATGTTTATAATCTCACATCAATGACAACTCTTACTCAGAACACATCAAGTACAACTACACAGAGATTTGTTTTTTCTTCTAGTATAAACCAAGTTTGTTCCACAACAAAATGAGGTCAGGGTATAATGTGTTTACAACGACTCAATACCAGAAGTAGAGAAAAAGACTTGGCAAAGTGAAAAAACTGCCATTATATTATGTCACGGAACCCTCAAAATATAAAACATCAACGTAATGTATTAGTGCTTATAAACAATACTTGCCCCAGAACAAGAGGTAAAATCCAACAACGAAGAGGGCATGAAGGATTTTTATTGGGTTGCGTTACTTTGGTTCTCAGATAACTGATGGTTATTTTGGTACATGACTGATGACTTCAACAAAAAACGTAACTTACATTATCAAAGTACCGTATACTATTGTGCAGATTAATGATTTACTTTTCTTTCTGAATATATGCTCCAAAAACAGCTAAATTAACAACGAAGAGTACATGAAAATTATACCAGAAGCTCTCTAACTAAGAATATAAAACATCTTTTCCACTGTTAGTACTTAGTAGTGTTGAAAACTGACTTCTGAATGTTACCATTAATTTTGAGCTGTACTAGGAGAGAACTTGCAGATAAAACTAAAATACATTTTACCTTCCATATAAATGTCAATGAAAAATATTTTTGAAGTGTCTAAAGGGTGTCGTGGGGTTAAGAACTTATTGTAGACATAATTCAAGTAGGTAGATGTAAAACTATTTGAAGAAAAATCAATTCCACCAACTTTCCAATTGTTTTTTTTGACATCCGTCAAACCTCATAGACCACGAGAAACACTTGTATGAACCTGGTCTACACTTTTTAAGGGTGTGGCAACCAATAGAATAATTTAGTTTTAATTTCAAATTAAATTTAGGGTAGTTATTTTTGGGTTCTCACATATGTGTTGGGTTTTTAATGGTTGACACATCCACATTTTTAGTAGACCCGCTCTACCTAAAAGTTACTCCATAGACCACACAGACAAACATATTATTGTTGTCTATTGAGTTGAGAGATATTTCAATGTATCAATTTCTTTTGTTTAGGGGATTAGTTATTGTTCCATAGGCTAGCATGGATCATATCAAGTATGAACCATCCATCTTTGTAAACTCAATATAACACACTTTTCTAGAAGATATATGAGTTCAATGAGAAGTTCTTTTACAACTTACAAGTACCTCAAGTAAAGTTAAACCGTTTGGCCCTTGCCCGAGTCTCCTTGAGCTTTAAAACTTTATCAAGTATGATCTCTGGGGAAGAAAAATAGTTAAAAGAGTCAAAAGTTAAGAAGTAAAAACCAAAGTATTTCAAAGCACACGTTAGAAATCGGATTCAAATGCATGATCTCAACCAATTTGTTCATGTACTTAACCATCAAACATTAACGGGTCTTGCATAATGGAGTATCAATCTGAGTACATCTGTTGATGCTACAGATGTACTCTCAATTCTCAAATGTAATTTATACAATACTAACCTCTAATTATGCCCATATAAATTAAACTTTTTTGGTTGAACTAATTTTACTTCAATTTATACACTAACTACAACACAATTTTTTTTTGAAAATATGTTAAAATCTAACAACATACATACCGTTTTCTTAACTTGAATAGTCAATTCCTTTAGACCGTATTCAGGAAGTAGATGGGGAAAAAAAATCTTACGATACATGTTATTAGCTTGCTTTTGAACATTATTTATAGAGATAAGTTTTTTATGGGTCTTCAACTCCATTAACAAAGCTGAATCAAAATTCGGGCACTTACTTTCTTCGCTTATAAGTACATGACTTTTTTAATTACACAAACCAAACAATTTCACGCCAATTACAAGATTCAAGCCATTAGCAGGAAAATCAAGTAGATTTTTTTAAAAGTGAAATAAGCAATATTTTATTGAAATTCAGTTTAAAATACAAAAGAGAAAGTGGTGTTTCCCCTAATATGAAATTGTGAGGAGAGTTTCCTAACTGCTAACCATACATACGAATCGAGGAGAAATTGATCTATATCCTGTCTATTTCAGCAAATAAAACTCAATACGATAATCAATAATATATATAGTCCACAAAGTTTTGTGTTTGAATTTTCTTTTGGCTGATCTATTAAATAAGTTTCTAAATGTTTATTAAATTGTAATTTTCCCTTTTTTTAATATAGTTTGGCATGTTCTCTCGGTATTATGTAAAGAACAGGCGAGCTCGACATAATGTTGTTCATGCAATAACTTTTAAAAATTTATGAATAAATGGTAGCCCTTTTAAAAAATATATGCATACATACATACGTATACATATGTATATATATATATATATATATATATGAGATACATACGAGGTTATATAGAGATCAAATTATATATCAACTTGAACATTTTTTTTGGAAAAACGTTCCAAATCAAGATTTGATTAATGCAAATCTATACTGTTTCATGACGGGAACACAAAGATACGTCTTGTTCTTTTCAAGATGTATAATTTGATGTTTTTAATTTTTAAATATATATATGAGCTTAAGTCATTTGTTACGAGTCTCATAACATACAGGTACGAAAGTTGCTGGTTATCCAAAAAAAAAGTATTGAGTATGCAAGTTGGTCTTTTCTCATCAGTCTTCTGTATAACTCATCTTTTATTCAGTTTATCATGTTTTTATATTCTTTATTAAATTGTTGGTGCGATGGAAAAATCTGGTCAACATCATCTGTTCAATAGATTTCTTCATGTTAAATTCGTTTTATGTTCATGCCGGAGTTTTGAAATTTTGATCATGATCTTTGGTGGAAAAAAATCGTTTACGGCTTGAAATCGTGATCACGATCGTTAGTGAGGGGAAAAAATGTGTGCGAGCATTGACAACTTAATCACACGCCTAAAGAAATGCTTAAAACCATTTTCGTCTTAGAAGTTTAAAATAGAAATCAAAAGGTTTATTAAACATATTTGTATATAAAAGAAGTAGTACATACAAGCTTTTGAGAAAATGTACAAGATTAATTAAATAAATACATAAATATGTACATAAACCTATTTGTTTTTTTTAATTGTATGGGTCATAACTGTCTCTTTGTATCAATTTACGACCCAGATGCAAACCAATTAATAGGTTTAGGCTTTTCTAAGACTAATATTGCTCTCTCCTAGTTTTTGTATAGGCCGTCGCCTTCAGTTTCTTTTTTTTCCGCTTCGAATAAAATGTTTTAGGTTTCTCGTCCTTTCTTTCTATCAGTGATATATATGAGTGGAGATCAGTGAAATTGACAGAACTAATAAGTTGGAATGTAATCAAAATACGGACATAAAATTGTAAAGCAAACTATTACTATATATGTCATACTCAACAGAGTCAAAACTGTTACATTATGAAGTATTTGTACTAAATTGAAAATACATTGAAACCAGGGTAGTTAGGTAGCTGTTTTTTTAATTATGGTCTAATCTCCACCGTCTATGACCGCCACATCTCATAATCTCATTTAATATTAATAGAATTAATGCCCAATAGGTACCACTTTTAAAATTATATTTCTCCTAGGTACCTCCATAATTTCACATTCCCTATAGGTACCACTTTTTAATTATTTAATTTATTTACCAAAACGCCATACACATATTTCATAAAAAATGGAACAAAAACACATAAAATTATATAAAATGCAAAAAATCTCAAAATAAATGAAAAAAAACCACAAAAAATTGTAAAAAAAAATAATAATGTATTTTTATAAAAAAAATCACAAAAATCACAAAAAATTAAAAAAAATAAAAAAAATAACAAAGAAAATAAAAAAATCATAAAAAAATTATAAAAAATGAAAAAATCACAAAAAATCACAAAAAATAATAAAAAAATCACAAAATTTTAAAAAAATTAAAAAAAAAATTAAAAAAAATTAAAAAATGAAAAAAATCACAAAAAATTATAAAAATATAAAAAATAATAAAAAATTTATAAAAAATGAAAAAAATCACAAGAAATTATAAAAAAAATGAAAAAAATCACAAAATTATAAAAAAAAATGAAAAAAATCATAAAAAAAATCACAAAAAAAATCATTAAAAAAAAATCACTTTTATTGAACTTTATGAACTTTCGACTGTAGTAGATGCACTTTCAGCTGAACTATATGCACTTTTAGCTGAACCATATGCACTTTTATTGAACTAGATGCACTTTCAGCTGAACAATATGCACTTTTATTGAACTAGATGCACTTTTAGCTGAACCATATGCACTTTCAGCTGAACCAGATACACTTTTAGCTGAACCAGATGCACTTTCAGCTGAACCATATGCACTTTCAGCTGAACCATATGTACTTTTATTGAACTAGATGCACTTTCAGCTGAACCATATGCACTTTTATTGAACTAGATACACTTTTAGCTGAACCAGATGCACTTTCAGCTGAACCATATGCACTTTCAGCTGAACCATATGCACTTTTATTGAACTAGATGCACTTTTAGCTGAACCATATGCACTTTTATTGAACTAGATGCACTTTTAGCTGAACCATATGCACTTTTAGCTGAACCATATGCACTTTTAGCTGAACCAGATACACTTTGAGCTGAACCATATGCACTTTCAGCTGAACCATATGCACTTTCAGCTGAACCATATGCACTTTCAGCTGAACCATATGCACTTTCAGCTGAACCATATGCACTTTCAGCTGAACCATATGCACTTTCAGCTGAACCAGATGCAGGTTTTACAGAACGATATGCACTTTTATTGAACTAGATGCACTTTTGTCTGAACCATATGCACTTTTAGCTGAACCAGATACACTTTTAGCTGAACCATATGCACTTTCAGTTGTACCAGATGCACTTTTAGTTGAACCAGATGTATTTTTAACAGAACTATATGCGCTTTCGACTGTACTATATTCATTTTCGACTACACTATATGCATTTTTGACTTAACTATATGTACTTTCCACTAAATTAGATGCACTTTCAGCTGAACCAGATGCACTTTCAGCTGAACCAGATGCACTTTTAGCTGAACTATATGCATACTCACTTTTATTGAACTATATTTACTTTCGACTGAATTGTATGCACTTTCAACGGAACTAGATGTACTTTCAGCTGAATTGAATGCAATTTCGACTCAATTTTATGCATTTTTGACTAACTATATACACTTTCGACTGAACTATATGCACTTTTATTGAACTATATACGCTTTTGACTGAATTATATGTATTTTTGACTGAACTAGATGCACTTTCAGCTCATTTAGATTAAAAAAGGCACATTTATCATGGAAAAACCATTTTTTTGTATAAAAAAATCACTTTTCGGTATAAAAAGTGTTATATTGACAAAAAAAAATATTTTTTGTAATTTTTTAAAAAGTTTATGATTTTTTAATTTTTTTGTAATTTTTGTGATTTTTTATAATTTTTTGTGATTTTTGTTATTTTTTTTATAATGTTTTGTGATTTTTTGTGAATTTTGTGATTTTTTGTGATTTGTTGTGATTTGTTTGTGATTTTTTGTAATTTTTTGTGATTTTTTGTAAGTTTTTGTAATTTTTTGTGATTTTTTGTAATTTTTTATGATTTTTTAATTTTTTTTGTAATTTTTATAATTTTTTTGTGATTTTTGTATTTTTTAATAATTTTTTTTGATTTTTGGTGATTTTTTATACTTTTTGGTGATTTTTTATAATTTTTTATATTTTTTATGATTTTTTCATTTTTTTAAAAAATCAATTACTAATAAAACTTATATAGTATAAAAAGTGGTACCTATGAGGAAATGTGAAATTATCAAGATACCTAGGAGGAATATAATTTGTCATGAGGTACTTATAGGGAATTACCCCATATTAATAACACCCTCATTTAATTGATAATACTAGTATATACGTAGCTTTAATAAAATAAAATAAAACAGAATTCCCTCCAATTTATTTCAAAAACAAATAAATAAATCCCCAAATTTAGTCTCTCTCCTCTGTTGATGAAATTAGGGTTCTTCAATCTTTAGCTGAGAAATATTGGTTAGTTTCATTGAAATTTCTCACCTTTGTTCTCATCTTTTTATTCTGCTTCTCTATTTATTTATTTTATAAATTTTATTGCTACTACGATCAATGCAAATCAATTATTTTTTTTAATATTTTTGTTAATGGTAGAATTAATCTAAATAGCCAGTACTGAAAGTCCTCATTAGTTTCTGCATACTGAATTTGGGTACTTTCTTTCATCTTGAATCAGCTTTCAATCTAGTTACTGTTTTCTTTAAAGTAATTAGATTGAAAACCCCTAACTAATTCTTAGAGTTTGATCTTGGTTTCTCTGAATTAATTTAGATCAAGTGTTTTCAAAACCCTAGTTAATCTTAACAAGATTGATTTTTGGTATTTAGATGCAACTCTAATTGCTTTTAATCTGGCTATTGTTTTCCGCAAAAGTAAATTGAATCTAGTTTTTCAAGATCCTAATTAGTTTTTATCCTAATTAGTTTTTCAAGATCCTGAGATGTTTTTCCACGTATTAATGTTTTTTGAGATCCTAAATAGTTTTCACAGGTTAATTAATTGCAACTTGATTCAATTTCGATAGGGTTATTTTATTGCAACTCCGTTGTTCATTATAAGTAAAATTCTTTTTAGTATATAAAAATCTTATGAGTCTGATCATATAGTACGTTTTTGACTCTAGGGCTTTTAATAAACTTAAGTGGTTCTACGTTGTGATACGTCTTCTTTATGCTGGATTGATTGACTTTTTAACAAAATTTAATTTCTAAATCTCTAATAAGTAAAGTGTGGGTAAATAAAAATTATTCCTGTTATTTATTTTAATCATAATCTACCCTTAAAGAGAAGTATAAGCTCTGTACTGAAGCGGACTGGTTACTAGTATTGAATGTTTACTTCCTTTCTTTGTAAGAAATTTAATTGGTTTGAGATGCTTAGAATTTTTTTGTAAACATGTTTATGACATGATTTTTTTGTAACATCTGGTTTTTAGACTTTTTCCTTAGTACACATGATTTGGTAATCAATTTGGTGTTGGTGTTTTAATAACTGTATATGTTACAATGTGAAAAACTAATGTTATTATTGTATCAACTAATATCTGTGCAGAAATGGCGCCAAAGACGTCAAACAAGCCAAACAGGAAAAGAAAATTTATACACCCGACGGCCCAGAGCATCACTAACACAGAGCATGGGAAGATGGCTATAAATAGCCTGCAAGACTTGCGTAGGCTCCTGGTGCTTTGCAAAAGCAAACCGCCAATTTTTTTTTTGTCTAATTCCTTTATTTTACTTCTCTGTTATCTTATATAGTTAGTGCCTCTTCATCTACAACCACCATCCAATTCACACCAATTCCGAGTTTATCTTCAGCACCTCTGCCCTCTGCCGTCGGAGAGGTGACGACGACTGATCACTTCTTCTCTCTCCAGTGCTCTTTCTCCTCATCTCTTCTCCGTCCCCAGTCCCCACCGACCTGACCAGAACCGGTTGTTGGTGAGACCTAGACGAGATCTGGTTGTTCTTAGTATTATATGTGTAAATATGTATATATATATATATATATATATATTTATGTGAAGTGGCTTAGGAACCCGCAAACTTTACTACAAAAAAAATCCCTAACAAAATATAATACTAAGAGTTTAATTTCAGATTTGCTGGTTCCGATTGGTTTGAGGCGGAGATTTAGCTCTTCAACGCCAGTGCTCAGGTGATGTTCACAGATGATGGAGGACCCTCTCTATAAGGTTTATCTAGAGATCGGGTCCTCCGTTCCGATTCAGTGGGACCAGTCTCGTAGGAAGCAAAATGCGAGTTTGGAACTTCTCTAAAGGTATTTTTAGAATTTTCGTTAATTTCTGATTAGTTTCATTTATAAATATATTTATATAATTATAATTACATAATATATATAAATATATTTACATAATTATAAATTGAGTCGATCTGACTAGCTTCGACAATGATTTTGACATCCCCATTTCACTCAGTATTGATGATAAAGTGTTTCAAGGCCGTGACCTCCACTCCCTTCTCAATGATGATGTATTCATAGTTCTTCGAAACCATCTCTTCAACAATAGCTTTAACATTCTCGTTGAGAGACTCCTCATTTGATTTTCGAGAATCGATCATTTTGCCGATCTTTTTTAGATGTGACCTTGAGGAACTCATTTGGTGTTATTTAGAAATAAACTGAGAATCGCTAAGAAGAGAATTTGTTGTGTGAGGTATATAACTTAGAGGCGGGTTGTATTTATAGAGGGTATATGTAATTCTTTAAATTGCTAAATAAATAAAAATTATATCATGCAGATTTACTCACTTACCTACCCAAGTCTATTTACTTTTTTTACTTTTTATTTATCATTAGTTATCTTTCTGTACATATATACCATTCATGGGACATCTGTCAATTTTAGACTCATGCATGTTCAATGGTAAAGAATAAGATACATAATTTTAGAAGAACTTATTGTATTCTTTTCCATATTGTTGAACCTTTTTTATTACTTGCACCTATTGGATGAGTTTTTCTATAATATTTTCCTTTTAAATAGTTGGTCTAAAGAGTTCTCTTTTTTCTAAACTTCCACCATAGTTTCATTCCGAAAGATAACTAATGACAATAGTGGAGGTCACGGTCTTGAAACACTTCATCATCAATACTGGGTGAAATGGGGATGTCAAAATCATTGCCGAAGCTAGTCAGATCGACTCAATTTATAATTATGTAAATATATTTATATATATTATGTAATTATAATTATATAAATATATTTATATGTATAATATATGATATATATATATATAATTATAATTATGTATCGGAAAAGAATACAATACGTTCTTCTAAAATTATGTATCTTATTCTTTACCATTGAACATGCATGAGTCTAAAATTGACAGATGTCCCATGAATGGTATATATGTACAGAAAGATAAATAAAAAGTAAAAAAAGTAAATAGACTTGGGTAGGTAAGTGAGTAAATTTGGAGTTTTTTGCTGAAATGGTCTACTGTGGACAATTAAAGCCCAGAATGGGCTACCTTTCTGAAATATTCCCAAAATGGTCTACTTTCGAAAAACGACCGATCGAAATGGTTAAAACGATCGGTCGTTTTATTATTGAACTCTCTGGAACAATTTGGACAATAAACGATCGGTCGAATTGGACAATACGACCGGTCGTTTTTCAGACAAAAACGATCGGTCGTTACGTACATTTCGATCGGTCGTTTTTCGGAAATACTTGTACTTAAAAAACTCATCTCATTTCCACAGACCACTGTACTCATCTCATTACCACTGTAAAAATAAAAAAAACAGAGCTCTTATATCATTTTAGGGCAAATCTCAGATCTCTTCCAAAACAGGTAAAAGCTCAATATTTTGTGTTGTTGGAGTATTATTTGAGTAAAATTGTTAATTTTACCGTGTGTTTATCGAAATGAAAAATCCTACAATTATGTGTTATTGGGGAGGTACGATAATGGAAACTATTAGCGAGGGGTTATCTTATGATATTTCTTATAAAAAAATTTTTAAGGTATCTAGAAACACGACATACGACCAATTTTTGGAAAAATTGTTTAAGGTACTTGATGTGTCATCGACTTCAAATCGTTTGAGTTTAACATGTCGTTATCCATATCTGACTACACTTACTGAGTTTAAATATATGCGATTGGCTGTTGATGATAATGATTCGTTGGAAACCATGCTTGAGTTAATAGAAGAAAATGGAAGAACGTTTATAGAGTTATATGTTGAAATTGAGCAAGTTTACTCTTCTGATCAAGATTACGGGTTGTATTATAATATTCTTTCCACTAATGAAATCGGTACATCAAGTGGAACACCCATTCGACAAGAGCCAATGCATGAAATCGGTACATCAAGTAGAACACCCATTCGACAAGAGCCAATGCTAGAGGTATATTCTGAGAACAACGAACCAGATTTGACACATTTGGATGCAGTGTGTCGATTGGCAGATAATATTGGTTGGTCGATAGAACTTGGGGATGAACCAGAGGATGAAGATCCGGACTTCAATATTAGCGAAAACGAGTCTGACGATGACGAAGAAAATGTACAAGAAGTTGAGTACGAAGAATTATCCTCTGAAATGGGCTTGTATATGGATGAGGATGAAAACGACCAATCAAGTGGGTCACAATTGGCGAATAATACTATTCCCGATGAAATTCCTATGCATCAACCAATGTCAAGTTTGTTTAATGAACCGTTCGACACTCAAGAAAATTACATTAACCAGAGAAGCAATTATATGATGTATCCTGGATTTTGGGATCCTCAAGTTAATGATCCTTTTGTTGGTCTTTTATTTAGGGATAAAGAAATGTTGAAAAAGGGAATAAAACTTTGGTCAATCAAACGTAACATCCATTTTTCCACTAAAAGTTCGAAGGCCAAATTTTGGGAAATTCGTTGTAAATTGGCCGAAACTCAACAATGCAAATGGAAACTACGAGCTTCGCTAAGAAAGAAACATGGATTTTTTGAAGTGTCGGTGTACAACGGTCCTCATACATGCATTCATGCCGAGCTTACAACTGATCATCCACAGTTAGATTCCAATCTTGTTGCCCAAACCATTCGAAATGCCATCACAACTAATCCTATGATGAAGATTTCATTAGTTAAAGAGATTGTGAATGCCCGTTTTGAAATGTCAGTTTCATACAAAAAAGCTTATTTGGGTAAACAAAAAGCAATCGCAGAGATATTTGGTAATTGGGAAGACTCGTATAAGGTTTTACCTAAATTTATGAAAGCGCTTCAAAAGTATAATCCCGGTACCGTTGCTTCTTATGAGACCACGCCAGTTTACGATGCGGTAACAAATACAGTGGGTGAGGTATTGAACAGATTTTTCTTCACATTTAAGGCCGTTATTGATGCATTTCAGTATTGTAGGCCAGTTATCGCTATTGATGCTACTCACTTATATGGGAAGTATAAAGGTAAGATTTTGTTGGCCATGGCATCGGATGCAGATAATCATGTTTTTCCCATTGGTTGTGCATTTGTTGCTGAGGAGAGTACAATTTCGTGGAGCTATTTTCTTTCCAACATTATGCGACATGTGATTAAAGAGCGCATGAATATTTGTCTAATTTCGGATAGACATGCTGGTATTCTAAGTGCAGTGAGAGGCGTTTGGCGTGGTCAAGGTTTTGTTTATCGATATTGTTCAAATCATTTTTTGGATAATTTTAAGAAAGCTTTCAGAGGAGATCCTGACTTACACAAGTTAGTGGAGAACGCCATTTGGGAATTACAAGAAAGAAAATTGAAAAGAATCATGGAAGCAATAAAAGTCATGAATCCTCAAGCATATCAATGGTTGATAAGAGAGCCTGCGGAAAAATGGTCATATTTTCATGATAAAGGGAGGCGACATGGTAACATGACCACAAACATGGCTGAAATTTTCAATAATGTCTTAAAAGCTGCTCGTAATTTACCAATCACTGCTGCTGTGCAGCTTATTTTCTATAAGTTGGTACACTATTTTTGCGAGCGGAAAAAGATAGTAATCGGGATGAGAAACAGCGGCACAAGATATGGTCCCAATATTCTCAAAATTTTAGACAAACGAAGGTCGGACATTGGTCATACCAATGTTACTTTCGATTATGAAAGAGGGGTTTATTCCGTGTGTACAAGTTCAAGAAATTCCAGGGGCGGCAATACTCAAGTTGTCGACTTTTCACTTTGGCAATGCGATTGCGGTAAGTGGCAGAGTGATGGAATCCCTTGTTCACATGTGTTTTCCGTATGCGCTGCAAACCGTCTTGATTGGGAAGCTTACATAGTAAAATATTACACGCTTGAATCATACGAAGGTACGTACTCGGCGCAATTTTCTCCTATTCGGCATCAAGACTATTGGGATGAATGTGATAGATTATTTCTTCCGGATGTTACTCTTTTAAGAGAAAGGGGTCGTCCAAGATCTACTCGTATTCATAATGGTATGGATCAGTCGGAGAGACGAGCACGTATGAGATGTTCTAGTTGTCAAGGGCGAGGACATGATTGTCGTAAGTGTCCGTATCCAATACGTCCTCGACGCTTATGATTTTAGCTGTAATTGTCCGCTTGTAATTGTACGCTTATCAACGAGACAATATGTATCTTGTACTATTTTAATTTTCCGCTTGTAATTGTATTTTTTAAGATGAAATATATATATTTATTCTCAGTGTTTTTTCATACTGTTTTTTGAGAAGATAAACTGGTTTGTTAAGTATGAGAGTAAATAAATAAATGCAATTAACATAAAAAGTAGAATGAACAACATAAATAAATAAGTGCAATTAACATAAATATATATATTTGATTGATTTTATATATATTTTAGTATTTTTATATATTTTTCTTCAGTGTCGAAAATTAAAGTGCAAAAAATTCTTCGTTTTTACACAAACGACCGATCGTTATGCAAAAACGACCAGTCGTTTTTTATGTGTGCTCACTGGAAGAATTTTGTCCAAAAACGATCGATCTCTGTGAAAAACGACCGATCGTTTTTACACAGACGACCGATCGTTATGCAAAAACGACCAGTCGTTTTTTATGTGTGCTCACTGGAAGAATTTTGTCCAGAAACGATCGATCTCTGTGAAAAACGACCGATCGTTTTTACACAGACGACCGATCGTTATGCAAAAACGACCAGTCGTTTTTTATGTGTGCTCACTGGAAGAATTTTGTCCAAAAACGATCGATCTCTGTGAAAAACGACCGATCGTTTTTACACAGACGACCGATCGTTATGCAAAAACGACCAGTCGTTTTTTATGTGTGCTCACTGGAAGAATTTTGTCCAAAAACGATCGATCTCTGTGAAAAACGACCGATCGTTTTTACACAGACGACCGATCGTTATGCAAAAACGACCAGTCGTTTTTTATGTGTGCTCACTGGAAGAATTTTGTCCAAAAACGATCGATCTCTGTGAAAAACGACCGATCGTTTTTACACAGACGACCGATCGTTATGCAAAAACGACCAGTCGTTTTTTATGTGTGCTCACTGGAAGAATTTTGTCCAGAAACGATCGATCGTAAGTACAAAACGACCGATCGTTTTCCTGTTTTTCAGCCTTTTAACTCGTTTGAAACCCTAATTCTATTTCATTCAACTAATTCAACAATTATATCAACCATCTCTCTCTTTCAAAATCGCCTCTTTCTATCAAAATTTATCAAAAATCCCAAATATCTACAAATATATAACTCAATTCTCTTATTAATACTTATAATCAACAATCGATTGATTCCGTTTCTTAAAAACCCTTTTTTTTCAAAATACCAATTTTCCCAAAACCCTAATTTTTTTTATAATCCAACCATGGTTCGCACCAAGAAAGCTCAATCACACATCGTCGACGAACATGAGGACGACTACGTGCCTCCGTCCCCGAGCCGCCCCCGTGTTCCTCGCGCTCGACGAACCGGCCCCTCCACCGCTCCACCATCGGGCCCCGGTGCCTCTTCCGGCTCTCTTCCTCCTCTCTATCCACCTACAATGGGTAAAAGAGCTATATTGACTAACTTTACCATAGACATGCCTTTATTTATTGAACGTTTTCCCCTTCTTATGCAAGATTTAAACTTCCAAAAACTCAACGTAATTCTTACTCTAAAAGAGCCTTTCTTCATTGAAAATATATATGAATTTTACTATAACCTAGTTCTTGATAGGGATCATGATAACGCACTCCGCGTGCGTTCAATGTTTAATGGCCAACCCTTCGTTTACGGTATAGACCGTTTACGAAATTTTCTACACCTCGATGCCGAGGGGGTGTACGAGCAAGATGACGAACTTTGCGAAATGCTCAACATCGTTAATTTTACCGATTTCAAAGATGAGTTATTTCATCCCGCCCACAACAATCGCTCTAACAAAGCCCACGGCCTTCTTTTCCGAAATAAATTAGCCTACCATATCCTCTCCCATATTGTCGTCCCCCATACCTCAAACTTCACAGATGTTACCAATGAGTACATCTTCCTCCTAGGGTGCATCCATCGCCGAGTCAAAATTGACTTCGCGTCACTCATCTTCTTTAAGATGGATTCGCTAAAAACGAAATCGAAGAATGGGTTACCTTACGGTGCCTTGATTTCGGCCATCTTAAAGGACTTAAACCTTGTCCCCGGTGGTACCTTGTTCAAGAACAAGGACAAACACATTTGGGACACCTCCTATCTTGCCCAAATGTCAATAAAATTCAACACTACCGCCAAGACCATTACTTGGTCTGATAAACGGGTGTCCGGCCCCGGCTATACTACTCTTTCCCTCGAAGAGGAAGAATATGTCGGCCCTAAGGCCACACCGCAAGCCGCTCGTGAGGATGTGCCTATTTCCTCCGAGTCCCTTCCCCCGTCTCACATAATGCCTTCCTCTTCTCGTCCCACTCGAGGTCGCGGAAAAGCTCAAGTCGGATCTTCCAACCGTCCTCCGCGCACCCAACAATTCTACGACGATCTATACATCGACCAATATCAAAATGGGCGACTCCACCGACGCATGTTTCGCTCCATGAACACAAGTCAAGAAGATTTGGACGAAATTGATAGGATAAGCGCCGAGCAACGGGCAAAGTTCTACGGGTATTTTCCCGATCTAGCCGGTCCCAACAATGACGAAGACGAAGACGAAGAGGACGACGCGACCTCCCACCGCGACTAGGCGGTTATTTTTTTATGTTTTTAATGATGTTTTTTGCGTTGTATTTCCTTTGTTTTTCATTTTCTTTCGAACTACGTTGTTTTTGATGTAATAAGTAGCAAACGCTTTGCAATTATGTTATGAATCTTTTTTATGTTGCTATTTATCATTACATGTTAAATTGTATGACGTTGTGAGATTGCGTATTTATAATTCCACAAATGCGATTTTGATGTTATTATAACTTGTGCGTATATATATCTATAGTTGATTGGGTTATTTGTGTTGTTTTCATTTGTGGCGATTGACCGTTTTTAGGCAAAACTATGGCCAATTTTTCGCTTGCATTTGATCGTTCGTTTTCCTTAATCGTTTAGCTTTGTTTACCTTCGTTTTAAATCGGATGTTTTAAATCGGATGTTTAGTAAAACGTCACCTACACATCTTATACTAAACATATTAATTTACGACATCATTTTATGTGATAATATTTTTGCTATAAATCTTCCGGACAATCCGATGTACTAAACATATTAATTTACATCATTTTTTAAGGGATCATGTTCAAAAAGGGATCATGTTGAAAAAGGATCATGTTTTTATATATTTTTTGCCAAATCAGTGTCGAAAAGTGCCAAAAATTCTTCGTTCTATAAATTCTTTACAGTCGATCGGTCGACTGTGAAAAACGACCGATCGTTTTTACACAGACGACCGGTCGTTTCTGTAAAATGATCGGTCGTTTTATATCTTGGCTCACTGGAAGAAATCTCATCTAAAACGATCGGTCGTTTTAGCTTTATGATCGGTCGTTTTTTGTGCTTCAATGTTTCGGTTTTCTCGACAAACTTCGAAATCTCGTAAATAATGCGTTTCAAATCCGATTGAGGTTCCGCTTGAACCATTGGCTTGGTAATTACGCATTCTATTATTTAGAACCTTTAACACACTCGATAAATGATTAGTACGCAAAACGAGCTTTTATCATGTTCTACAAATATTGTTATCATCAAAATGGGTACATAACGTTTTGCTTAAAGAAGTATAACCGAAATGTGTAGATAACGTTTTACTTGGATAAAAGATTTCTTCGAAAAGAACAAGTAAATGTCATAACAGATTTAAAACGAAGTATAACAAAGCAAAACCGATAAAGGTTAACGAAAGATCTATATGCACGCGAAAAATCGGCCATAGTTTTGCCTAAAAAAAGGTCAATCGCCACAAATGAAAGACATATAAATAACCCAATCAACTAGCCAACTAGCAATTTAAGCGCACTAAATGCAATATCATAAGATAAAAACGCATATTATGAAGCACATTCTCGCAACGTCATAGATTATAACAACCATGTTTAAAACCAACATAAACACAATTCATAATATAATCATGCTACTTATTACATCAAAAACAAACGAAGTTCGTAGAACGGGAAAGAAATACAATGAAACAAAAAGAGAGGTATTTCTCCCCCTTGACAACATAAAAAAAAAACATGAAAATGAATAAAATGATATCCGCCTAGTCGCGGTGGGAGGTCGCATCATCCTCTTCGTCTTCGTTGTTGTCATGGGGCCCGGCAAGATCGGGAAAATAGCCGTGGAATTTCGCCCTTTGCTCAGCGCTCAACCTATCGATTTCGTCCAAATCTTCTTGACATGTGTTCATGGCACGAAACATGCGTCGGTGAAGTCGCGCATTTTGATATTGGTCGATGTAGAGATCGTCGTAGAATTGTTCGTTGCGCGGAGGACGGTGAGAAGATCCTACTTGAGCTTTTCCTTGTCGTCGAGAGGGACGAGAGGATGTAGGAATATCGGTGGGGGGAAGAGACTCGGAGGAGAAATCCTCACGTGCGGCTTGTGGTGTTGGCTTAGGGCCGACGTATTCTTCCTCTTCGGGGGTGAGAGGAGCATAGTTGGGGCCGGATACCCGCTTACCGGACCAAGTTATGGACTTGTCGGTATTATGGAATTTTATGGACATTTGGGAAAGATAGGAAGTGTCCCAAACATGTTTGTCCTTGTTTTTGAACAATGTTCCACCGGGAACGAGGTTTAGGTCCTTTAAGATGGCCGAAATCAAGGCACCGTAAGGTAGCCCATTTTTGGATTTCGTTTTAAGCGAGTCCATCTTAAGGAAGATGAGGGTAGCAAAGTCGAGTCGGACTCGACGATGGATGCACCCAAGAAGAAAGATGTACTCATTGGTAACATCCGTGAAATTGGAGGTATGAGGGAGGACTATGTGAGAAAGGATGTGGTAGGCTAGTTTGTTACGGAATAGAAGGCCATGGGCTTTGTTGGAGCGATTTTGATGAATGGGATGAAAAATTTCATCTTTTAGATCATTGAAGTGGTCGATCTCGAGAGTCTCACAAAGTTCCTCACTAGACTCATGGAAACCGCCGCTATCTAGGCGTAAGAGAGTTCGTAGACGGTCTATACCGTAAACGAAAGGTTGTCGGTTAAACGATGAACGCAAGCGGAGTGCGCCATCATTATCCCTATCGAGAACTAGGTTATAATAAAATTCGTAGACATTTTCTTTGTAAAAAGGCTCTTTAAGAGTGAGGATAGTATCGAGTTTGTAAAAACTTAAATCTATCATTAGAGCGGCAAATCGTTCACGGAATAAACGCATATCTAGAGTGAAGTTGGTCAATATACCTCTTTTACCCATCTCGGGTGGATAGAGAGGAGAAAGAGGGCCGGAAGAGGAACCGGGGCCCGAGCGAGAAGCGGTGGAGGAGCCGGTGCGTGGGGCACGAGGAATAGCCGGACGGCGAGGTGGTGGAGGCACGACCTCGTCCTCATGTTCATCAACGAGGTTGAGTGACGCTTTCTTCGTACGAACCATTGTTGAATAAAATGGGTTTTGAAGAAAATAGGGTTTCTAAGAAACGAAATTAATCGATAATCGATTATACGGATAATAGGTGAAATTGGGTGATATTTTTATAGAAAATTAGGTTTTATTGAGGAATTTTGATGGATTTGGAAAGAGGGAGGCGATTTTGGAAGAGAGGATGAATATATTTTGTGGAATGAATGAAATTAGGGTTTTGGAAGAGGTTTTAACACAGTGAAACAGAAAAACGATCGGTCGTTTTTATATTTCGACCGATCGGTGTGGAACGAAAATGTTCCAGTGAGCAAACCTTAAAAACGACCGATCGCTACTATAAAACGACCGATCGTTTTAAGTAGAAATTCTTCCAGTGACACAACACAAAAAACGACCGATCGCTATGCTAAAACGACCGATCTGTAACACGACCGATCGTAATGTACATAACGACCGATCGTTTTTGGTCCAAATTGTTCCAGAGAGTTAATGATAAAAACGACCGGTCGTTTTATTCATTACGATCGGTCGTTTTTCGAAAGTAGACCATTTTGGGAATATTACAGAAAGGTAGCCCATTCTGGGAATTGATTTTGGGCACTGTACCATTTCAGCAAAAAACTCGTAAATTTGCATGATATAATTTTTATTTATTTAGCGTATATATTAAAATAGTAACATATATATTTAACATAATTATATATTTATGTATTTTGCTAGTTATTTCTTATAGATATAAAAGTAAATTTGTAAAATAGTACAAACACAACAAAAATTAAACAAACACTTCATTGATATTTCATGTATGTACTATTAGTCCTGACTTCATTTCTAATCCCGTCATAGTCCGAAGATACTAATAGTCCAATTACTATTAATACTGCAAACAAACGAGACCTTAATGTAATATATGATATTGTCCACGTAGCTAATATTGTAGTTAATACTAAAAATATGAAACCATGATGACTACGTTGGTAAACAAAGGAGAAGAGCTCCCAGCAATGTGAATCCTAAAACTATGAATATGAAATAAAATAAAATTGTAATTAAATTTGAAGGGTTGGTAATGCAATACTCAAGCTAGTAGCTCCTCATCAGTCTCAACTCCAGCTTTTTATATAAGTAAAGATAAGATTAAGACTTAAAAGAATAAAAGAATAAATGCTTTCAATTTTCAAACATGATCAATTTATGAGGAAAAATAGTGAGAGATTATTACTTTCTAAATTCTTACTTTCATATATATAAAAATATAAAATGTAATAATATTTATAGTGAACGGCGCTCAATCCTGAAATGTTGAGACGTCAAATCACGATATATATCGTGTCCATTTTATTTTACAATTTTAATACTTACTTTAAATATAAATTAAATTTATTTAGTAGCTACTAATCATTCCTGAATAATGATATTTGGTTAATTCCGTTGAATTAATTAATAGCAGCATGTTTATTAAATTCTTAATGAATTTATTATTTTTAATACATTAATCTTGGAGAGTTGATGTTTTAAACAATCCCATAATATTGATATATTTATCCTAAAGTATAAATATTGACCAATCCCGAAGAATGATATGTAATTAATTCCTGAAAAATTAATATTAGAATTACTCTCGACGAGTAATTAAAATTATACCTTCTCAAGAATTTTAAGAATAATTCCAAATAATTAGGACTATAGAGTATTGATAATTCTAGGAGAATTACCAATATACGAAATAGTTAACACTAAATTAATATATATTTGTAATTCTGGAAAAGTTTACTTGGAGCAGTCCAGCCTGATGAGCATTTGTAAATTCCTGCAAAATTACATAGATTTTATCTGGGTGGTTTTTTATTTGCCAGCTAGTCATGTTTTGACATTTTATTAAAATTATTTATTTGATATGACAAATATACAAACTTGTAATATGTCTTTGAAAAACAATAATATGGTTATGAAAGCAAGCGTCACTCATCAAAAATAAATTGTAATTCTTATTAACAACCTGCTGTTTGGTCACTGTTTTGCTAAAATAAGTCGCCTTATTTTACAACTTAGCAGTGTATTACATTATCATGTGTGTGATCACCAAATTTGTACTTTGTAAATTCCTATTTTCATATATATAAAGGATAATGGTATTTTCCATATAATATAGATCTCAAACTCGAAGTGTTGAGACAGCTAACTATGTTATGTCTCGTGTGCATTTTATTTTTACGTTTTCAATATTTATTTTATTTAGCTATTAGTGCCGTTTTTATGATTTACTTTGATGTCCACTTCCAATATTTTATCATTGAAAACCAAACCGTTTCAACTTTCAATTATCGCACTATTATAAGCACATTAGCTAACATAATATATGCACACTAGAAAAGGAAAATAAACAGCATGTGTATGAACTCAAACTTGCATTTTGTGTGTAGTTTGCTAACATGTTAAGTTTATACATTCCGGTAGGTTATTTGTCAAAAACAAATGCATACCATAATAAGCATGACTTGTATACTCTTAATGACTACCTATTATAAATTTACCTAGACAATCCGATAGAAATTCACACCAAAATTCACAATTTACTTATTGTTAATTGCCTAATATGAGTTCATCAAGAACATATCTAAAAAAAATTGGTAAAATGATGACAGAGCAACAAAATGAAAAGAGAGATCATGATGACAGAATTAACTTTAACGTGAAAGCAATGATGGACAAGAAGTTTTAATAAAATTAAAAAATGGAGAAAATGATTTTATCTCTAATGTTTATTATGTCCTTAATATGAAATCTAATATTTTGAGTTTGGGACAGCTCTTGGAAAAAGGCTATGATGTGTATTCGGAAAACCTTAGCCTTGTTTTAAAAGATAAAAATGGAAATTTGGTTGCGCAAGTGCCTATGTCGAAAAATAGAATGTTTTCTTTGAATATTAGTTATGGTAGGGCTAAATGTTTAAAATCATGTTTGAAAGAAAAATCTTGGCTTTGGCATTTGAGATTTGACCATTTAAATTTTGGGACACTAAAATTATTGAGTAACAAAAATATGGTGAATGGTTTACCCCATATTGATCATGTCGATGAGCTATGTGAAGGGTGTTTATATGGAAAACAATCGAGAAAAAGTTTTCCTAAAAAATCAACTACGAGAGCTAAAACACCTTTAGAACTTGTGCATACGGATATTTGCGGCCCTATAAAAACAAGTTCTCTCGGAAAAAGTAACTATTTTGCTCTTTTTATCGATGATTTTAGTCGAAAGACTTGGGCTTATTTTTTGAAACAAAAATCCGATGTTTTTTATGCTTTCAAGAAATTTAAAGCTCTTGTTGAAAATGAAAGTGGTTTAAAAATAAAGGCCATGAGATCGGATCGAGGAGGAGAATTTACTTCAAATGATTTTGAAAAATATTGTGAAGAAAATGGCATTTTTCGTCATTTGACGGTTGCCTATACCCGCAAAAAAAAAGGGGTTGTTGAAAGAAAAAATCGATCTCTTTTAAATATGGCTCGTAGTATGTTGAAAAGCAAAAATATTCCAAAAGAATTTTGGGCCGAGGCCGTTGATAGTGCGGTTTATTTGTCGAACGATCCCCATCTCGAAGTGTTTGGGATAAAACTCCCGAAGAAGCGTGGAGTGGAAGAAAGCCGGGAATAGCGCATTTAAGAGTTTTTGGGAGCATCACATATGCTCATGTTCCGGACCAAAAAAGGTCCAAATTAGATGCTAAAAGCGAGAAGTTTATATTCATTGGCTACGATCCGAGGGCAAAAGGTTACAAGCTATACAATCCGGAGAACGAAAAATTTGTTGTGAGCCGAGACGTTGAGTTCGACGAAGAAGGAACGTGGAATTTTGACAAAATGGAGGACGACTATAATTTCTTTCCTTATTATAGCGATGAGGAAGACGAGCAAGTTTAAGTAGAAGAGGAGCCCACGACGCCACCACCATCACCTCCTTCGCATGGCGAAGTAGGATCCGCGAGCGATGAAAGTTCAAGCGAAAGACCACAACGTTTTCGAACCTTACAAGACTTATACGAAGTGACCGAAATAATCGACGACAACATTACTCTCTTTTGTCTCTTTGCGGGTTGTGAACCGATCGGCATTGAAGAAGCGATGCAAAATAAAAACTGGAGAAACGCTATGGATGAAGAAATAAACTTGATAACGAAAAATGATACGTGGGTGTTGGCGGACTTACCGAAAGGGCACAAAGCCATTGGCGCGAAATGGGTCTATAAGGAGAAGAAGAACGCAAAAGGAGAAATCGAAAAATACAAAGCTAGATTGGTCGTAAAAGGTTACAACCAAAATGCCGACATCGACTACGACGAAGTGTTTGCTCCCGTCGCTCGTTTGGAAACGATAAGATTTTTAATCTCTTTGACGGCGCAAAATAATTGGAAAATTAATCAAATGGATGTGAAATCCGCGTTTTTAAATAGAAACTTAGAAGAAGAAGTTTATTTGCAACAACCGCCGGGTTATGAAATAAAAGGTCGTGAAAATAAAGTTTTAAAATTGAAAAAGGCGTTTTATGCTTTAAGTAAGCTCCGCGAGCTTGGAATACTAGAATTGATAAATATTTCCAAGAAAATAATTTTATAAAATGTGCTCACGAGCATTCTCTTTATGTGAAAATGGATGAAAATGGAGATGTTTTGATCGTTTATCTATATGTGGACGATTTGATTTTTACGAGAAATAATATAAAACTATTTGAGGATTTTAAAGGTGTTATGAGTCGTGAATTTGAAATGACGGACATCGGACTTATGTCTTATTATCTTGGTATTGAAGTGAAGCAAAATAAAAATGGTGTTTTTATTTCGCAAGAAGTGTATGCAAAATATATCCTTGAAAAGTTTAAAATGGAAGGGTGTAAACCAATTAATACGCCAGTGGATTGCGCTACAAAATTATCGAAGTATTTTGAAGAAGAAAGTGTGGATCCAACGTTCTTTAAAAGTTTAGTTGGAAGCTTGCGTTACTTGACGATTACGTGACCGGATATTTTATGTGGAGTTGGTGTTCTTAGTCGCTATATGGAGGCACCAACTTTATCGCATTGGAAGGCCGCAAAACGGATTATTTGTTATATAAAAGGTACAATTGATTTTGGGTTAAACTACTCATTTTCTAATAACTATGAGTTGATTGGCTATAGTGATAGCGATTGGAGAGGCGACGTTGATGATCGAAAAAGTACAAGTGGATTCGTATTTTATATGGGAGATACGGCGTTTACATGGAGTTCGAAAAAGAAACCTATTGTAACGCTTTCCACTTGTGAGGCCGAGTATGTGGCCGCTAATGCATGCATTTGTCATGCAATTGGTTACGAAATTTGTTGAAGGAATTGGAAATGCCGCAAAATGAAGCTACAAAAATATTTGTTGATAATAAATCCGCGATTGCCCTCGCTAAGAATCCGGTGTTCCATGATCGAAGTAAGCATATTGATACTCGTTATCATTTTATTCGTGAGTGTGTTGAAAAAGGAGATGTTGAAGTGAAGTACACGAAGTCACAAGACCAAGTGGCGGATATTTTTACGAAGGCTTTAAAGTATGAAAATTTTCGAAGATTGAGAAGTTCACTCGGAGTTGCCAAACAAGTTTAAGGGGGAGTGTTGAAATAATAAATTCTTTGGTTCAATCTTTGCTTTAATGTCATGAACCTTTCGGATACATGCATAGACATTTGATATGCATGCATGAATAAGTTATGTCTTTTGATTTTCTAGAATAAATGTTCATAACTTAAGATCTTTGATGTTCTCTTTAGTATAAATACGTGTTCTACTTTCATTTGTAAACACACCAAAATTTAGTTTGAGTTTGATATTATAAGAGTTCTTTCCCTCTCTATATTTTGCGTTGTCATTCTATGTGATTGAGTGGTCGTTTCGACCCAACAAAACTCAATAAAAGCATATAACCTTGATCCAAACAAAAAATTATAGAAAATGTTAATTTTATTTGGGTGATAGCTAGGTTTGATAATGAGTTGAATTAATTAAGTATTGAGGTTATGCTAGGTGGTGTCTTTAAATTGGTAAGGGTGGAGTGTTTGTTAGGCGTGTTTTTAGTATGTATTTTAAACATATCAAAAACATACCAAAAATACCACCTAACAAACCCTCCACCTTTACAAATTTAAAAGACACCACCTAGCATAACCTCAATACTTAATTCAACTCATTATCAAACCTAGCTATCACCCCAATAAAATTAACTTTTTTTATAATTTGTTTGTTTGGATCAAGGGTATGTGTTTTTATCGGGTTGGTTTGATATACTTAGTGATACACCAAATATTTATTGATTAGATAAATATATATAACCGTCTTATAGATAGCATATATATAGCATATAAGGGGTCATCTTAACTACAAAAGTGGTCATCGACAATAACTTTAATTAGTAAAAAAAAACCCTAGAGAGAGAGAGAAAGAGAGAAAGAGCGCCGCCTCCCTCTCTTCCTATCTCCTCATCTTCTCCACCATCAAACAACCCTATTAACATACCAATATTTTATAATACTAACCCTCATGGGTTAGATCTACAATCCATACACGTTTTTGAAGGAAAAATTGAACTGTCAACATGGAGATTAACAAGGAGAACGAGGTTTTGATTAACAAGGAAAAAGAAGCGCATAAGCCAACCTACGTATCAATCTTATCAGGTAAATCATCTACTAATAATGGATTAGAAAGTAAAGTGGATCTAAGTACTATTGAAATTAATGATATTCAACTGCCACTTAGACAAAGCAATAATAAGGGCTCAGAACCAGCTGTGATCTTTTCGCAATTAGAACTCCAAAGGTCTGAGGTGCCTTTACAATTAGCACTTATAGCTAAGTTCAGCAAGGGTAGACCAAAAATAGAGAGTATTAGGGATTATATTGCTACAAACTGGGGTTTGGAAAAGATGCCTATTGTAGGACTAATTGACTATAGGCATGTATTCATTAAAATGCTTAATACTAATGATTATAACAAAGCTTGGACTAGAACCTCACATGAGATGGAGGGGGCTTTATACAGACTATTTAAATGGACAAGTGATTTTTCACTTTTTAGGGAATCTGCCATAGCCCCTGTTTGGGTTAGAATCCCTCTGCTACCTCTTAATTTCTGTGTTCTTTCTTACCTAAAAGCTATTACACAATCTTTAGGGGGTTTTCTAGAAGCAGATATAGCTACACTTACCCATGTAAGACCTATGTATGCCAGAGTTTGTATTGAAATGGATCTAACTAAACCTAGGGTGAATAGAATTTGGATAGGCTCCTCTTTGGAGGATGGGTATTGGCAAAGAATTGATTATGAAAAATCTCCCAAATACTGTAGTTTGTGTTACTTACAAGGACATGAACATTTTGAATGCAAAAGGGCTAGAAATGAAGTTTTTCCAGGCAAACAAGAAGCAAAGACTATCACTGAAAACTTAAAAAGGGATTCTAGCAAGACTGAAAATAGGGATAATCAATGGAAAAAAGCTGGATTAAAACAGGCTTATATTGTAAAAAAACCATTTCAGGGGTTGGTGATGGATAATATAGAACCAAAAAGAAAATTTCTGAGAAAAGAAAAAGGAAAATGGGTAGAGATAGAAAGTGAGGAAGAAAAAGAGGACACAAGCAATATTTTAATGGAAAGTACTAGTCCTAAGGAACAGCAAGGAATAAGTGAAAAACATAATAATCTCATAATAACTGTTCTGAATACAAAGGATGTCTCTACAGCTATAAAAGACTTGGGGGATAACCAAACAGTGGAACCAAAGGAAAAAGAAAGTGAGGAGAATGGGGACACAATGATTTTAAATGGGTCACAAGAGATCCAAAATTTAAGTCAGTCCTTTTCTGAACAAGTTTCAAACTTATCTAAAACTAACAAAGCTAAGAAAAGAGACAGAAATAGGGCCAATAAACAAGCAAAGCTTAACATGAGCCCTCTGGAAAATGAGAATGATACAAGTACAGGGGATAGGGGAGAGGTATTGGTAATGCAGTCTGATGCTAAAACGATGGACACACTCCACCTGGATACTTGTGTGGAGAGAGGGGAGCAAGAAGAAGAAGAGGGCTATTACACAGATCCACCTAGAGTTAAGAGAGGGGGTAAGCCACCACAAAGATACTCACCTGAAGGTAAATTTACCAAGAAGGTACAACCCAATCTTTTAAATGTATAATTACATCATTTGGAATGTAAGAGGCATTGCTAATGCATTGTCGCAGGCACAGCTTAGTAAATATATTAGTAAGTATAAAATTGATTTTTTTGCTATATTAGAGCCAATGCTTGATTTTGACAAAGCAGGCCCACTTGCTAAAAAGTTTAAAATGGATTTTGTTATTTCAAACACTAATGAAGGAGGGAAAATCTGGTTTTTTTATAAAAAGGACTTGGATATCACTGTTCTTCTTTCTACCTCTCAGTCTATTACCTTTCATTTCAAGTCTTCTAATGAGTTTTTCATCACAGTAGTATATGCTAAATGTAACTACATAGCTAGAAGGGAACTGTGGAATGATCTAACTTGCCTGAACCTTAATAACAAACCTTGGAAAGTGGTGGGGGATTTTAACACTATTAGATACGATCATGAGAAACTAGGAGGCAACAAAAAATCTAGTACTGACATGAATGATTTTCTAGATTTCATTAGTAAAAATGGGCTTATTAATATGGCACACACTGGTTCTGTATATACCTGGAGTAGGATCAGTCTTGGTAAGGTGGTCTTTGAACAACTAGATAGGGCTTTAATCACTGCTGCTTGGGAGACTAAATACCATAATATAAAGCTATCTGTTGTTGAAAGAACAGTCTCTGATCACTCAGCCCTCATTTTTACTACTATTTCAACACCTACTTTTGGCCCCACTAACTTTAAGTTTTTCAGGATGTGGACTAAGCATGATGGGTTTTCTGAGATGGTGGCTGATAATTGGGGTATCCCTTGTAATTTGGAAGGCCTTGATAAATTCTGTTTCAAACTAAAAAGGCTCAAAGTTTGCATCAAAAAATGGAATAAGGAGGTTTTTGGTAATATTCACAGTAATCTAGCAAAGGCACAAGATGAATTAATTTTTGCTGAAAACCAACTTGTTATGGTAGGGGATACCTACTGTAATGACTATAACAAAATCCTCAAAAATTATAATGCCTTAGTTCTGCAGGAGGAAATCTTTTACAAACAAAAAGCCAGAGTTAAATGGCTTAAAGAGGGGGATAGAAATTCTAAGTTTTTTCATCAAATGTTAAAACACAAAAGAGCCAAAAGTAAGATTATGCAAATCAAACTGGCCGATGGGACTACCACTGAGGACTTAAAGGAGATTCAAAATGAGGCTGGTAATTTCTTTGCTACCCATTTCTCTTTCTCACCTGTTTCTTTTGATAATGATCTTTTTAATGTCATTCCTAATTTGATTAATGAGACTGATAACCTTTTGCTTAATACTCTACCCAGTGATGAGGAAATTAAAACAGCAACTTTTGATATACCTAGTGATTCTGCTCCTGGCCCAGATGGTTTTTCTTCTTCTTTCTATATCCATTGTTGGGATATTGTCAAAATGGATTTAATAAAAGCAGTGCATAGTTTTTTTAAAGGCAAAACTTTACCTATGGCAGTTGTTTCTTCTTTAATTATTTTAATCCCTAAAGTGGATAATCCCACAGACTTTACTCAATTTAGACCTATAAGCCTGTGTCAAGTTCTTTACAAGATCATTTCTAAAATTCTTACTGCTAGACTGGCCAAGCTTTTACCTAAAATTATTTCAAAAAGCCAAAGTGGCTTTGTAGAGGGTAGGCTTGTTACTGATGCTATTTTACTGGCACAGGAGATGTTCAAACATCTAGGGGATAATGTTAGGGGGGGTAATGTGGTTTTCAAACTTGATATGGCCAAAGCTTTTGATAGAATTAACTGGTCCTTCCTTATAAAAGTTCTTGACTGTTTTGGTTTTTCCAATAATTGGATAGATCTTATTATGAGATGTGTAGCTAATGCTAAGTATTCTATTTGCTTAAATGGTGTCTCCACTGGTTACTTTACTTCTGGTAAAGGTTTAAAACAAGGTGACCCTCTCTCCCCCCTCCTTTTTATAATAGCTGAAGAGGTATTAAGTAGGGGACTCAGTGATTTAATGATCAAAGGTATTCTGATACCCTATAAAACCTGCATTAATGTAGAACCTGTATCTCATATTCTCTTTGCTGATGATGTCTTGATTTTTGCAAATGGTAGTAAAACCAATTTAGAACTGCTTATGGCTTTTATTAATAATTATGAACAGGCTTCTGGTCAAATGCTTAATAAAGCTAAAAGTGTTTTTTTGATGTACAAACCTAAGAATGGTAGGAAAAGCATTATAGCCAGCACCACTGGTTTCAGTGAAGGCTCCCTACCCACTAAGTATCTAGGAATACCCCTACACACCACTAAACTTACCTCAACAATGTATGATCCTCTTATTGATAAAATTGGCAAAAAAGTAGCTAGCTGGAAAGCTAATTTTTTATCTGCTGGGGCTAAATTAACCCTTATTAAACATGTCTTATCTTCCATGCCTCTATATATACTTGCTGTCCTTAATCCACCCAATATTGTTATTGACAAAATTGAAACCAAATTTGCTAATTTCTTTTGGGGAGAGACAGATGGTAAAACCAAGCATCACTGGCTGAGATGGGGGAAGCTTTCTTTCCCTGTAAATGAAGGGGGCATAGGGGTGAGGAGTTTAAAAGAGTTTATGAAAGCTTTGCATGCAAAACTCTGCTGGAGACTAATGGAATTTGATTCTCCTTGGACTGTGTTTATGTTTCAAAAATACTGCAGTAATAATCCTAACTGGAGTAATCAGGTGGTAAAGGCTACACATTCATGTGTTTGGAAGATGATTAATCCTCATTTTAAAAAACTGGTTGATAACAGCTTATGGGATATTAAGGAGGGATCCATTAGTTTTTGGTATGAAAACTGGTTAGGTGATGGTCCTCTTTGTCAGTATTTTACTGTTATTTTCCCTAATGTACTTCTTAACCAGGTCATTAATCATACTGGTTGGGACACCAATCTGTTATGGCATATGGGGGGTAATGAGCTTTTACTTAAAGTTACCAGTAAAAAACTAGTCTTACAAAAAGGGGAGGATGTTAGATACTGGCCTTTTACTTTTAATGGTGATTTTACTGCAAAAACTTCTTATAATTTTATAAGGGACAAGAAACCTATTCTTAATGTGGCCAAGTATATTTGGAACAATGTTTTACCCACTAAAATCAGTATTTTTTCTTGGAAACTTTGGCACAATGCCATAAAACTTGATGAGGATCTTAAATTTTTTGGGATTTGTACAGTCACCATGTGCTCTTGCTGCAGGGATCACACTCTTGACACAGCAAACCATCTTTTTGGAACCAGTGATGTTTGTAACCAGGCTTGGAACTACTTTGCCAATGTTTTTGGTTTCAACATAGCTTTTACCCCTTGTTGGAAGCAAAATATGGTGAAATGGTGCAACTTATGTGACTCTTCTCAAATTGGTATGTTAGCTGTTTTAGTCCCTTTCATTCTGATTTGGGAGATATGGCTTAGTAAGAACAAAAATAGATTTGATAATGAGAAAATGTGTGCTGAAACCATTATTAAAAAGGTGACTAAATGGCTACATGATCTCAATTTTTTGATTAAACCAAAAAAACCTGCAAAAAATTTTCAATGCCTGTCACTTATGTCTTTGAATATTAAAACTGTCCATTGCAAAAGAAAAAAGGCCAAGTTGGTTTGGTGGAAATGCCCACCAACTGGTAGATTAAAATTAAACTTAGATGGCTCTTCACTTAGCAACAACTCTAGTGGTTGTGGTGGTATATTAAGAGACCATAAAGGCATGCTGGTTTTAGCCTTTTCTAATTTTCTGGGCAAACAAACCAACATGTATGCTGAGATGATGGCTCTTAAAGTTGGTTTGGTTATTTGCTACACTATGGGTTTAACTAATGTGATGCTGGAAACTGACTCTGAGAATATTGCTAATTGGTGGAATACCAAGTGCAATCCAGGCATTAAATTTGGTTCTATATGGAGGGACATAACCCTACTTATGGATTATGTTGGACTTACTGTCACTCATGTTTATAGAGAACAGAATCAAGCTGCAGATGGTTTGGCCAAAATGGGGTCAAATGGGAATGATTTTATTACAGGCAGAGCTATGGCTTTACCTAAGAATATTTATGCTGCCTATTATCTGGACCAAAAAAACACACCTTGCCTAAGAGGTTGCTGTTTTAAGATCTAGAAAAGTTTTAAACTTTTGCTTTAACTTCTATGACTAATGATGAACTTGTTCTGAAGTGTCACTGTACTACCAAAGCAACATTTCAAGGAGGGCTAACAGCCTGAGATAGGTTGTGTTTGGATATGTAATTATAATGGATAAGGACAGATTTCTAAAGCTAATGAGGATACTTTTCTGAAGCTTTTTGTTTCTATTCTGGTTACTTTGATACTGGGATTCAAAGGCACCTTTTCATGAAGACTTTTGTCTGAAAAAGTTTGTGCTTTTTGAAAAAAAAAAAAAAAAAATACTAATTAGCTTATGACAGTGTTAATGCAGGTGTATTAGAAGCTGTTTTTTCTTCTCTCTGTTTCTGTAATTTTATAATTTTCATGCAGTTTTGGCAGTTTTCAGTTGTATATTGTTAGGGGGTGTAGAACGACTTAAGGAACCAGGCTTTCTGCAAACTAGAAACTGAAAATCCAAGGTTAAAAACCTTAGATCACACTGATCTAGGAGAAACAAGGTGGAGGGGGTATAAGGAGAGGTTTTTTCTTGGGTGATCTTTTTCTGGTAAAACATGAGGTTTCTGGGGAGTTTTTAATGTCGTTTACGCACCCTCCTAGCAATAATCTTTTGTATGGCTGTTTCTTAGTCAAGTTTCCTTATATGCAATGATGTAATGACCGCTATGGGGGTCTATCCCATAGAGACTCTATTTATATAAGTTTTGTTTGAAGGAAAAAAAAAAATATAAGGGGTCATCTTCACCCTTCATAATCTCTTCGTGTAGATTGAAAAGACGAACCTCCGCCTCAATCTCATATTTCCTCACAGTGCACGCAAACCTTGTTTAAATACCAAAAACAGACCAAATCACATTTTATATAATAGAAAATTCAAAATTCAAAAATAGAAAACTATTATACAAGGTTTTTACCTATTGCTATTCCCCTGATCTCCTAACACCCCAAAAGCTTATTGATATGATGCAAGCTTTGCAATGCGGGATCGTTCAAATACTCCGTATTGGTAATATTTTCAGGAGGTGGGGGTCACTGCTTTTGTTTTTCTATTTCGACGGGGGCATAACTACAAACAAACAAAGATCATAAAGGCTACTAATTCCATATTGTTGTTTTCAACTTTGTCAAATGTATTGAAGACATTCCTATTTCTGCTTATTGATAAAATATAGGCTTTAAGAACTCTCTAAACTGGCCTTTCTAATTTAAAGTTACAACTAAATACCAAAAATAACTTAAAGAAAAAGATTTAATTAGGGGTTTTCAATCTAATTACCTTATAGAAAACAATAACCAGGTCGTGTAGAATCTTGTATTCGATTGAACTTGGCCGGATATTCGCCAGAGATTCGACAGCATTCGAATTGTAAATATTGCCTCACATGCTCCTAACAGCATTCGAATAGAAGCATGTGAGTCACGCTTCATATTCTCGTACTCTCTATGAGTAAGAGAGATCACATCCCTGCATATTTTGAATGAAGAGTAAACTTACAACATATGCAAGTGAAGTGGATTTATTAACAAAATGGAATTCTAAACTCCTATCAACGAATTGGGGTTCAAATCTCATATACTAATGAAAAAGAGACAGAAAGACTTACCTGGTCATAGTGCCATCGGCGACTCCTTTCTTGGAGCAAGAAAGAGACCTGCATTCAGCGACTCTTTTCTTGGAGAGAGACCTGCATTCATTAAGTTGAATGGGCAATAAGAAATATTAACCAATGTAATCATACAGGGCCGACCTAAGCTGCAGCCAAAACAGCCGGCCAGCTAAGGCGCGGCTGTCAGAGAAGGAGCTGATTCTTTTTTCTGTACAATTATATATATATATACGGTGTTTTAATGTAATGCGATGTTTTAGTGTGCTTTTTAGACTTGTGAAACGCATGTAGCGCGGTGGTTATTAAACGTTGTTATAGTCATCAGGCCATGAATTCGAGTCTTTCTTACAAACTCCTCTTTTAAATTTTCTTATTTTGAATTGTAAAAAAACACATTTATGCTGCAGTTATACTCGAACGTGCAAATCCAAAGGCATATTAGTAAGAGTCTACCACTAGACTGCATCAAATCTGTGTAAATGCTACAATCGTTTAGCAAAGGCACTTTTTTTGTGTGTAAATGCTGCAGTTATGCTCGAACTCGCAAATCCAAAGGCATATTAGTAAGAGTCTACCACTAGACTACATCAAATCTTTGTGTAAATGCTGCAATCGTTTAGCTATATATCTCTTTAACAATTAAGTTATAATATTCCTCAAAAGGCACTTTTTTTGTGATGATGGGTTAGGGTCGACCCTGCCTATGCTATTTGATAGTCTATATCGTGTAATATAAAAGACAAATTGTTTATTATGACAAAGTTCGTATTTTTTATTTGCAGAGAATAATAAAAACTGAAAAGGCGCTAAATCTTTTTTACGGCTTAGGCGTATAAAGTCGCTGGACCGTCCCTGTATGCATATAACTAGATTCTACTAAATTACATATCATGATCTATAAAACCGTATATATGTTAAGGAGTATAAAGGCTTACTTGACTTCAGCAGCCTTGGATTTGCCGACTTTCTTGGCAAAGGACCTTAGTTAATCATAGAATTAAATCAAAAAGTGAAGTGAATGTAACGAATTACAGAGAAAATTGAGTAAAATCGACCAACTAGGGGGGTTTCAACAACACAGAGAGAGGCCGTTGAGGTAAATCTAACTTTGATAATAATATAATATTTACATATCTAAACACATTTAATTCAACTAAACCTCATATTTTATAATCAAACTTTTTTTTTAGCAAACCCATAATAGCATCAGTTGACAATAATTCAAGAAAATCAATAAAAATCTTAATGCACTTATAATAATGTACACAACTTGAGTAACAATTTTAACATTTAATCGACATACCAATCACTTAATCAATAACCCAATCAGCTAACTTGGATAATACTTACATATCTAAACACATTTAATTCAACTAAACCACGTAGTATTTTATAATCAAACTTCTTTGTTTGCAAAATCATAATAGCATCAGTTACAATAATTCAAGAAAATCAATAAAAATCTTAATCCACTTATAATAATGTACACAGCTTGAGTAACAATCTTAACACTTAATCGACATACCAATTACTTAATCAATAATCCAATCAGCTAACTTGGATAATATTTACATATCTAAACACATTAATTCAACTAAACCACGTAGTATTTTATAATCAAACTTCTTTTTTAGCAAAATCATAATAGCATCAGTTACAATAATTCAAGAAAATCAATAAAAAATTTAGTCCACTAATAATAAATGTACACAGCTTGAGTAACAATTTTAACACTTAATCCACATACCAAATCACTTAATCAATAACCCAATCAGCTAACTTGGATAATATTTACATATCTAAACACATTTAATTCAACTAAACCACGTAGTATTTTATAATCAAATTTCTTTTTTAGCAAAATCATAACAGCATCAGTTGAAAATAATTCAAGAACATTAATAAATCTCTTAATCCACTAATAATAAATGTACACAGCTTGAGTTACAATTCGAACTTTTAATCGACATACCAATCACTTAATCAAGAATCTAATCCAACACATACACACTTATGTATATATACATATACATACGTACATACATACATACATACATACATATGGATAGAGAGGGAGAAGGCCGAGAGGCTTACTTTCGGCTCATTCTTTCCATTGGTAGATTTGATGTTTTAGAGAGGGAAACCGAAAATAGCTGTAGAACAAAATAGAGCGCGCGACAATAAATGTTAAATTGGTAACAGATTCTAAATTTTATCAATTTATAGCCAAACTATCTAATTTTATAAATCGGTACCAACCTTAATGGTTAAACTTATATGATCTATCTTGATTCCGCTCTATTTTATATTTAGAAAAACTCAGTTTGATACGCTATTATATCATCTTTTACTAATTTTATACCCATCTTACGATACACATGGCCAAACTAATATCAAAACTTATTAATTTTTACCAATTTGGTACCAATCTATAATGGTTAATCACTTAATCCGATACGAGTGTCTTGATTGGCTATTAAACACAAATTTTGAATACCAATTTAGAAAACAATATATCTTGGTTATTAAATTGCTAAAATCCGATAGATTGGTTACCAAATTAGCATTTTTTCTCCGGAAAAAAAAGAGACGAAAATGCCACTTTTAAAGGAAAATTGGTAATTTGGTATTTTAGTACCCTTTATGAACATTATTTAACATTAATACAGCCCTAATCTTCATATGAGAAAATGTACTTCTGTAACAAATTGTATCGAAAACCGTGATATTTAAGAATTTGACTCTGTTTCACTTAAAATTCAATAAAATTATCAAAAATATCAAAATTTTCAAATAAAAACTATTTCTTATCTAAAATATTGATATTATTTAACTTCTCACAAGAGATAATTAAAAAAATAAAAAGAGAAAATTTACTAAAAAAATAAAGTGTACACTTATATATTCTGGGACGTCTCGAAATATAAAACGTGACACTTATTTAAATACGGATGGAGTATTTATTTAGAAACATGATAAAGTCATATTTTCCAATATTAGAGTACTACGGTTGCCAATCTTACTCGGCCTAGTCGAACAATTTTTTGTGTAAGTTGGTTTTGGTTCTTGCAATTTCAACTCTACTGCGGGTAGGGTAGGATAGGGTCGGTTCTTGACTTTTATTACTTTTTTTTGGCAAAGAAATGAAGAAATTAATAATATCCGAACCCGCATTTAAGGGGGGTCTTGCGGGTTTTGGTTTTGGGTATACCCTACGTATGAAATAATATAGTTATTAGTTACTCACTCTTTATAAACACGGTTAATTAACAAAGTTAAACAGAGACTTCAATTTTATATACTTCTTGAAACTCAAACATAAATAAATTGACAACCATTATTAAAAATGGGGTAAATTTTGGATTGGACCATGAAAACAAAAGTATTTAAGGATTGGTCTATGAAACTGAAACTAATTAAGGATTAGTACATTTTCCCTCACTAACCAATAAAAATGTAAAAAATCAGAAGAAAAAAAAAAATTCCAGAAAATAAAAATGAAAAAATGAAAAAATGAAAAAAAAAATGAAAAAATGCAAAAAAAATTAAAAGAGGCAAAACTCCGAAAAAATATGAATTTTTTTTTAAAAATAAAAAAAAATAAAAAAAAATCTCATAAAATCAATAAAAATCTAAAATCAACAAAAATCCAAAAACGCAAAAAAAAAAAAACAGTCTGAACCAACAGTCTGAACTATTTTAAGTCATTTTAAAAACAGTCTGAACCATTTTAAGTCATTTTAAAAACAGTATGAACCAAAAACAGTTTGAACTTTTTTATGTCATTTTAAAAACAGTCTGAAAAATAAAAACAATTAACAAACGGTCTGAAAAATAAACAGTCTGAAAAATAAATTAAATAAAAAACAGTCTGAAAAATAAATAAATTAAAAAACAGTCTGAAACAAAACAGTCTGAAAAATACCAATCCATGCCACTGCCTATACAAGTTTCAGAACAAAAAACGAAAGAAAAACATCGTATTACAAAACAAATAAAAATGAAATAAGTACCCCAGCTATAAATGGACTCGAATGATCACGTGGATCAGGGTGATTTACATGCCCAGCAAAGATTACTCCAGATTTGTTTACTCCATTGTTGCACAATATATTATATAGATATATACATAGACACACACATATATATATATATATATATATATCATGAAAAACACCCAACTAGACACTTTTTCGTAAAAACGCTCCAAATCAAGATTTGTTTAATGCAAATCTCCACGGTTTCACGACGGCAACACAAATATGCGTCTTGTTTTTTTTTCTGAGATGTATAATGACATGTTTTGAATTTTTAAATTTTACCATAATTTCGAAAACATGTCATTATACATCTCGGAAAAAAAAACAAGACGCATATTTGTGTTCCCGTCGTGAAACCATTGAGATTTGCATTAACCAAATCTTGATTTGGAGCGTTTTTACGAAAAAGTGTCTAGTTGGGTGTTTTTCATGATATTCATATAACATTTCCCTATATATATACATATACACATATATATGCATATATATATATAGAGAGAGAGAGTGGGAGAGATAGAAGACATGTGGCGGTGGAGGCAGCGTCTGGAGACGACGGAAGGCGCAAACGGCGGCGGAGGTGGAGGCGGCGACGGATGAGAGGTTGTGGTAGTTTTATGTGGGGTTTTTTTTAGAGAGACGGTGATAAATGAAATAAATAGAATTGAGAGAGATTTTATATTTAATGAGTAATGGACCAATTCTTAATTAGTTTTAAAAATAATGAATCAATCCTTAATTAAATTTTATAGCCGGGACCAATCCTTAAATAGTTTTGTTTTCATGGTACAATCCTTAATTTTCTCTTTTTGGTATAAATATTATAAGAAAAACCTATGTTTTATTTTTTATTCCTAATAATGAAAAAAAAACAAAATACTGGGATAAAAGTCTAAAACTACATGAACCAAAATAAAGGGGGGATGATTCCAATTATCATATTTATACGGTTAAGATATACTATATAGTCAAGTGGAAATAAAGTTGACGGCAGATTTTACAAGAAACATGCTATTATAGGAAACATGATAAAATTAAGATTGATTAAATATAATATCAATATAACTATTGGATATTGATTGAACTGGGTAATGTGCGGTTTCGCGAGTCGGTTATGCTCATCGGTTATGAGTTTCATCCGTCGGTTATGAAGTTGATGAAACTCATAACCGACCCTAAACTCTACCGGGTCAAGTTGGGTAACCCATTACGGTCCAGATTTTGCGTTTATGTGCATGGTTCTAACGTTTTGATTTTTGGGTTGCGGATATTTTTTATAGACTTTAGTACAGTGCATTTCGTACGGTAGATTTTTACCCCACGATCATGGTTTCGGAAGTTACGTGAGTATAAAAGTGATTTTAACTAAACATGTTTTGTAACAAAGCTTGGAAAAGTTATTTGATAACAAATTGTTTATGCTTTTATAGATGAGTGAAAATGTTTGGTAGCACGTCACCATGTCATGGAGTGGTTTGGACTTTGGAGTATACTCATTAAAGGTGGAATCGGGACGATCCCAACCCGATACTCCAATAGGTTTCGGGTGCCATTTAAAAGTCACAATTCGACACGATAATGGTTGCAACGGCGATTCCTTACATCCACAAGCCTCTCCACCTGAGTATAGCTAGTTCATAAAACTAATTTGAAATACTGATTAGAGAATATGTGACTATTCATACATGTGTGCCATATTGCCGTTGATTAATTAAACTAACATAAGTCGAAATAATAAGTAATAGATTTGATATGGATCATAGATCCATAGTACAACAACATGAAAAGAAAAAATGCATTACTCCAATATATCCAAACTACACTTTTGTTTTGTACTTCGAAATAATCCTTCTTTTTTTCTTGTTACTTTGGTTGAGTATATTTTAAAATGTGCATAAGGTAACTTTTACGAACAAGTCATGTAAAACACTCAATTGCATCTTTCAAAAACGACTTTCGTAGATTTGGATGACCAATTATTAAGAACATGTTGGATGTAATTAATATAACAGGAATTTTGTACATAATGGCTAGCTAAAATTAAGAAATCTAATGAAATAAACAAATAGTCGGTCCATTTTCTTTGTCAAGTTTCTGTTTCTTATGAAAATTGCTCTTATAAAATATTGTACAAATTATATTAATTTGGATTTTTATATTGATTACTAAAAATCTTTAATCCCAGCCAAACCTATACTTCATGCACAAGATAATTTCAATTTCAACCGCCTCACTTTCCACATTACTTAAAAAAAAAAACATTTACACACCTCAAACGTCAATTTTTCTCCAAAGCAAACAAAAAATTCCATTTTCCTATATGCAAATACCAAAATTCTGGCCACTATTTGTCGGTGATTGTTTTTTCTTTGTCCTTTTCCATTCAGTTCCCTAGCTACCACATTTTGGTCGTTTCATTAAAAAATTCCCTAATTACCCTCTTACTTTATAACGCTTCAAAAAACTGCAAATTGCCGCATGTATTATTTATATTACATTATTTTAAAATGTCCACACACACACATATATATATATATATATATATATATATATACTAAGCGATATCCACGTGTTGTGTGTCATACGTTATAAACTGTGATTATGATACAAATATAGAGTAAAAAAAATATATGATATAAAAAAAATGATATAAATTGTGATTATACAAATATTTAGAGAAAAAAATATATGATATAAGAAATTTTGTGTGGTTAAAGAGAGAGAAATAGTGTAATTATTTTTTATGAAAGTAGTTAATATGGTAATTAATAAAAAAAATATGGGTATTTTTTTTAAAAAAATGGCTAAATTAGACAGACTCATTTGACTTATTATAATAGAACGATGATATTATTATTGAAGTGAAGTACTTAAACTATGGCAATTGTTCGGATCGACCAGCTCTTTTTTCCTTAAAAAAAAAATCCCCTTTCTACTTCCACAAAAATTGTATAATTAGTGTTAAAAATAGACCGTACTACTTGATAATATTACAAAAACATAGTTTTAAGTTTTTCAGAACAACTATCTCAGACCATGTTAATGCATGTTTATACTGAATAAAAAAAAGATGAGAGGTTTTACTAATAGAAATTACAATACTTTGTCAATTTTTTAATAGAGAATGTCCAAAGTATATTTTCTTCAAAAGTATGTGTGAAGTTAACTCAAAAACTATACAATCTTATGTTCATAATCACAAATAAATAATTTTATAAAGCATACCAATTTGTTAACAGCCCACCGGTCTAATACTAGTAATTAATTTACAAGAATTACCATCTTTCCCTTTTGCATGCAAAATCATCTTACTAGTGTAGGCTCCATCTCACGAAAGATTCGATAGCATGATTTCTAGGTATTTTTTTTAAAATAAAATGTGTTTGGACAGCTAATTATTCAACTTTCTAAAAATTATTCAATTTTCTAAAAAGAGACTGTATTTTCGATTATACGAAATCTTTTTTCATGTCAAAATCGTAATTCTGAATTACAAAATTACGGATTGTCTTTTTTTTTTATAAAAATAAAAATAAAAAGGTAAACCGTAAATCAAAATTACGGTTTAGGCGTGAAAACAGATTTTTTTTTTCCGATCGAAAAATTCAGCCTCTTCTAAAAACATATTTTTGAGTTAAAAAGTACATATAAACATAACATTATTAAATCTGACTTTTGAGAAGAAAAATTATTACCAAACATACCCATAGTGTTACTCGATGCAAATTCATGTTAAGTATTCAACTTTTTTGGTAGGTGCTGTTATGTTCCTATTTAATTATTCGTTACGAAACTACGTGCAATTTTAACCGATCAAATTTTTATCAAAATTGTCGAAATGAAAATTTTCAAAAGTTGATCATATAATTCAAATGTTGTTGTAAGATATTATTGGACTATTGGGCTTGTACTTTATGGGCCCAAGTGGGCTTGTAACCCTACCCCTCTATCTATATAAAGAGGGTTAGGGGTCTTCTATTTGATGATTCATTCATACATTCTGATTAATGAAGTCTCCCTTATTGTTGTCTCTCATACCTCTCTCTATATCTATACATATATCTATAACGAGCTAATATGTCACACAACACGTTATCAGCACTGCTCTCGGAGATCGAAGTACGGATTATAGATTCAATAAACCTGATTTTGCTATATCAACCTTCACCAACATACCGTGCGTAAGGTACCGAATTCAAAACTTAATTTATTCCGTACATGTGATCGCACGTATTATTTTATGGATTTGTCGGACGTACATTGTATGTTATGCCAAGTGAATATATTAACAAATTGTATGTAAATAGGACAATAACAGAACCTTTGTTAAATTGCATGAATTGATACAACTGTAATATGTACGTAACATTGTTAAATTGCATGAATTGGTACAATTGTAATATGTACGTAACATTCAACTACTGTATGATAAATTGGTTTTACTACCCTTGGTTGATAACATATAATATTGCATGCTTAATTAATATTTGGTGTAATCCTCAATAAAGCATGCTTGTAAATTGACATAAATACATATGTATTACTCTGTTGTCCTGGATCTGTAACATAATAAAAACAGTAGGACCAGTTTGTAAGGCGCTGGAAATTGTGGATTGTGCTGTTAATTATTAAAGGACTAAACTGAAACTTATCTGAAATTATGGACTGAAGCTGTAATAATGCTGTAAATAGATATATAGTTTGCTGAAATTACACGGATAGTCCCTGTAGTATATTACATGTATAAAAACAGTATATATGTGTTATAAAAGTCAATATTCGGACTAAATATCCACCCACATGCATATATATTTATTAAAAAGGCAAGTGAATAAAAAAATTGCATGTTAATTGAATAAATTGATATGTTTCCATGTAAATTTAACCTTTTGCATGTTAAAATATTTTTTTACCATATATAGAATTGATTGGTAATTAAAAATATATTGCTTGCTTGCATGTTAGAACTAGCATGTATAGAATTACTTATATGGCAATAAACCGTAGATAAATTGATTGATATCTTATTAGTATAATCAACATATCTTTTGATATTACCATAAATATAAATATACCATATGGCAGTTAATTGATTTGATTTGATTTGATTTGGTATGATATAATTTGTGTGATTGATAATCCTGAATTGATTTAGTTTATCACCAAATCTACTGCATGATTAGATATATATCATGAATATATTTTATACTGCCTTGTATATATGTGGTTATCTAGAAAAGATATACCTGTTATTTATTGTCATGAATGGTAGAATTGCGAAATCATATATATTCACATTCAAGTTGGAAAAATTATGAACCTTCCCTAAATAGGCTCACCTATTTGGATACGATGTCTAGGAAAGATATAGGCGGAAGTCGATATCCTAATGAGGTCGGGTTTTAAGTGGCATTCGTGCCCTCCACCCTCACCGTCTTTCCTGGTCGTTTTTCAAGTAGAGCTACCGAAAGGGGTTGACTAAATAATAATTTCCCCGAATGTGTTTATATAGTGATGTATGTTTCGCCGAATTGGTGTCTCTGTATCGACCTGTCGTTCGATCAATGAGAACCTATTCACATTAAAAGCAAAACTATTTTTCGAACCTGTCGTTTCGAAATAAAGTTTATGCTTGTGCAAACCATAAACATATAAACCAGTCGTTTTATATGATAAATAATCCAGAACTCCCAACACATGTTGGATGCCATCTATGATGAGAAAAATCGTAAAACATACTTGCGAAATGACTGTTTAAATGTTAATTTTAATCCGTCACCACATGTTACTCACCCTGATGTGTGAAAAAATGTGATGCCAAATTTTTTTTTGGATGCCATCTTTGATGAGTAAAACACGAGTTTGTTGTTACCCTCGAGATGAATGCTAAGGCGTTGATTTTATTCCGCCGCCACATTTGAGACGTGATGACGTCTATGGTGAACAAATGTCTGAAATTGACATATTGGAGCTATCCTTCACCAAAATACTAGCTTGGAAATTGTATTCCATAAGCAGTATCGTGAATTTATATTCACCATATTCCTTTATCGCCCATCTGTTATTGGATAAAAAAAATTACCCCGGTGAGTAGTTTTAATCCTATTGGGTCAATGGCGAATTGTTTGCCTGATATTAATGCTCTTCGTGTACATTTTTTTTCACGAATCGAGAACCGAGACAAGTGTTATTTGTCTCGAACTGTCGCGATCCCGATGAATCGCCTAGCCAAGCGAGATTTTAGACAATCGTCAAAATCGAAAACCTGTGGCTCCAAGACAGTAATTGAAAGGAACAATATGACACGTTGTCACAAAGCAAGAGATAATGCTCAAGGAGCCAACTCTATGCTATAAAGACAAATGTCATGCACGGTTACTCCTTAAATAGTTCACAACTATTATAAAGGTGGAAAAACCGATGCTAATGTGGTTAAAGCTAATTGAAAGAAAACTCTTGAGACCCCCGATTTTGTGGCTCAAATGAGTTTGACACCTTTCTTTATTGATTTTGATAAATCATTGAGCCATTTTTTCGCTCATCTGGATTATGTTTTTCCATTTGGATTATTATTTTTTCATTTGGACATACTTTTGGATTATGGTTTGCCTGTTTACGAAATTTCTCGAAATAATTTAAAGTGTTTTGAGCAAATTACTTTGACAAATGTGACCAAACTTTAAATTATGAAATTTTAGGCAATACTTGTGGGGTAGTTGATTTTTATGGAAATAGTGGGTAACAGTGTACCACATAATTTCACCAACTATTTGCCTAAAAGAGCACTCAGTGACAACGATTCTGGACCTGTCGTTCCAAAATCGAAATCTTTGGTAAAGCCAAATTGATTTGTCAAATATGAGGCGTTATACTCATGCAGGTCCTGTCGTACCTTGTTGAGTTATAAAATATTCGAGAAAACCAGTGTTATCTGGTAATAGCTCATGAAAGAAATGAAATTTCTTTACATAGCCTCCACTCAAAAACGTATTTTAGAGGAGTTGAAATGTCTTTCAAGTGGTTGCTACCACATTCTTTAAAGCATTCAAAGTTACCTTATCATTTCGCCTGTCGTCGAATGATAAATGATTTAGATGCTAAGACATGATTGTCTGTACTATCATTCGCCTGTCGTCGATTGATAAGAGCATTTTGATATTATGGCATTGACCGGATGAGATATTCCCGGGTCAAAAGACGATGCTTGATTTATAATCGCATAGCATTTGGATTCTCTCTGAGAATATATTTCGCGATTAATCCGAAATTCATGCCACTAATGCTCACTTTGAAAGACTAGTATGTGTAAAGATCACGAAATGAACTCGTAGAATTCTTGTAAAGAATTGAAGGAGTTATTGTGGACTTATCCAACCATAAGACGGACCATAAATATAAATGGTTATGGTTGATGCATCGACAATATGGTCACATTTTAATGTTGTCCACATAAATGCAGCACTTTCCAAACTTTTAGCCCTATCATTAAGTTGATGGCTCATGATCCGGATTATCCTGAAAAGTCTAGTTGACTTGATAATTCCGAAGAGTAAGAATCGAAATTTCGATTTGAATTACTTGAGTTTGGAAATTGAAATTGAACATCCTGTCGATTATGTTCAGACCCAAATGGACTCACGGAAAGTTTGTTGATGCGACTGCAAATGATTGCACGCACATCTTGGTCTTGCGCACCAAGATTTATATTTCCGTGTGGGTTATGCTATTTTGCTGCATTGGTCCGTTATGAGGCCCATAGACACTCAAACACCATATGCGTACCAGCTGGTTACTGGTTATGAGCCAGAAGTCTCATAATAACGCGTGTTTAGAGTGATTAATTAATATTTTGATTGAGCCGTTCTAGCGTTCAAAATATGGACCTCTGAAGGGGACATAAGTCGATTATGAATCTCCTGCCTATCATTTGATAGAGTAACCTTGGCAAGCGATCTCTTTACCGCATGATATGCGAAAGTGACATCGCTAAGACTGTTCTCCCCGTCGTTAGGGGGAGATTTGCACGTTACCGTTGATAAGGAACGACGTGAAGTAACGTGGCATAACCCACTCAGTCTTAGCTTAATCCCCAAAACTGCACTTAGTGATAAGTAAGTGCATAGACTCCCTCAAGTCTAACTAAATGCAAGACGCATTTAATGACTTTATGAGATGTCACGAGATCATTTATACCAGCTGCAAAATGCTTGCAAGGATAGACGTCCCTGTCGGACGCCGTGTTCCTGTCGTAACACGTTGCTTTGGCCGAACCCGCCAAGCAAAGGACGCTGCCATCGGCCGTCAGTCTGTCGTCCTTCCCAAGATACGAGGAAGTTGACCGGTTCCAAATTCGTTCAGCCCCAGGGGTGGTGAACTGAAACTCGTTTGTCGCACGATATTATAAAGGATCAAGGAGATGTGTGATTTCCTCCTCATCCTAAGAATCTCGAAATATCTGTCGATCATGATATCTTAGACGATATTGAAGCAAAACGAGACTGTCATTGATTACTTGTTCATATATTCGGTGACGACTGATAATATGAGCAAATTATGACAGAGAACCATGTACCGTTGCCTGAAGTCAACGGAGAATAGACTGGACTAATGGAAACTTGTAATCCAAGTAGACTCCTTAGCGAAAGTGTGTTCGGACCTGTAGCTCCAACACCACCAATGTTAAACGAGTTCGTTTATTTGGTTATTCGTAAGGAAAAGTGATGAGAATAATGAGATTGTAGAATGCTCGCCTAGTAGCGCAAGGCTTCTCTCACACCTTGGAATTGATTACGAGATGGTTGATTTCCTCGTAATGGACATTATAACAGTCCCCTACTTTACCAGTTTAGTAGTTTCCGAAAAACTGAGTATGCAGCCATGAATGTGGTCACGGTTTTATCTCTATGGGGATTTAGACAAAGAGATATAGATGAAGGTCCCTGTGTGACTTCATGTGCTTAAATCAAGTAGTTCCTGACCACGGAACACGATCTCAATTAAATGAGACATTTACTATATGGATTAATATAATCCGAGCGGATGTGGTATACCCGCCTAAGTGAGTACTTGATCAGTTTGGGATACTTGAACAAGTATTATGCCCTTGCGTGTTTTATTAAGCGATCCATTTTTTTGGATTTGCCTTCGAGATGAAGGATCTTGGGAAGACACGGTAGTGACTCGGCCTGATGATCGAGTCCCGTAAAGATTGAATCTAAGTCCATGATTCAGACTACACCCAGAAGGTGTTATGACGTTGTATTCATCATGACGCTAAGTCGTCAGATTCTCCCATGATCGTTCGATCACTAGACATTGATATAGACCCATTCCGTCCCTGATGTGACGATGAAGAGATATTGAACCATGATGTTCATATCTAAGTACAATAAGCGCATTATTGTACTTGGTCTAATGTGCTAGGACGAACATCTCGTCTGCTGTGAATGGTATAGCTCGACACAGCATCGCGCTAACACGCTGCCATCGAAATGGCATAAAAGACATTTTCCCATTACCTTAAGGTAACTGTGGATGAGGGCTTGTCTTATCCCATTTGCGTCATCGAGTGTACCTACCCCCTTCGGTACTCGAATTAACGCAACCCTTTTTCGGTTATACCGATGCCGGTTACTTATCAGACCCGCATAAGGGATATTCCTAACATGGTATGTCTTTACCATTAGGAATAAGGCGACATCTTGGAGGTCTTGGAATGACTCCAAGTGAATCACTCTGATCTATTCGTGCTCTATGAGACGACTAGAGAGTGTATATGACTTCGAGCTAGTATTAGTCATATTTGAATTACATATGTTCTGTCTCACGATCTAGATAAAACACTTGTCATAGAAGACAACTTGTTGTTATTGATCAAGAGAGACATGACTACATTATGCTATTTAGCATTTCTCGCCGAAATTAATCTTCACAAATGAAGTTTAAGAGCATCCAGTTGAATGCTCGTTCTATTCCACGTTAGATTTTCCTGCATCCAGTCGTATGTAAGTAAATGAGGCATCCAGTCGAATGCTCGTACTCTTTCTTGGAATATGAAATCTTTGCACCCAGTCGTGTGCAAGTGAGGGGGAGCATCCAGGTGAATGCTTATTGCACTAATTACTACTTAGTCGAAATCTTCGCACCCTGTCGTGTGCAAGTGAGGGGGAGCATCCAGTCGCATGCTCGTGTACTCTTTTTGTCCTTAGACCAAGGTTTTTTCCCACTGGGTTTTCCTTGGCAAGGTTTTTAGCGAGACACGTTCCCATCTTATCTCACTTAAGATTGCCGAAATTAGGGGAAGTATCCTGTTGTATACTTCTTACCACTGTGTACTCTTTTGTCCTTCGACTAGAGATTTTTTCCCACTGGGTTTACTCTAGCAAGGTTTTGATGAGGCACATGTTTTGTGGTTGATCCCCTACTACTACCATTGTTGCACTCTTTTTCCTTCGATCAGAGATTTTCCCATTGGGTTTGCTCTGGCAAGGTTTTGATGAGGCACACTGTTTTGTGGTTAGTTACTTACATGATATTTCGGCCTATATCATTCGGCTACACAGTTTCTCCTAGGTACCGGTTTTGTCCCACACTGGGTTTTCCGGCCCTAAGGTTTTTTATGTGTTTAGCACTGCGAATGAACTCGACTCAGATCGACTGCATGAAGACGAAGAATTCAAGACGTCCAAAGGGGGAGTGTTGTAAGATATTATTGGACTATTGGGCTTGTACTTTATGGGCCCAAGTGGGCTTGTAACCCTACCCCTCTATCTATATAAAGAGGGTTAGGGGTCTTCTATTTGATGATTCATTCATACATTCTGATTAATGAAGTCTCCCTTATTGTTGTCTCTCATACCTCTCTCTATATCTATACATATATCTATAACGAGCTAATATGTCACACAACAAATGTTAAATTTTATGATTAGATTTTACAAAAATTAATTTCGATAATTTTGATAATAACACGGTCAAAATTACACGTAGTTTCGTAATGGACAATTAAATGAGAACGGATGGAATAAGTATTATCAAATTCTGAATTACAAATTCTTGCTATTTTGTCCACAAGTTAACGAAAATTAACAAAATGGTACACATTATTACACTATATATATATATATTAATAATCATGCTCTCACGTGTTGTTGCGTGCACGACACGTAATACAATAAAAATATAGAAAATAAATATAGTTATAATATAAATATGTGTATAATAAAAATATATATATTTTAAGATTTTAAAAAATGTTTGGTTATTAAATAGTGATAAATAGTTTTATTAGTTTGTAATTTTTACATTTTTATGTGAGTATAGTATCATTGTAATTAATATAAAGGTGTATAAGTATTTTTAGAAAAAATTGTCTAAATTGGGCACAATCATTTGACTTGAGTTGACTTATTATAATAGAATAATCTGACTGAATTTTTTCATTGCAAAATATCTGTTTTCACGCTCAAACCTTAAAAAAATTACGGATCGTAATTTTGACGATTCAATAAGCTGGCCTAAAATTTTGAGTACTAATCATTTTATCGAATATTCTAAAACATGTTAATTTGTTTAAAATGATAGACAATTCAATAACGAAACTAACGGTTCAAACAGAACTAAATTTCACTAAAAAAAATACTCAAATAGCGACGGTATTTTTTGTTACGACTTATTAACGACGGTTTTTGTGACGGCTTTACGACAATTTAGTCAATTTGTGACAAATTTTTAAATTAGTGACAGACTTGTGACAATTTTTGACTCTCACTAAATCAAACATTATTTTGTAGTGTTCGGAGGCCGAACGAATAATTTATAGTTCCACCGTATATGAATAAGTCAAACAGAACTAAATTTGGAAATTAAACTGACACTGTGTTGAAAATATCAGATGTTCCAAACAACTTGACCGATCGATCAAAGCTCACACCCGATTGATCGACCAAGTTGTCTGGAAAATCTGTTGATTTTTAAGGCATGAATATTTTCATAATTTTACAATAAAACCGTAAATATTAACTACAAACCATAAATTTGACTTTTTTTACTAAACCCTAACTTAAGTTTATTTTACGGTTTCAAAGTGAAAATAAAATAAAAAATGCTCTGTATATACCTTTCTCTCCAACGGCACCAAACATTCTCTCTCTTCCGCCATTAATGTAAAACCCTCTTTTTCACATTCCTAAAATATTCCTTTTTTTTTTCTTTTTTTTCTATACCCCATAAATCAAAACTTAATATATTTATCATATTCTCTATTAAATAATAAATAGTATGGTTTTACTTACTTAACTTGATACTAATTCACAATACTGTTTTTATAATAAACCCACTTCTCTACATTAGGTACAAATCACAATCAGTTGTTTTATTTATGTGTTTAGTTTATGTTTTATTTATTCATTATTTTGTACTTAGTTTTTTTGACTGAGATCTAGTTTAAACTCTAGCAAAGATTTAATCTTTTTATATACCCAGAAACCCAAACCTGATATATTTATCAGGTTTTGTATTTTAAAGGATTTTAGTTAATACTTAATAGAATGATTATTGATAAAACTGTTTTCTGTTCCATTATATATAATTTGTTTTGTATTTATATATTTTTTTAACTGAGATATAATTTTATAATCTCTAGGGTTGAGTGAGTACTCACTCGAAGCTCGATTGCGATAGATGAAGTCCGGAAAGCGTCTCGATTCCGTTAGTTTCCAGCTCACGCCTACTCGGACAAGGTCAAATTTCTCGTTTTTTAATTTAAAATTTTATGTTTGTGTTGTTTTGAGTAGCACTTAGGGAGTTAGGGGTAATGTATGAGTGACCACTATGTATAAAAGTGTTACTGATGTTGTCATCTTGTATTAAGGTGTTTTCGCAGTCAACGACAATGTGATGTTTGATGTTTGCAATAGACAAAATTTGTCGACTTTTGAAATGGCATAACTTTGCAATAGATGATGTGTGCTGTGTGTTTTCTAGTGATGTTGAGATAAGTTTGTTTTCTTTGCAATAATTTGTTCCGTATATTGATGAAGGAAATTGATTTGAGTACAAATATCATTTATAACTATGTCGTTTTTTAATACTCAGACTGTTTTCTGCTCTAGTTGAGAGTCGTTAGTAAAAATGCTATTGCTCGATTTACAGATCCTGAAAAAGTTAATTTAGTAAAAATAATAATTAAATAGATCATCAAGCTCAAATTGAAGTGATCAATTACCAAAAGATCAAAGTATATAATGGTGGTTTGTAAAATAGCTGTAATACATTTTGTACATTCGTATTTTGCACTTTGTTTACCATAATTCGAAGTAAAGCATTCTTCTTGTTTTTTGAAGAAGGCCAGACCTATACCTAGTTGAAATAAGAGGCCCTGAAAAATTACTTTCATGTATTAGTTGCAGATTATTTTCATTCACTCGGGAAGGTATATTTGAATGATTAGCGTCTTTAGATTTAATTTGATTATACTATAGTACTGAATATTTTTCTTCACCGAAAGCAATGCGATTCAATACTTCTCGTTGTTGCGATCTGCAATACTAATGTGACTTGTAAATTTATATGATCCTCCAACTTTTCGATCGAACAAAGTTATAACTTATAAGAATGTTATCGATTGTAATTCTCTTTTAAAATGCAAGTTAACTTGTATTTGATTTAGGAATTTCACATAGTGCGACTAAGCATTCTCATATTGGCAGTGACAATTTCACTCCGTGAATGGACTTTAAAGTTTCTGTAGGAGTCCGCCAGTGTGGTTTGAATATCCATGGTTTAAGCACTAAGTGTGGGCTTCAATTGTCAGAAAACTTACATTTTCTTTTGTGGGAAAAGAATTAGAGTTTGTCAATTTTATATAACCACATGACAGATTATTTTATAGGAATTGTGTAAAATAAATCTGAAAGGGGTGCCCTTTTGTGAATCATAGTAAAGCAGCAGGGGAACTAAGCTCAGACAGTCCATTCTCGTTTCAAATCTAGTTCCTAAACGATGGAATAATCATTATTGCCGTGTCGGCGTTGGCCTTGTTTTTCTGGAGAATTTTCCCAGCGGATTACCTTGTCTTATCTTGCACAATCAATTTTCTAAATCATAAATGGTTCTCTCTTATCAGGTTTGATTTGGTTATCAGTGCTAAGGGTAAGACAGAGAAAATTGGTTCCGGTTTATTAAATCCATTTCTTGCCCACCTCAAGACTGCACAGGACCAGATTGATAAGGGTGGTTACTCGATTGTTCTTGAACCTGGTCATGACAGTGATACAACATGGTTCACCAAAGGCACCGTGGAAAGGTTCGTAGTTCTTACAGCCCTAACTATGAATATTTAATATTTTAGAAAGAAACTCTTTAAAATTCTGTGTACATTATTTTTACAGGTTTGTTCGGTTTGTGAGCACTCCCGAGATCATAGAGAGAGTCTATTCCTTAGAAACTGAAATTTTGCAGCTTGAAAAAGCAATAGCGGCTCAGGGCAATAGCGATATGAGATTGGCCACAGCAAGTGTTAGCACTCAAAAATTCTACCTCTTATTTATTATGTTGTAAAGAAGTGTAATTAATTATATTTGTATATATCTATGCTTTACAGGTGGAAGAAAATCAAGGAAAACCTGTAGTTAACAGAGAAGGTATGTTGGGATGAGAAAGTAAACATGGTGGATTAATCTGTTTGTTCCTGCAAAATAGGTTTCTTTTGCGTTAAAGTTCTGGCGTTGTCAATAAATTGAACTATTACCTCCTTGATCATGTTTGTCATCATTTCTTTAAATATTACCAAAAGAGGGAGGGGGTGATTGATCTTACTATATAAGTTGTTCATGCATTTTGAAAAAGAGGCCGCCATATTTTCTTCAGATGGTATACTATAAGTTGATTTTTGTTTCCCATTTTGTTCAGTAATCAAATCTGCAAATGATTCAAGCAATGAAAAAGCAATTGTACTTTACAATGTAAGTTGATACTTATCTCCTATATTGTTAAATTGTGGCATCAGCCTTTTATCATCCCTGAAATTTTGTTTTGTAAATTGCAGCCCGAGGCTCATCCTCCAGATGCCAATGGTCCGACGCCTGAGCACGGAAATTCAAAGTATGTTCTTATGTCTATTGAGCCAAAACCCTTGTTATTTGCTACCAAGAGTTATAAGTTTTTTTTTCATGCTAGCAACTAGCTCTATCAGTAGCCATTCATCAACAGAATTAAGGAGGCATATAACATCCACTTACCAAAGATAATGTTTTCCATTTAAAACTTCGTTATTTTCATGAAACGTCAACAACGTTACACACGTTCTTTTGTTTATTGAGATTTTTTAGATACTAGCTACCCTTTTTGACAGGTTAAAAGGCCTTGTGATCTGTAATTTATCATCACCTGAGTCATCTCTATGATCCTAAATCTATGTATATAGCAATATTGTAAATCTATGATCCATCCGGAATAAATAACTGTAGACCTGCTTGGATTAAATTTGCCATTTTGTAAATAGTACGTATATTATTTTAATTGAGAGTACGAATATTATTTTAATTGATCAGTGCGGAAATTTAGGTTTTTGGATATTCCTTGTCCACGTTGAAAAGTCTTTAATTTCTTCTTTTTAATTTTTATTTATTACTTCTCATTTTTTTTTTGGCCATTGTATATACTGCTATCTAAGAACTGAAAAACCTACATTTTCTATTGGTAGAGACATCTGTGGCATGTGCTCCTGCTTTTAGGTTGACAAACATGTGAACTTTCTTATTTTTGATAAGAATTTCGTGGTTGCAATTGAATTTGTTCTTTTTATTCAGAGTCCAGTATTTGAAAGTCCAGGAGACACGCAAAACTGTCCTGCAGAAAGAACAAGGCATGGCATTTGCACGCGCTGTAGCTGCTGGTTTTGACATCGATCACATGTCACCCCTATTGTCTTTTGCTGAATGTTTCGGAGCTTCACGGTTATTGTAAGGCACAATTTTTACAAATAATATGCACTCATTTTATCTTAATGTTGCATACTTTTGTCATGAAACAGGATCAACTCTCAAACAATCGTAACTTCAAGAATATAAACTGGTTTCTGGGAATAATTTGTGGATTATTACACTGGATTCAAAGAAAAGTTCAAGAAAAAAATTAGAAATAGAAGTTGGATTTAGACTGAATCCAATACTGAATATTGAAGGTTTAAACTAATACTAAGTAAGAACAGACTTAATCAAAGACAAATACTAGATTAAATAAGAAATATAAGCTGGAATTAAACTGAATCACTGTGAGGCTGAATTGACAGTTTAAACTTATACTAAATAAGAACAGACTTGATCTTACATCTCCCCCTTCTCCTTAGCTCTGAAAATTAAACCCTCAAACTCTTTTCAACAATTTGTCATATTTTTCTCATTTGTCCTCGAATAGGGTTCTTTACAATTTTCTCCCACTTAGCTTATAACTATGACATTTACATAACAGGGAAGCATGCTCGAGGTTCATAGATCTATGGAAGCAAAAGCATGAAACTGGACAATGGGTTGAAATTGAAGCAGCACAAGCTATGTCTATCCCACCTGACTTCTCTAACATGGCCAACCAACAGATTCAGGCACATGGCGACTTCAATTCAGAAACTAATGAAAAACCAGTCCCCAACTTGAGCATAGGTGTTATCTCCTTTCATAATGTAGTAGTGTACATTCATGTTACTCCTAAGTTTTTTCTTCTTATTTTCCTCTAGAATTAAAAAATAGAAGTCTTCTTCTATCTTTTGGAAAAAAGAGAAACAATAATTGTTTTTTCTTACCTTTATCCTCTAATCATTATTATGTTCCCTTTTTCCTATTGATCTATTCTATTATTGGCACACATAGTTAATCTATTTTTATCATGTCTTTCTGGTCTTTGAGGTAGTCAGTAAACAAAATAGCTAGAGACGGTGAAAGATTTTCATAGCACGTATTCTGTTTGCATGATATTTTCACTTAATGCTTCTCATACCCCGGAGATTATGTTTGGGATTATTATGATTCTGTACATCAACTTATTCACGTTTCCCGATTTGTACACCAATGACCAACGTAGTTTTTTTTTTTACCAATGTACAAACTTATAAATTTTTTTCCTTCTGTTTTGTACATAAAAAATGATGATAAACCTATATGTTAATGCACAAAAGCGGTAATCGACTTATATGAGAGTCTACAGAAGTGCTAATAAAACTTTAGGCGGCTTCAGTGTTAAAATTTAAGGGTACTGTAAATAAAAGATAATAACCTACAGTTCCGTGTACTTATAAGTCTGTTTGGTCAAAATCAAAATATGTTATTAGGTTACTGTAAGAAAACAATTAAAGAGGCTAGTTTGTTTGGTACTTTCACTGACCTGTTTTCTTAGTACTAATCGCTTCTCATGTCGCACATTTGATACTATTACCTGTTAATTGTATCCTTCTTTTTCTCAGATTCGAATCCGCAAGCCCAAGCTGGGCAACAAGGGTACTATCAAGGTCAATTCCCATACCCAATGTTTCCTACATGGCCTGCACATTCTCCTCCTGGTACTATGCCTGTTTATCAACCATATCCCGTTCAAGGAATGCCTTATTATCAACCCTATCCAGGGTCTGGTCCATTTTATCCGCCACCTCATCAGCCTACGGATGATTTTGGACACAATAACAGCCATAGAGGAAGGCGGAGAAGGCATTCCTCAGATAGTAGAGAGAGAAGTTCCGACTCAGAAGAATCGTTGTTAGAAAGTGAAGCTTCACAAACCCGGAGTTCGAGGAAAAAGGCTGGAAAAAAGGATAAAAGGAAGCGTGGAACAGTTGTAATCAGAAATATTAATTATGTTGCTTCGAAAGAGAGAAATTCTTCCGATACAGAATCAACCTCTGAGACTGAAAATGACATCGTGAACCAATATTCTCCGTCGTTGAAAAGAAAAGAAAGTAATGCCAAGTCTACAAAGGAATTACATTTAAATATTGAGGAGCCTATTAATAGGAAGGAATCAGGGCACTGGGAAGCATTTCAAAGCTTTTTACTTAGAGACTCAGATGAAAAAAGTCGTGGTGATGATCACAGCATGTTTGGCTTAGAGAAAAATACTCGAAATCAACGACCATCCAACACAGGTGGTGACGATTCTATAGCTTTTTCCGGACGAGGCTTCATTGAATCACAAAATGGGAGGATTTCTGAATTGGATAGAATTAGTGGAAATTCAACTAGAATGCCGAGGGAATCAATTGATGAACGGTTATTGTCAAGAGAAGAGAGAAATAAAATGGATAACCAGATGGATGTGCAATTCGGAGAAATAAATGGGAGAAAGTTAGCATATAGGAATAACGGAAACGATGATTTTATGGCAGTTGGACGAGAAGGCCAGTCTTATGTACCGAATTCTGTAGATCCACTGTCCATAAATGTATCACATTTACGAGATAATGTAGAAAAGGTGACTGATGACTCATACATAGTTCCTTTCCGTCAAATTAGAACTAGTGTGAGAACTGCTATTTACATGGGCCCTGAACTAACTCAAAAACCAGAAGATGGTTCTGAGAAAACAGGAAATCAGGTTAATTACGAACCAGATTATTTGCATTTAATGCCAGAACGAGGTACTGAGAAAGGGGCAGTGGGATTTGACCCGGCTTTAGAATATGAAATGCAAGTCAACACTGGTGATATAAATCAAAATAAAGAGGCTGTGGCAGATGCAAGGCAAACAAAGAAGAAAATGACACCTGATTCTGCGGATAAGAAGAAAAATGTTGGACCAATTAGAAGAGGAAAACTCTCAAAATCGAGTCCTTTAGATAATGCAAAAGCTCGTGCTGAAAAACTTAGATCATATAAAGCTGATCTTCAGAAGTTAAAGAAGGAGAAGGTAATTTCCATTGATGAGAAGTCTTGAAATACAGATAGGCCCGATGGTTTTTGTTATAAAAGTATGTTACAGTGAGATCTTTTACTTTGTGTCTTTGGTTGTATGCTCTGAGCTAGGAATAAAAGTTTGAGTTTAATACTATAAAAGTATTTTTGGGTTCTGAAACAAAAACATCAGAGAAAAACTGTTGAAACTTGGAAGGATTAGCTTCCAAAACAGTTTGTGTTTTTTTTTTCAGGATTAAATCAATATAATTGTTCTATTGTTGTGCTTTGCTATTAAGAGTAATCGCATAGAGTAAATGCTTTCTTCATAGTTCTATCACAAAAATTGTTGAAAAAAATTAGATTCCAAAATCGTTAATAGTAACTGTTAAAAAACCGCGATATGTGTCCACTGTAATCACATAAACTAAATCTTATTAGATTTATTCTTAGTCCTGATATAGTGAACAGGAAAGAAAAGCAATAAGCTGAATGAAAATATTTGACTTGAAATCAAGCATATCCGTAGCGCTCTTTACTTTTTTTTTTTTATAACTTTGAGTTCTTTTACAGGAAGAGGAACAACAAAAGCGTCTGGACGCTTTGAAGAGAGAGAGGCAAAAGAGAATAGCAGCAAGAGGCGGCGCCACTGCTGCTCCATCCCCATCCTCCCAGGAAAAGTCCAAAAAGCAATTGCCGACTAAAATTTCTCCAAGTTCTCATAGAGGGTCAAAGTTCAGTGATACAGAACCAGGGACTTCTCCTCTTCAAAGATCTAAACTAAGAACTCTTTCTCTTGGAACTCCTCAATCCCAAAATGCATCCACAACCACCAAATCAACCAATGACATTCAATTACCTGGTAATAATAGGTTGTCTAGATCAGTTTCTTTATTACCGAGAAAAGTGAAAATGGAAATTACTGTGGATCCAAAGGCTTCTATGGCCCGCATCAGAAGACTATCTGAGCCAAAAGCAAACAGTAGTTCTAGTGTCACTTTAGCAAAGACACGAACCCCTCCAGTGATAAAGCCGAAAGCACAGAGATTGCCTGAGAGCAAGAAAATTGCTGCTATAATAAACCTTGACAGAAGCAAAGCTGCTACACTTCCTGAGCTGAAGATCAAAATATCTAAAGAACCATTGGAAGTGATCAGATATCAGAAAGATGACAAAAATAATCCAATAATTGATAAAACTGTCGTGATATTTGAACATGAGAAGCCTTCTATTATTGGTATGGGTGTACAAACAGAGCAACTAGAACCCGTTACTAACCAATTAATGGAGCAATCTAGGTCTTATGAGGTAATGCCTTAGTTGGTCGTAAGTTGAATTTTCTTGTTTTTCCCAACTATCTGACTTACCTTTTGAGTGTTTCTGTGCTGTTAATGTTAAATCTCAAGAAATCTAAGCGGTATAGCCTAAAGATAATGGACATCTGATAACTATAACTACGAACTATATGTATAACTATTATATCTAGTCTAGTTAAAAGACTCTTCCCCTGGTAGCACATAGATACTTCAGTAATAATATTGGCCATGAGCTAAAGCCGATTAGTTTTTTCATTGCATTAAATAATTTCAGTCAAGTGAAAAGGCATTGCAATCTCATTCAATGAACTTTAAACTTGATTTTTATTGTACTTGTGAAGCTGTATTCTGAAAAAATAAGAAAATTACTTTGGGGAAGGACTTGTTGGTTGATTTCATCGTTCTGCGTGTTTCACATTACTAATTAAATAACAATCGGAACTTTGTTCTATCTTCTGCAAGTACTATTTGTTTCATATATATGTATGTATACATACACATAGGGAGCAGAATCTACTTAAAAGAATGTAGCCAATTTCCAGTGGTTCTTAAGAAATCGTGATGTTTCTTGGTTAGGTAAAGACCTCTTATACAGATAGGGAACCACCAAGAACATCAAGCGTCCAAAATACTGAAGTGCCTTGTGAACCACTACCGACCTCAGAGCCGGCTACAACAGTTTCTCAAAACAATATGGCCCTAGTATCTGGCTTCGCAAACCTGAAAATAGAAAAAAAATCAGAATCAGCAGAAAAGACGCAGGTGAAGGATTCACCAAAGGGTTTTAAAAGGCTTTTAAAATTCGGAAAGAAAAGCCACAATTCAACAGCTGGTGAGCAGAGTCTTGAATCAGATAAGAGCAGTGCCAATGGTTCTGATCTAAAGGATAATGCAATCAATACAGCATCGTCAAGTGAAGGTATTATATGTTGATGACGTTTTCTTTTCCTTAGGAAAAAAATTCCTCAGGAAAAAATTTCCTCCACGTTGGAAATCACTTTTTTAATTTTTCCCAACAGTTGGTAAGTTAGTAAAGAGCTTGTAAACTGAAAATGGTCACAGAAGCTATATGTGTGAATATTCTACGTATGATTCATGGTATTTGTTTGTATTTACTACATTGTCCTATACGCACGTTAAAGCTTATGGAGTACCATTTGTCAATAACAATTAAATAAGTTTTTCCTCCGGATTTGATAGACAGAGACTTAAATATATTTATCTATTTCGAAGAAGTGATGCACTTTCCTTGTGGGTTTATCTAACTATCCGAGATAGAAACTTATTTAATTGATAATTTTCGTTGCCAGCTCACTCACTGAAGAATCTGATTTCTCAAGAAGTATCTCCAGCTGGTGAAGCTACTTCACAGAAGTGTAAGTTGCTATTTGCTAATGTATTAGGAGTATGTATGTTCATACACTATGTTTTGATGTTGTTGAAAAATTTATAATTGTCTATTCACTTTTAAATTTTTTGCATTTGTTTTTGTCACAGCTTCACGCCACTTCTCTCTTCTGTCTCCCTTCCGTAGCAAGAACAGTGAAAAAAAGTCGACAACAGGACATGTATGACAATGGCCAGTCGCAGCAATTTCATACCCTTTTTCCCTTTTGTTTTACAAAGGAGAAGTAACTTATCAATCTCCATGGTAATGGTGCATTCCGAGTTTTGTTATAATTTGTAAAAATTAGAAACTGTAAATTCAGATATTTTTTCGAGTTCTCAAATGATAATATTACTTTGCTTTGGTTGCTATCTTGCTGAATTGAAAGTAATAATTGTTATTATTATTCTATTCCCCATTATTTGATGACAGCAACAATCGTCCAGTTTAAACAGTCTTTATGTAGATCTGATTACATGAGGGGATTTAAAACATTTGGGCTTTATCTCCGAAAGAAATGCTTACTAGATACGTTTTTTTTTTCAGGAAGCTTTTGGCTTGAAGTATAATTTCGGTAGACTTTTGTTTGGATAAATTAACTAATAACCTTCAGGAATTAAAATTTGAGTATCAGTAGCTGGCACTACTACTATGGAGTGTGGTTTATGCAAAATCTAGCTGCATAAATTTTGCAAGTGATCCCAATGTTCAAATTTGAAATGACAATATTCTCAACTAGATATGACAAATTGGGAACAGTAGATGCCACATAGGCAAATACTGTAGAAAAAATATTGAAAGTTTTTTCGTCCAAGTGTTGGTGGATATATGCCACAATAATGTTAATGAATATGCTAAAGTTGTTCATAATACATGGTAAAAACTGGAAATTACCTGGCGAATATTTTACTTATTATTAATAGTGTGTTTAGTACAACTGCACTGATAGTGTCCCATTTGAAGAACGTCATTTGATAGTATATAAACCGAAATGATGTTTATTGGTTTATGTACATTATATATCATTTATGGTACAAATGAAATAATGAATATTTGATAAGATAAACTTGACCATCCTTAGGAAAAGAACACTTGATACCGCAAGAGCTAAGGAATAGTTACAAATAAATCTAAAAATAGAGGCATAGCTATGAGGTTATATTTGCTCTAAAACTTTCCACCTCCCCTGAAAATTTGGCTTACTCTTGATTTTGGCTGATTGAGAAATAAAAGCGAAACCGTGTCACCTCTGAAAACATCAATTATAACAAAAGAGTTGGGGAATTGAAATATTTTCATTCCCTAACCCATAAAAAAAAACGCAATATTGAACTCAACATATTGTATTTTTTCTTCTTCTTTCTTGGGTTTAGAACATTCATGGTTGTCTTTCAAATTTCGAAGCTATGAGACCATGTTTGCTTCACCCGAGTACAAGGAAAACGAGAGATATCCCGGTCTAAATTTTACTTTGCAAGACTGTGATCTTCGGAAGCACACAATTTTTCTTCCGGAGGTGTGTTTTTTTCATCTGTTTTAATTCCTTGTTCTTTTGGCTTCATGAATTTAACGCCTTCGAACATAAAAAATTATACCCTTATTATAAATTATACCAATACAAAGTGATGGTGGCGTAAATTTTCTGTTCCAGTTCATACTCCCATACTAAATTTGCCGATATTCAATTAAACAAATTTCTTCTTCCCTTTTTCTAAAACACGACCAGAGACTTAGGAATTACAGATTTCTCTTTATTGTGAACAATTTCTTATAATTAGTGTATGAAATTACTGACCAACAATTTGATCACTCATTTTTGTGCTAGAAGGTTGCAGTATCCGAACAGAGATTGTAGGAGGTGAAAGGTTTATTTCTCAATAAAGTCAAGATGATGCCAATGAAGGGTTTCTTAAAGGGACTGAGATACATCTCGCAGATATTCGGTATATTCCATTTTTCTTGTTTTTATCTATCTTCGAAGTCCTAATGTCATCCAAATCTGGTATATCAAAAGAAAATGTAAATCACTTTTATATAATTAAAATTTGTTTCCGCTTTACAGGATTAAGTATGAAATAGTTTTGTGATGAAATGTTTTTGATGTCTTTGCAGAAAATGAAGAAGAAGAAGAAATACAGATAGGGTTACCTACAGATGTAAAACATGTTGCACACATTGGAATGGATGGTCCCTCCGCAAACACACCTAGTTGGGTATGTTATTCAACAATATTTTATGTACCAATTGCTTGAATCAATATAAATGTCAAATTAACAAAGGTTTTACTGCAAAATCGGAATCTGCAATTTCTTGGTATATTATACTCATGGAATTTCTTTAACAGAACAGTTGCAAAACTTTTAGTAAGTTTTTCGAAGTCAAGAAGAGTAGTCTGTCGAGATTTCAATCTATAATGGTTTATTGGAAGAAATGTAAGGGATATTCAACATTTTCGACTTTCTGTTATATTTTCTTTATTCGTTTCAGATGAAGAAGTATGACACTAATTCAGAAACGCAACCAGAGTCGCCAAATGGTGAATCAAAGCAGAAGCCTTCAACAAAATCACCGGCCAAAGGTTAGGAAAAATTTCACTTAAATGTCATTAATTAACTGTTATACTGCAATTTTATAGAAGAGTTACTTACATATAAACCTGAATCATTTGGTTGGAAGTTTAGAAGCTCTACGCTTGCATTCTCCAGACTTGTAAAAGGTAGAGGACCAAACTCAATGCATTCAACTTTTACCAAGCCTCAAGTGATCTAAAGCTTATTTGGTTCCAAAAGTTCTTTTTTTCTTATTTACTTTAACTACAAGCCTGCAATGAGTTTAAAAAGTGATTTATTACTTAGTATTCTTTTGTATTGGACTTTCGACACCCCTCGTTAACTCTTTCTAGCAATATGTCTGACCTTAAATGCAATGTTGTATGTTTGCTTTCTTAATTGAAGACTCGGCACCACGGAATATTTCTGTTAGCGCTCCATTGGACTCTCCAACCCAAATCAGCTCAAGCAAAACAAGACACTCAAGACGTAATCACTCTTCAGGTAGTTTTATGTTCAATTTGTGAACAAATCTCTGTTTCAAAAGCTCACTTCAAGCTTATAAAGCTCGTTTTAGCTCATAAAAAAAATGCTTTGATGGAACACTCAATATGAGTATGCTCCTTGAGCTCTAATTCTTATGCTCTGACGAAATTATTGATAAAAGAGTTTCTACGGTTTTGTGTTTTAAATTACTGAACTGCCTCTCCTTTATTTTGAAAAATAAAAAACTCATCAGGTAGTTCGACCGGATCTGGGGACGGTGACTCCTTCAACCTAAGCAAGCCCAGGCGACATAAAAAATCTGGCGAACTTGGGTCACCAGCTTCTTCTGAGCGGTCGAGGCGACACAAACACTCTGGTGATATTGGTTCTTCAATTGTAGGGTCTGAATCACCGTTAGAAGATTTACCTAAAATCCCGAAATCTCGTCGCAAAAAGTCAAAGGGATCATCAGGGAACAGCGGATCATTGAGATCACATAGGTCTAAAGATCCTGACCCATATCCAGAAAGTTCTCCTTTTTCGGATCCGGGTCCTAATCCAGGGTTCAAGAACAATGACAAGGGAACCAATTGTGGTGAGATCTCAACAGGGGTTCATGCTTTATAAAACTTAGGGTTTTGACCAGGTATATTACGTGATGTTGTTAAATAGCGACAGAATTATACGTTCCATCGCCAAAAGTATATCAGCAACTTATATTATATCTATCGGGTGAATTTCCTGGTAATTACTACTATGTTTCAATTTTGTGATTGGTTTTGTATAAGTTTTAGGGTAGAATTACGCTGACACGTCAGAATGAGTAGCTAATGTCACGTGTGGAGATACTTACTCCGACGTAACACCGGCCATCCTTCACTTTCATGTTAGTACGGAAAAGGAGCAAATGTGTGAAAATTGGTGAATTTTTCTAGTTGATGCGTCATTGCAGATGTAACTAATATTGAGATCAATAAAACTCATCTGTTCACTTTGTTCGAGACTTTATCTTTTCTGCTTCCCTCTTAAAATGATCATTATGTTTCCCCAATGTATATCCTTTTTACAAGTTACATATGGGATTTACTTTACCGAATTAGTTTATCAATTTGCTAACAACTCAAAAATACATTAGATAACAACCTCAAATAGATTCATATTGCAAAATAAATTTGTACACAAGCAACAATAATACTAGAACTCCTTGATCAAAAATTGAACCTTGTGGTTCACATTTTTGAATGGAATACATTCTGATCACTTCAGTTATTGCATTTAGAACACTGCATGCCTTTTTCACGTCAGCGTGTTAGGTGATCTGTTATACAATATAATGTAAGTAATGATTTTCAATCATCAGAGCCAGACTCTCGAAATGGCAAAGGAACCGCCTTCACAGCCCTGTATTTTCCGACATTGTTCAGGTGCTCGTTTTCCAACCTACGAAAAAGACAATGAATGATACTTAAGTTATACTGTTATTTAACTTTATGGTATTATTGGCACTCATTTCTTCTTTTATACATATGTACAATGCTTTGCAAAAAAATAAAATTGAAACCTTAATTTATAAGCTAGCCTCATACTGGTTTTAAAAGAGAGTGTAAGTGTAAGGTGTTTAATTTTGAATACTTGAATATAATTAATGACCGGATTATGCTTCAAAGTACCTAAAAGATTCCATTACTAGGCAATTTGATTAATAAAAAAAGTGTACAATTATTTAAGATACCTGTAAAAATTCCAATGACCCCGCCGGACGACCTCCAACGAAGCTAGAGTAAAATCTAAAACTCTTGTCTCTAATGCCCCGATATTGAAATGAAGCACAGTCTCTACCCAAGCCACTCTCAACACGAAATTGATTCCCTGCAATTAAAGTTTCTGACACATTTGTAAACATCTTAAAGTTTAATCTACTCCTAAACAAAGTCATTGGTCGTTATTCTAGCAATGACATGAAGAGAGAACATACCATGGATATGTAATAGATGCTTTTGTTCTTAAGAACCAAATCATCTCTAAGTAAAGGGTTCTTAGACTTTAAATCAAAAAAGCCCCAATCCTCGACAAAATCCCAGTACAATTGATATATTGTCGCCGCTAAAGAAGTTATGATCACGATGATCAACCATAAGAGTGACTCTGTGTTTCTGCCGTATGATAGTCTAGCTCCAGCTGCAACCATAGCGGACACGTACTTTCCCAAGTTCGCTAACTGATTAACATTGCCATCATCAAACCATCTTCTAGCACACTGGCAATGTTAGGAAGAAAAAAAGTTTATTACAAGATCACACTTCAAGAATTCTGGAAATTACTCACTAAAATTTTCGTTTCTAGCTACATTAATCGACAAGTACCTATAAAGGACCACTTTCTTCACCTGTTTATCACTAAAGTACTTAAAGACGAGAAACGGAATTATCTCTGCACATGTATCTAAAGTGGCCACGAGATCTCATAAAATAAGTTACTTTTCAAGACCTCAGAACATATCTGTCGCTAAACTTGGTTACTTTTAGTGATAATATCATATGCAACTGCAGGTTTAAAGAAATGATTGTACTGTCAATAAGTTGCCAAGTGGTCAATACACTTGTAATGTAAAAGAACTTAAATTACTCAAGTTGTAGCTGTGTGATAATTAAATTTTACTCAAAACAGTTTGCCTATTAATAACGGATATTCTTGATCACTACCATGGAAGAACAACGGCAAAATTACTCGCAAAATTTACATCAAGTCACCGCTTACTTGCATGGCACGCCAATAGTATGGCGCAAAAGAGATGAAATAAATAATTTCTCTGTAGAGCTTCCCGGTCTTACAAGTTTGATACTGGTGTGTTTTCAGAATGTCTGAAAGAAAGTAGCATGCAGTAGTTTCCATGTGTCTCATCATCGGAATCTGTTTCCAGAAGAGAGTAAATAACACAACTATCAGTCACTAAATTACGGCACTTAAATGAAAGCACCGACTTCTTTATCGTTATTTTTTCCTTCTATTTGAGCGAAACACTTATATTCTTTTGCTTAATTAGAGGATGTACCTGGCTAGTCAGTTGGTCAGCCATGAAAAAGTCTACCAACACAACCTGAATTTTTTATTGATTCGCCAAATAGCATACAACAGAGAAGGAAATATAGATTAGTTGTTGAAATAAGTGATGAGTTACACAGTAGCTAGGCATATAATACAAAAAGTTACAGAAAGTACCTTGTACAATGGAGAGCAAACTATGTTTCGAATAACCCGGAGCAAACAATATCGTGTGGAACGATAGAAGATGTTGAAGGGGCAAATAAGAATCACAAAGAAAATCTGAAAATTGGAGAGAATAATAAAGCTCAAAGAATGGAGTTGTTTCAGATTCATAAAAACATCGTAAGGGTAACTTGGGCTCCAAAAGGGATGGGTTAGTTAAAGATACCTAGACTTGGGAACTCTTAACACGAACTAATAACACCTTGACGTATTTTGTGTATCTAATATAAAGATCAACAGATACTAATTAGTAGGGTACCTAGAATTGAAGTTCGAATATTACTTCGACTAAAAGTACCAAAGCACGTATATGATCACATTTGCTTTTCCCTTCATGAAGTTTATGAATATCAAAATTAAAAAGTTCGAGCATCGAGTTTATTAATGAAAGATAAACAAATATATTATGAATGAGCAAATAACGACGAACCAGAAGGAGGGTTCCTGGAATGGCGTTAACTTGATCAGGGAAAGTGTTAGTAGAGAGCAATATGAGGTGTATAACCATCGCCGCCACCACCGCAGTCATTATAGATGTACATATGAGAAACGCGTCTCTAAATTTAAGCGCGGTACTGGATTTGAACTCAAATATGAAATTGTAGTTAATTCTTGTACTTTTCCACATAAATAGATTGCATCCATACATGAACAGGTGCAAGCTCAGTAATGCAAACATGCTGCAGGTATGAGACACTCGTTATTAGATTAATGCTAGAACTTAGACGTTTTACGTTTTTTTTCTTTTAAGTAATGTTTATAGACTTTTGAAATGTTACACTTTTCTTCGTCTTTGTTCGGCTACTTTTGCCTTAAAACCAGAAAAAATAAGACTACGTACGCGGCTTTATTTGTTAAAAAGCATGTAAAAATAAGCATCCAAAATGGTATATAAGGAGATAAATCGTATGACAAGCATGTAAACCTGAATACGGGATAAACTATTTCCATGTAAGCTCCTTCTGATCTTTGTGAAAACATACCACTTATATGTGCTAAAACTCCATAAATACTAAATAGAGTTACAAAGCAACCTGTGAACAACCCTGCCAAAATAAATAACAGTAACAAGTCAAAAAATAGAATAAAAATTGAAGCCACGTTATAAGTATCAACCCGTAATTATGAATCTATGATGCAATGTGCTCGGAAATATTTTTACTGGTGAAAATTTTAAAAAATGACTTTTTCTTTATTTGTTATATATAGTACTATAATTTATCCCGTATAACCCATGCATTATTGAAAACAAGAGAACGTTAGTAAGATAGAACCCATTCATATTTGTATCACTTATTACTAAATGTACCCAATTATAATCGATTTTCATCCCTTGCCGCTATTTTTGATGGCCAATTGTATATAAATTATGCATTAGTGAAAACATCGTTTTATTTTATTCTTCATGTTGATCACGTATACTGATGACACTACGATGAAAGTTCATTTCTTACATGGTTAATATATTTTTGAGGTTTACTACGATGCTTTGAGCTTAATAGTAAGAAACACATATTTGTATTACTTGTTTAACATTTAGTACATTTTAAATGTTAATGTACAAAAATACCCTCCACTTAAATTTATCCTTTTTAATTCTTTTGTTGTTACTTATCTATTAACTTTTTTTTTTCCTCAAAGTAGTATTTTGAATTTCAAATTTAAATTGTATAGAAAAAAATCAATTGAAGAGAAAAAATAGAGAGCATAAAGAAAAAAATTATGTAAAAAAAAATAGAAAGCATCATATAACATCAATTGATTTTTTTGGAATAATATATAGAGAGATAAAGTAACACATATCATCAAATAACATCACCGTAACATCACATAGAATCATACGGAATCAATTAAACATAACAACGATAGAAACTATCAATCAACATAACAACAATAGAAATTAAATGAGCCTCGTATAGCATCAATGAAAAAAATATAGAGCATCGTATAATATCAATAAAAAAAAAAAAATCATATAACATCAATGGAAAAAAATAGAGCATCGTAGATATATAGCATAAGACGAGTAAAACTCTGTGTCCCTTCGTATGTGTAACCGTGTAAGTACGTAAATATGAATTTGTGGATTGATTAAGGTTTGTCATAGAGGGTTCATGCAGAGATAAACATCAAAAAACATATTCCCAAGAAATTAGGAAATGAGCTGAGACTATAAACTTAGTGGATGGACATAATTAAGGTTATAGTTGGCATATTTACCCGTATATGTAATAGAGATTAATTAAATAAGTTTTTTATCATGTTTTTTTTCATAATTAAGTATCTAGCTATGTATTAACTATTAAGTGATAATTTTCCCTATACTTTTACCAATAGCAGGATACATATTTTGATTATTCAACAAAGGGCGATTAGGTAAATTTAGTGTTCAACCTATAATGACACGTTTGTAAAGTCTAAAAGTAATTAATAGAGATTCCAACTAAGAAAGCATTGAATATTAAATTAATCTTATGGTGATTATGAAATTAATTGAAAATGACCAATCCATCACTATGTATTAAATATTGATTTGTGTATGTGTTTAATTAGTGAGTGCGCATAAGGTAAGAAAGAAAATTTACCAACGAAGAAAGTCACCATGTGGGATTCCTTATTATGCTGAGGTCTTAAGAATTTCATTGCCTTTTTTCTATCACTATTTGCAAAGTGCTTTGTGAATAAGGACTCCACTTCGTCCATTAGTCTAACCACCTAATTATCACAAAGAAATATATTGTTAATAATTACTAATGCCTAAGCTAGTAAAAACAAAATAGCTATTCTTAACTTTTTTCCATACTACAATAAAGTGTATGATTTCGGACTAAATAATGTTTAACTAGTAACATGCAATTTGAGTTGTAATTCCATAGCTAAGTGCGTTTAGACATACAACCATAACACGTTTGAGGAAATGTAAATTGTAATGGCAACTGGATATTTGATACGTTTGGAAGACACTGATTGCCCCTTTTTGAAATTATGTTTTGAAATACAAATAAAATAAAATTGCTAGCAACTATATTTACTCCCAATTAATATACAGTATATGCTCTTAAGAATTAATGTATACCCGAATATGTAAAAATTATTAACTGAAGTATTACCTTGTCAGAGCTGATAAAATGAGATCTCTTTACTACTTGAAGGTAGTTTGTTGATGCTTTCTGCTTTGCTACCTGCGAAAAAATCAAACATAATTCGTGTCACCACCAAAAATCCAATTATTTGGAGAAAAAAAATATTACACGTAGTTTTCTCATTTTAGTACGTTATTAATTTCATGATAACTGCCATTCGAAACTATTAAATTAAGCTAGCGAGCGAGAAGCCGCATTCTTCAAACTAAGTTATCGAGTTCGATTTCCACCATGAAATGAAATAAATTTGGAGAATTTAAAGTATATAACCACTCCTAACTCAAACGCCGACTAGTTTTTATTTTATAATACACCTACTTATTCACAGGATTGGTGAATAGTGAAGATATAAAGAGAGATTTTTGACAGAGACCTTCGCAGATACTTAATGTGAATCATTGATTTACCCTCATATACATGATCTGATGATCCATATTGAGGCTCTGCGAGAGTGTATGTCAAAAAGTTTCTCCTTATATCACCCCTCATTGGCGAATACATGTGAAATTGACCTAAAAAGCCAGCTAAAGGAGATAATCTATCCATCAAGTTACCAAAAGAAAGCCTAATTTAAGAACATCTCAAAAATTTCGTAAATTTCATCGTGTAATAAAGGTTACTTACCTTGTCAAATTTCTTAAGTATCTTGGTGAAAGCCACCATATTTAGGGAGCTGTCAAACCCAAACAAGAGCCAACGTTAATTAAAAACATGTAAGATAATTAAAACACAGCGAAATTAGGCCCTCACAAGTCGCAACATAATTATAGAAATTATAACTATCAATGGCTAGTTAATGACGGCGAGCTTAGGTACTTTTACTTGGTAATATATGTATAACTCGTTATATAAGATCTTATCTCAACTCGAATTAAATCAAAATTCAATCCGCGGGATAAGTTTAATTCTTGGAAGTTCATCAATTGATAAAACATATTGATTAAATGACTTACCTGTATGTTTTGATCAACCCAAGTCCCCGATAAAGCTCCACAAATGCACCTCTAATCATCTTCTCAGCACATTGTATTTTCTTCTTATTAATGAAATCTCCTTGCCCATCTTTCTTTGGATTATTAACTAAATCTTCCCAAAGCATAGATGTAACCGCTGAAATAGTCCTTGTTGGTGTAGTGGCCGGAATATCAATCCTCATTATTGTCTTAGGTTTTCCATTTTTCGTTTTCCCTCTTGTCTCAGCTCCAATTAAATTTATGCCATTTTTCTGGAGCACGGAAATTACGTCATCCGTTTGTGATGAGTTTTCAGTGGGGCTACTGCTCAAATCAGCTCGACTCGAATCTGCAATTTTGGTATTAATTACTAATTTTCAATAATTGTCCTACTATAGTTGCATTGACTAACCAAAATATTCCTACTTATAAATGATACATTCAATTACTAAGTGTGGTTCTCTCATGTGCAATTCTAGTAGTATTACTTGATAAGTAATTGCTTAATATCCAACAATTTCATTAGTTATACTCAATGTTTTAAATAGCGTTATCGTTACCGTAACGTTTTTTCGAGAGAAACGCTAAAAGCGCAAATAGCGTTGCTACATAGCGTTTTGCGATGTATTTTTTTTTTGCCTAAATACATATAAATATAGCATTAAATTCAAAACATCTAATAAAAATTAACTAAATATATATAAAAAATTGTAACTAATAATCACAAAAATGATTATACTTGAGATGTCAGAGTATTTATTTTGTTTGCAAGAGTTTTGGGGTTTGATTTTCTTTAAGCTCCAATAATTTCATTAAAATTTTGACCAAAAATAATAATTTTTTTTTTTTTGAACTGCACCCGCTATAGCGTAAATAGCGTTTCTATAGCGCGGATTTAGCGTTTTTCCATCCAAATAGCGTTTTAGCGTTGCGTTTTTCTTTCAAAAACCACTATATCGCATAACGTTGCGCAACGTTGCAAACATTTTAAAACAGCAGTTATACTTCATTATATTCACGGATAAAAGTTACATCATATATATACCAGTAATTTTGATGAAGGTCCCCCCTCTTGTAATATTTAGACGTTTGTTTCACAAGATTTGATAGTGACGGGCGGATATAAAAAGAAAAGTAGTTTTCATGCAGATTAAAGGGTATATATTTACAACTTTTATATACGATTTTATACATCTGGATTGGTATTTTGAAGGGCATAAGCTTTTAGTCAAACATGAAACATATAGTCACAATTGTTCAACATCAAAATATTAGCCCTAGATGGGATACTATATATATATAAAGAATGCCTTTTTTTGGGTAAAGTCTTCTACCCCATTTCTATCTCTTTCTGTGCCTCTTTGCTTATTTTATTCAAAAAAAAATTCTAAAACACTTGAAAAAAATTGTACAATTACTATAATACATGTATCAATACATTCCAATAATTATTTTTAAAAGAAAATCCACACAAAATTTATTTTGGAATAAATGTATAAATTAGTATAAATTAAACATTGAATATTAAAAAAATTGTCTAAATCAATATTATGTTCAAATGTTTTAAAATTTGAATACAATATAATATAAAAGTTTATAAAGTTGGGGTATAAGTTGTGAAAATTTAAAATTTGAGTGAAAATAAACAAGGAGTGACGAAAGGAGATAGAGAATAGGAGATAAAAGATTTGGACTCTATATAAACTCATCGACGAAATCTTAATTATTAGTCTCAAGAAATGAAATAACAAGCTAGCAGCTTGTTTGACAAAAGTCCATGATCTTGATATTATCACATTAAGGAAAGTATATATAACACGAAATTTCTGGGATATGGTAACTTGGTAAGTGGAAGAAATTCACATCTCATGAGGTTGATGATCTTAACTGAATGACCATCATGACCAATTTCGTACGCAAAGAAACTTTACAACATAAATTTGTCAAAAGAAATGTTTCCATTACCAATATGGTACGTTGAATTCACGTTTTAGTCCCAACCAAAATAGGCTCTTGCTAAAAAGGTTATAAATAATCATTAACAGCTAAAATTGTAACACATATAGAGTGACGGCATCCCCATATGATCAAGGATTGCCACGACAACCCCATAATTTTAAAAAATAATTTTTTTTATTACTTTTTTTCATAATAATTTATATATACGGTATTCTAGCAACCCCTTAAATATTTTTTTTAGCAACTCATTTCAAAATTATATATTGTTAGTGCAATAACGTATCATAATTTTTTTGGTGGTGTGTATTTTAATTGAATTGAATATACTGAAATTGTATAATAGATATTTAATTGTTCGTATATATCTATTATTTAATATACGTTTGGTTTTTTTCAGGTTTTTTTTCATATTTTTTTACCTTCGTATTTTAATCTTTTTACTCTTTATAACTTGATTTTTTAAATTTAACTTTTGTATTTTTTGGCTTTCTATTTTATTTATTTTTTAGTCAATTTTGAAATTCTGAAACTTTCGACACATGACTGCACATGACATTACTGATGTGGGTTTTTTTTGGAGTTTGAAAAAATTGAAATCAAATACATTTTAATCAAGAAACCAATATAAAAAAATAATAAAATATGGTAAAAAAATGTACAAAAATCCAACTTTTCCGTGTTTATACTTTGAAAAATACTATGCGTTTTTTATTAATTTTGACAACACTACATATTTGGTTCTGTTTCCGCCCCTGCACCTATAAGTTTATGAGGTACCCTATTTTGTATATCCTTCCAATATTTCATCAAGAAATTTGAGCCACTCACCTGAGAAATCCGAGTTTCTCGGCGAAGACGAATAAGACCGTTGAAGAAATCCATAACCTCCAATTTTTCGACGCCTATCGCTTAAAACTTGCTTTAGATCGAGTAGAATCTGCAGTTGCTTGTTGAGTAGCTCTCCTCTCTCGAGAAACTCACTCTCTTTTGTTTTGTAAAATCGGTTCACTTTATTAAGTTCTCCGTCCAATATCTCGAAAAAGGACTTCACCTATAGGTTCAAATTAGGGGAAGTTAATTAATCTTGGTACTTTTATATGCTCATGCATGATGGGTAACAGAATTTCATGATGAATGCAATTGAAATACAAGTTTAGCATTTTGGGTAATAATGAAGGTGATGAAAAATTAGTCAAATAAAACAAATAGATACCGTAACCTTAATCCATCTTTAGTTTCTCACTTGAAAGGCGTGACAATGAAGTCTAGATGTTAGCTAAAATTGAGTCTATTTTTTTTGGATTACTAAGAACAACGACACCGTGTGGGTTATTAATTATATTAAAAATTCAACAAGTGTCGCGAACCCGAAATGTTAATCTTATTAAGAAACTTAACGGGTTAAAAGTTTTGCACCTCGTCTTCCTCGGAAAAGAGTTGGACGAGCTCGGTCTCATATTCTTCTCCTTCTTCTTCTTCATCTTGTCCTCCAGTAATTATTCTCTTCACCTACAATAATAAGTAGATCTGTATCATTTTACATATTAATTAGAAATACATGTCAATTCACAACTTTTTATCGTGTCTTTTTCGGTTTCACCATTCACGAGTATTGCATGACTATACATCGACATTAAACTAGCCTTCTATATAAAATATATATAATATTATTACTTAAATTTCTTCCACCTCGAGCAATAACGTGTGTTAGTGGAACTAAACTTATAAAGTTAAAAAAGTGCTACGCAAACAAACAAATTGATACTGAACTATTTGTTAAGCGGAATATAGAAGAAAGTAAATGGCTCTTGATTTCGTACACATTATTTCTAACCATTTCTTATTTCAAACATATACTCCAAGTAATATTATTAATTCACTTATATACTAGAAATGGTATCTCTTTAATTAAGCCATTTTATGTTTCTGTTAGCTAGGCTTGTGAAATTTAAGTCATCTTCTTCCATGTAAATGAGCATCTAATTTCGAAAATTAATTTAGCAAACATGTTTTTCTTGATATACTTAAAGTAATAAAGTGCATTGCGAATTTAAGCAAATTTTGCTAAATATTAATACTCATATGATTATATAAGATTTTCTTCTATTATATCCCGATTAATTAATACCATTAATGCGTCAGGTTTGACTGATTATGACGTCCTTATTATTACTTTTGAACTGTAAGACACGTGACTTGACATGATATTGGTACCAGATATTCATGGAAATATAAAACAAGTCTTTTTTTTCGTACGTGTCTTAATTTATGAGATTTAATCTCCCCCATAATTATTGTGCAACATTGAATTAACTCTTCCTAACAATAGGATTATACGCATGACAATGGTAAAAATATCCGAGTTACTTAAAAACCAAAATAATAAGTTTTTTTCTTTTTCGATGGCTGAAAATATTGAAATTGAACTATATATGTTTTTAAAAAAAAATGAGGCGAAATCCACCAACCTGAAAATATGAATATCTCAAACGTCAATTTAAAATTTGACCACTTACCATATTTATTATATTCCCCTTCATAACATGATTTGTTCATCTTTTATTTCAATATTTACAATGTTACTACGAAACCTTAACCTAATTAATTACTTGAGAATCATGTCTCTATTTGGCTTATTTTTGTTCCCTTTTGGCTTCATTTATCGCCATTTTAAAAAAATAAAAATAGTTATGATTATAATCATGAATTGGGAAAAGAAAAGGTTTCTCTGGACAAAGATAGAAAGGGAATTATAGTGTGTACCCTAAAGTTCAGAACTCGACCAATCACATCTTTGTGTTTTATTGAGTTGACATAATAAAAAATAGTGCACCGGTTTATAAGGTTGTTTTTCGCTTATTTTTGGAATTGTGATGATATTATTTTCGGGGGATGAAAGTTAAATATTCCAAATCAATAAATAGATTTAAAACACCAAAGAAACTACTAAAATGTACCATCAAAATAAATAATTGGAAAGTTAATCCAATATGACCCTTTACCGAACATGTAAATATTTTAGGCAAGTTAGTCTATGGTAGTTTTCGTACCTATGCGGTTAAGCAAATGAACAAAGCATGAAAGCTAAGTGACAAGTCCCCCAATTTAATGCAACAAATTTTCATGGGTCGATGGTGATGCATGAAAATATATAGATCCTTCAAAACTTGCTTAAAATATATAGTGATAATGCACTAATATTGGAGAAACATGAAAAGTATTTCTCCCTTTCGTGGTTTTATAATATAACTCTAATTAGAAAATAAAGAAATGAATATTAAAAATGAAATGAAGAGTATGTATTACAATTAATACGGAGTTACATTTCTATAAAATCAGAAAGTTTATCTGAGTTAAGTCTAAAAATTTCTTTGTTCCAAAAGAGGAAAGAGTATAACTTAAAATCTGAACCTCAGAATGCAACCCTTATAAAACGAAAAAATATATATAAGAAAAGAATAACTTGAGGTTATAAGCTCTCTTCAAACAAGCCCATAATTAAGTATAGAAAAGTTTGTGCTTGTGTAAGAATGGGAGTAATATTTTTGGTGTTCATATATATATATATATATATATAGACCTGGATGATATCCGTTTCCTCTCCTCGAGTTCTCAATTTATTCACGAGGGATCGCACAGGGTCGAAAATGGACATTCCGAAATCGAGGTTAGAAGGGGTATTTAATATTTGCTTAGGCTTTCGTGAGAGTTTTATCTTCTTCACATGTTTTTTCAGCTGCCAATAGTTTACAAAAGCCTCTTTCCACTCGGGTATGAGCTGAGCCTCTAACTCCTTTGAAAACTTCACCATTTGTTTTTGTAACAACAAAAATGTGAAGATGAGAGGGTTAGGAGTATAGGGGTGAGTGTTCGTGATGGTTTATTTATATAGAGAATATGAGAGGGAAATAGAGATTACTTGTATAAGCTAGGGTCTAGTCAACATGGGAAGCAGAGTACCTGACTCTGAGTCAGTGTTACTCTGCTTTCCACAGTTATTGGATCTGCTACGGCATTAATAAAATAACAGATCTAATGGCTATGGAAAGCAAAGTAATCCTGACTCAGAGTCAGGTACTCTGCTTCCCACAACATGTCAAATTTTTTTGTTTTTATTTTTTTTGTTTAGAATATGTCTTTTTCCTTTCCATTCTGACTTGATATGACCAGATTTTTGTTTCGGTTAACTTATCTAATTTTAAATATGAATGGGGAAAAAAGGGTAAGTTTAACTTGCAAAATATTAAACTAATTTCATGCTGCTCATTAATTAATCACCGATTATCATTCCAACACTGGACAGGTTATTTAATCAACTTAAAGTTAATTATCACTCCAGAGTCCAGAGTACTAGATCCAAGAATATTCATGTTATGCCAAATGATCTTACGGAGTAAATTAATGTTACTAGTCTAAATTCATTAAAAAAAAAGTTCAATCAGTGACGGATTTTAACAGATTTGGCGACGAATTTTGTTATTTCGCGACGGATTTTGTTATTTCGTGACGGATTTTATTATTTTGCGACAGATTTGGCCGTCACTGTTTGAAGTTATTTTTGTAATGATTAATAATGGAGCAGTCATGGTTTATCATTCCAGCTCATTTTTTAGTTTGAATTTGTTTCTTAATAAGATCGATTTGACCAATTCTTAATGAAAAATTGTTCTCCACTATTTATTTAAAAGAAAAAACCTTTTTAGGTCAACAAACTTCCAGTATTATGTCATAAATTAAATCTGGACCAAACTTGAGGTCCGAAAGAGGTGGGTAATTAACCACATAAATGCCTATAAGGTCTTTTAAACTCACCATAAACGCATATTTATGCGATTATATATAGTCATCTTCAATTTACGGCAATTATGTACGCATAGCCTCGCATTACATAGCCTCCGGCAATTACTGTATATATCATACCATTTTGATATACGTTTTGTGTGTGTGTGTGTGTGTGTGAAAGAAAGGCAATCCCTCCATGTATGTTTCTCTTTTCATTAATCATTCTGCTTAGCAAAATTTGTCTTGTCAACTTATGCAATGAGATGCATAAACTTTGAACTTTCATGAATACTGTCGAGATTTACAGCCGGAAATGTACATTTAAAACTTCGATTAAATTGAAATCTTAAACTATTTTTCTAATTTTTTAGTAGTCATGATCTAAAGTTCACTATGTCCAAGACAGACATAACATAGAATGTATGCAGGGAAGGAATTAGTTGAAGACACCTCTCCTCCAAAAAGAAAAAAATTACGAAAAAAGTTCACATATGTGGTATGAAAAATATATATACAATATCGGCCCCTTCCATTTGACATTTCTGGTTCCGTCTTAGCTCCGCCAGTAATCATGTGCTTTCATTGATATACTAACAGATCGTCCGAGTATCTTTATCAACAAATAACTCATAGACAATAAGAAGAGCAAACTAACATAATTAAGCTAGTCAAATGAGAAAGCTTAAGCAAAAAGCCTCCCTCAAACTTTGAGCATAAGTCTGAATGTCGTCCAAGAAGCTACGATCATTGCAGAACCAACACCTTTAGCAACTGATTCGGCCCTATTTTGCTCTCGCTGTAGATCCAAAATAACCAAGCTCTTGAAAATACAAGTATCGACTCATATAATGTAGTAATATTGATCACTACAAAAAGAAACTTGACAATTAACAATATTACTGATTAATGAATGATTACAAATTAGTGGGTTGTTATGACATAGCTCAATCATGAGAATTTCCTTGCTTGCCACCAATTAATATTTATAAAAAAAATACTCCGATGGCCCTTAATTTGACACGGATTCATTTGCATTCAAGAACTTCATCGATTTATCAAAAGTAAAACTACCTTCCTGTTTTCATCTTATGCCTAAGGACGTGTCGTATTAGCTTTTCGTGTTATTTGTATAGGTTTTATTATAATCTCAGTTGATGTGAGTCTGCAAGGACTCTTACTTACTAGTGCTAATAAAATTACCTTCTCTAATAATTTACTACGACTTAAGGTGTCTGGTGGCATAGCATTTCCAATGCGACCCCATAAAAAATTTGAAAAATACCACACTTCGGAAAATCCCTGCAAATTTACAAAATGCTTTGTAAAAAAAAAAATTCGAGGCTGAGTACCGAAATAGAAAATCCATACGGACTACTGGTCGACAGCTGAATCACAAAGTAAAGAAAGAGTTTCTTTCTAAGATGTGTGTAGTGGTACGTACAAACGACAAATGCTACATGTATCTTTACGCTTCCACAGTACGTAAAAGAAAATGAAACTACATTTCCCTTATTATCCCATTCATTTTTTCTATCATCTTAGTTAAATATGAATTAACTAAACCGATTGTAAGTACTGCATCAGTTATAGTTCGATATGTATATAGTAATATTTTGATTCTCAAACTGCAGTTTTTATTTAAAGAAATTAAACTACGTACTATCAAATACGTACCAATTCGCCACTAAAGAGAACCTTATCCTGTTATCCACCCTTTCTAACATTTTTTTTCTCTTATAAGAACAAAAATAAACATGCTATAATATAATCCTCCTATTAGAGGGCAAACTTTTAAGTATGGAAAGAGAAGATTCCATGGATATGCCAAAAGGAACTGCTACTAATTAAGTATATATCATACTTAATTTCTAAATCTTCACTTATAAGAAATTAGCAACATATGCTTTAGGCTGCACTTTTGCTACCCAATAACAATCACGTCTTTTCGCACTACTACAAGGCCATTTTTCAGAAGAAATTTGCATTATATTTTTAGGCATTCGGAAATGAAATTTTTTTAACATCCCCATCCTTTTTTTCCCCTCTTAATGAATCTGTGTACACTAAAACGACCGAGACCAGCTAAATTCCTACTTAAAATTAGTTCTATGGTAGTATGTTTCATTATTTCTACTTTTCTTCTTAGAGGCGTATAGTTTTGTTTCCCCTCCAGATTGCACATTGAAAGTTTATTAAGCTATATATATGCAACAATTTATTGGTACCTTTTTAGGGGTGAGAGTATATATAACTTAACAGTTTAGTTTTTTCAGGTAAGAAAAGGAAACTAAAACCCAGAATATAGACTGGCAAATCAAATGAACTATTTCAAGCAAGCCAAGTCTAGAAGGTGAAATGAAACAAATTTCTCATTAAAACGGAGGACATTGTTGTGCTAGCTAATTATGCACCATCCAAATATCCAATTTTGCATCATATATATAACTGTAAAAAAATTAAAAAAAGTGGTACTCGTAATATCTCTAGGTTAAAAATCCAAACACTTTTTATATTCTATTATTAATTGATCACTATAAGGTCTCATTAATTCAAAGGAGGATTGATTTTAATTTTAACTTTTTTTCGTTTGTGTCTGCAACCATAATATACTCAAGATTGTTTTGTAATCCATACTTGTGGCTATACTTGACCGGTATCTTCCTTAGTGTCCATTGTGTTCCCTTCCTTATGTATACAGAGATATCATTAAATAAGGAGCCATATACACAGGGGCGGACACCGGGGGTGGCTGGAGTGGGCGTGGTCATTCGGCGGCTATTTTCAAATTTTATTTTAAATTTTATTTTTTTATGTGTAATTTCAAATTTTCTAAAATATATACATTGATAGTTCATCCTAATTAAACAAAATAGTTGTTAATGTAATGGTAAAATTTGTTTAAGTTAGTAGAAAATTAGAAGTTTAAATCATGTTACCTGTTTTTTTTCTAAAATTTTATGTTTTTTACCTTGAAATTACCAAATTTCGTAAATGACCATTGTATTTTCTTAAACAGGATTACTAAAAAAATTATTTTATTAACCAATACCGTTTGTGTTAAGTTCATATTTATTTTATGTTATGTTAAAAATATTTTTTTATTTTTTCATTAGAACCTATTTATTTTATCTTCTATTCGATATATTTTTTATACCATGACCTCCCAAAAAAATTATCCTGCTTCCGCCCCTACATATACACAATCGATTTCTTAATTTTGTAAAAATGCGTGCATGTATTTTTTTCCACCATCGATCGCTCAGTACATTTCCTAATGTGTGTTCCACATGCATGTTTCGAGAGCACGTATGGATATATTAATTGTACGCAATGCAGGTGTTCATTATAACTTCCTTATTATCATATTTGGAAAATTAAAAAAAAATTGTAACAAGCCCTAGAAAATGACTACAATTGACTTAGACGACTACAGAATCATTTTTTTTTTGGGTGCAAGATGAATCTTCTTCTAATGCATATGTGACAGAAATACAGTAATTGGCTTATGTAATACACTACTTTTTATCAATTGCTTATGTCAAAATATGGAACAACAGTCTCCATGATAGCGTAAAACAAATCCGATAAATAACCGCAATAGCAAGTGCATAAACACTATGAGCTTATTAGTGGCAACAAAGGGCAAAAATCTACTACACTCACAAAGATTAATTATTAGCATTCTCAAGCTCAAAATGAATTTTCTTTGATGGTCCTAACCTTATTCCTTATTCTTCCTAACCACAAAAAATCTATCTTATTTCTATAGGAGTTTTTCAATATAATTTTGAAATATTTGCAACTCTGCAAAAAAAGATATCAAACTTAGCAACCTCAGGAAGAAAAAAAAAATTGCTCCCCAATTGCGTGATTCACCCTTCATATAATTTTGAGAATTCTTTTTTCTCCATGAGAAAATTAAGAACAAACATAGGAGGAAAAAATTGGAAAGCGAAACTTGCTCTACTGAATAATGCTAGCTAAGAATGACACAATGAGCAAAATTGTTATAGTATAATCAAACTTCAAAACTTGCATTTCTCCATACCCGTTTTCTTGTTTCTCAATTACGGTTTTTCATTTCCTGAATTTTTTTATAAGTAAATTTATCAGAGAAATTTAAACTACCTATCTCGTTTCCGTTCTCGATGTCGCTCCTCGATTTTGTTTTGTTGTACTAGCAAAGATTGTAACTATCTTGCAAATTATTCAATAAAATGTCAAGACAATATTTAATAATTTTGAGAATTTGCATAATTGTGTGAAATTTATAACAGTTATAGAAAGTATCGATTGTAATTTGTTAGACAAGTCGCCCCAGGTAGTGTGGAGATTCGTTCCATCTATTCATGACCTAGTCAAGTTAATACTATACATATGGAATTTTGATCATTTTCCATTGACAAATCACTGTTACTTTCCAGTATTAATGTCTCTAAATATGCTGATGAGAGATCTACAGTTCAAAGCTACTGTCTTTTTCAACAATTGTTGAAATGAAAGGTGACCTATAAAAATACAACATGATAATACCAAAAGGTCTAATTAAACTCTAAACATAAAGGATTCAACCAAAAACATATGAGATAATTTTTCCATTTGAAATTTACTTCACGGTGTTTCGGATTCTTATATTCATTTCTATTACAAAAAAGAAAGAAGGGAAAAAGGAGAAAAAAAAATAACAAAAGAGAAAAATTAAAGTGCTCTAAAAAATGAATTCTTTTTATGTAATTTATTTAATTATATTGTACTATATTCGTGCTAGCTAATAAGAGAAAGACCATAGCCACACAGCTTATTAGTGGAGGTGTCTGCTTACAAACTTTGATGATGACACACACCACTTGACAAAAGCAAGCAAAAAAAGAAGAAAAAATAGTGGGTGCAACGTAGAGCTAGCTAATGGAACAGCAATTTCATAGTGAAAATTGAAAAATCACCAAGCTTTATACAAATTTAGTAAACGAAGTGCAATAAAGTGATGTTATTGGGGGCCATATTTTTGTCCAAATGTCCAATAACCTGCAGTTTTTATGGAATTTCTTGATTTAAGTGACATTCTTTTTATGAAATTATTTATATCCATAATCCATGATTAAATTTGTATACAAAGATAAGCAGTTAAATAATTAAACGTGACAGTATATGCATGCAACCGTGGACTCCAATTCAATATACTAACACTGTAACACATAACATATTTAAAACGTAATTATATTGGTTCATCTTATATAATAGTTAAGGAGCAGGCTAATAATCTTTGAATGATGATCCAGTTGCATAATGTACCGATCGAGCTAGCTTTAAAATTTTCCACTTTTTAATCGTCTCAGTGGGAAAGGGCGAAAGAAGAAGAAACGAAATAACGATGAGAAAATGGCCTAACATCTATAATTACAAACAGCAAGCGTCGCTATTGAGAAATGGAGTAAAATTGAACGTCACACGCATTATGTAGGTGTTCTGACTAGGCGTTTTTTTCTGGAAAAAATCAAACCAAAAAGATCCTAGAGAAAGTGCAATGGAATAAAATTGATCATAGCTAGTTCACTAACTATTTCTTTTCCAAATAGGGTCCGAACTATTGCATTACAAGGTGAATACAGCACATCACACGATAATTCTCTGAGTCTTATCCAGCTTAAAAGCCGAATCCCGTACTTGCTTCCGGAAATGCATAAAGCAAAAGAATATTCATGTAAATGTATAGAAAGTTATTTCCCCTTGAGGCCATGTTTGGATAAGAGAACAAGAAAATATGCATGCGCTTGATCCTGATTCCTGAACAAGTTGATAACATTCAAGTATAACTGTCAACTGAGTAATATAACTATATCTAAAATAATATGCTGGATTCTAACGTTTGGTGACGTTGATGGCGAAAAATATTCGGAGGAACTATACTAACAATACGAGCACCCGGTATAGATTCAACACTACAATGTTATGAAGATATAATCAACACCCACATATATCATATATTCAAAGTTTCTAAGCCATTTGGTCCAGTGTAGGGTATGTGCAGAATTTTCCCTCGAGAAAGATTTTCATTCAAATATTTAATTTATAAACTTGAGAATATTGTTTATAGCTTTTTCAGAAATGAGAATTGCACCAAACCAAGCTTTATGAGGGTCCTTTAGCTTCTATATCGATCTAGCGTTTTTCCTGAAAACTCCAAAAAAATATTCCGGAAATTGGCATATATATGTCCAAAATATAGCATATAATAAAATGTTGTTCTGGAAATAAAAACATCAAATGCTTTCCCTCCAAAAAATCACCATTTTCAGTCCCTAAACCGATTTTGATGAAAATGAAATTATTGCTAGTTTAGACTCGGAATGTTACAAACTGCCATACAGGTAGTAAATGTTATATACAGAATTTCATTTGGATCTCTAAGACTTGGGCTTTATTTGACTGGGCTTTTTTCTTTAGCTTGGGCTTTATTTCTCTCAAGTAGTTACCTATTGATGAGCATTTTTTTTTTTGGAAAACGCACTAGTGCAAGTTTATATTTCATTTTACTTTTTATTCAGATTTCAAAATACATTTCTTGACCGGAAAAAATTATGTTTACTGTAACTCTGAGTGGTTTACGATTTATGTAATGCATTACTATTTTTCAACAATTAAGTTACTGTTTTAATTGAGTACCTAACGTTAAAATATAATGGAATTGCACTCACATTCTCTCATATATCACATAGTAAGTGCAATTATGTCAACATATCTCGAAAATACATCGCGAAATGTGAGATATAGTAACTGCAATTTTACCGATTTATACTGTCAAACCCTCAATTGGACGAAATATGTACATCAATACTTCAATAGGGTAATGTTAAAAACTGTACTTTAATAACTAATTGTTAACCACTAAACATATTTTTTCTTTTTTCTTGACCCAACACCCGAGAATATTATTTCTCATGCTTCCACCAAAACACAATTCATCCGAAAAGGTTAGGTCCGACAAGATATCTAAAGCCTCTTTAAAGCCTTAATCATCTTTTAAGAAGTTCTAAAAGATTTAACGAGCCTCCGAAGTATATGTGAGATAGCCCTAGCGAGACTTCATAGGTCATTAATCTTAATTTTGTTAGCTTCATAAAAACTTTCAACATAGAGTATGTCTTAAACACGAGGTTGAAACCAATTTAACACACAAATGTTGTCAAACATTAATTCATTCACTTAAGTTTAAGAAATTTTCTCAAACTCAAAACGACAAATTTATACCAGTGGTATACTTATAATTAAGTAGAAAGTCAAGCAAATACAAATATATGTAAAGATGACAGCTAAAAAAATCTATAAATTCTGAATTTTAATTATTTATTTGGTATTTATTTGGTAATTTATAGTTTAATAATGCCAAAAAATATATATAAAAGTTCAAATTGTACTGATTTTTTTAACAGACAATTTAGAATTAAAATAAAATGTTGATTAAAAAAAAAACGTAACCAAAAAATCATTTCGAATCGTAAAAACGGAGGGGTGTCCCAATAACTCTCCAATACCTACGGCCATACCCCCTCCTATAGATATAGATGTCATTAGTCCATCGTGGATATATATGACTATTGATTTCTCTCATTAAATGTGTGTCAATTACATATATCTTTACCAAATGGTCTACGATTGTATCAATACCAAAGAAAAAAATCATAAAAAAACACAAAAAACATAGATTAGAATTAAATAATATTTAATACATAGAATAGTCTCGCAATTTGCTTTAATTAGAGTAATTAATTAGAGTTTTATTACAGAGGTCCGTCGATCTACGTCGATATATATCGATCAAATGAGTATTGATTTTTTTCATTGATCATGTGTCAAAAAGTTTATGATTATATCATTACAAAAAAATCTACGATATTTAATACATTGAGTAGTCCCGTAATTTGCTTTAATTAGAGATTTTATTACATAGATCCATCGATCTACGTCGATATATATCGATCAAATGACTATTGATTTTTTTAATTAAACATGTGTCAAAAAATTTATGATTATATCATTACAAAAATATCTACGATTATATCAATACCGAAGAAAAAGTCATGGAAAACACTAATTAAAAGATAAAAACAATTAAATAATATTTAATACATTGATTAGTCCCGTAATTTGCTTTAATTAGACATTTTATTACATAGGTCAATCTATCTACGTCGATATATATTGATCAAATGACTATTGATTTTTGTAATTAAACATGTGTCAAAAAATTTATTATATCAATACCAAAGAAAATATTTAAAAAATCACAAAAAAAAATAAATACAATTAAATAATAATAAATAATACATTGAATAATCCCGTAATTTGGTTTAATTAGAGTATCATTGTATTATAATAAGTCAACACAAGTCAAATGAGTCTGCCCAATTTAACCAATTTTTTCTAAAAATACATCCACACATTTATATTATATTAATTACAATAATATCAGATAAAAATATAAAAAATAAAAACTAATAAAACTATTTATCACTGTTTAACAACCAAAAATTATTTTAAATATTAAACTATATTTATTTTTGTATTATCCACGTATTTAACCCTATTTCAGCCTGATATTATAATATTGTCGTAATGAATAGTCCCATAATATATAACAGGGTTTATCAACCTTTTTGGTTTTATTGCGAAAATATATCACTCTCACATAATTTCTCCCATTGTTCTCACTCACAGGTATTAAAATCACCTTTTTTTATCTTATAAAGATTGTATCTTTTAATTTTACAAATGTATGTATATATTCATAGCTTTCATTTGGTTATTAGTTATTTTCCTAATGGATTGAATTTTGTGATTTTTAATGTTAGTTAATGAGAAAAAACCTTACCCTTTTTTCTTTGATGGATTTTAATTTCAACTGTTCTTGTGGGTGTGACAAAGATTGGATTTTTAAGGAAATTAAAAGGGCTTTAAGCTGTTAAAATTGTGAAATTGTAGAAACCCCCCAATTAATTTAGTAAACAAAAAAAATTGTAATTGCTTAATTTTTACCCTTAGATCCGGAGTTTTGGCAGTAATGAGTGTTTTGAACATTAACCCATAATGTATTTAGGTTCACTCACATTTGATGATGTTTAAGGGGCATTGTTTGGTTGTAGTTTTAACTTTTTAAGCTCGATATTTTGCTATTTTTTCTCATAAGCATGCTTTTTTCGGGAGTATGTGAGGAAATGAGTTTCGTTTAGGGAGTAATTCTTATGTGTGGTGTAGGAAGATATAATGTTAAAAGCTTAGAACTGAACAACTTTGAATAAAATGCATGGTGAAAAATTGAATTTAGCGCGGGAATTAGAAAAAATGAGATTTACATTCTGAAGTATACACTTTCAACACAATTTGTGGCCAAAAAAACATGTCCAGTGGTTATGTTCGTGAGAATTAGATAAACAGTTTAGTATGACTTTCTAGATAAGCAAATTGATTGTTGTAGCAAAGGACTCGGACTATGTGGGTAGTGTATGGATACAATGTAATATACGAGCACGTTGTATACTTTTATGTCAGTAAAAAATTTGTTTCGATTTGAAGTAGGGTATGAAAACAGTTTCGTAAACAAGTTGCGAATACACTAGGAAAAATAGAAGATTGCAGAAATAATTTTGAGTAGAATGCTTATCAGATCCGCAAAATATATGTTTTGAGAAAGTGTTTTGTTTCTGTTGGTTTTAATAGAGATCTCATTATAATTAATTAGTAGTTTCAATAGGTTTCCACCCTGTTTGGTTTTATGCCTGATAAGGACATCTTTGTATCGGTTAGCTGTGTAAACCCGATCTTTAGCTCCTTGGGGTTAAACATTAACATTAATAACTCTCAAAATGCTACAACAAAATTGTAAACCTGCTTAGATGATTTTGGACCTCTATTATTTTGTAGAACTCGAAAAGAAGCTAGATACGCTTAAGATAGGTATGAGTCGTATAGAGAAGTAAATCCTAGACTTGGTGTTTCCATTTACATTATCATAGTTTATTAAAGCTTTACTGACGTAGATATTGCCGATACAGAGATACTATAGCTGATATAATTCTCTACTGTTATTATTTTTCTTTTCAGTTTCATCATATGGGAACCCAATTAGATGAAGATATAACAGATGATATGGCGGATTTCAAGATTCTGGTTAACGACGCCTCCGTTAAGGTGGCAAGGGTAAGATGTGTTGGTTATATATGTGGTGGTTATATCATTGTCTGCGCACAATTTAATGTATTATTAGGTTGGAAAATTATTTTTTCTTAACTTTTTTCAAGGCTCTTTCTATTCAACTATAAACGGATTCTGTAGTTTTTGTATTAAATGCTAGTAAGTTTTCTATTCTATAATAGCAGAAAGAAATATCCTCATTAGGTTTCTCTGCAAGTTAGTTTCTTGCTGACAGTGTGAGATTTTCTTGCCTTGGTAATTATTTATCATCTGGATTCTTTTTCCAAAAAAAAAAAAACAGAGAAGGAATAGTTGTATTAATAGTATATCGCTTAGAACCGGTTTAGAAGGCGGAAAGGGCTTAAAAATACATCGAATGAAGCTAGTACAGTATCTCTTCTCGAGGATGTCATATAAACTTTAATTATGAAACAAGAAATATCGACAGAACACCAAGATTTATTTTTAAAATCATATACGCCTAGGGTGCTTTGCATCTACGCCACAGCAGCTGGAGCCTTACTTTGCCAAATCGTCAGGTGGTTTGTTTCATAAATTAAAACTGGTTCCTTCCCAATATTCAAGCTTGCTAATGGTTATGAGCTGTATATGCGTGTATGCCCATGCGTATACATAAAATCGTAATATATACTTCAGTTGGTATTAAGGTGAACCGTTAATATAAATTACTTGTGGGTCAATCTTTCCTCTTATTTCCTTCTTTTATTTTCTTAAAGGCTCTAATTTCTTGCTAACAGGTTGAACAAGAGTTGAATTTGGTAGAGCAATTTTACTCAGCTGCAAGCAAAAAACAGGCAAATACACCAAGAGGCAGCTTAATTGTAAAAGAAAGATTTAAGGAAAATAACATTTCTAACTTGAAAAAGAGACAACAAGATCCGTTACGTGTGGACGCAGATGCAAGAGAGAGAATGCAGGAACTGATGCACCAGCTAGGCGATATTGTAAATCAGGTAATCACTTGATCTTTGCTCTTTAACTTCTCTGATTGACACATCATTAGCAATACTTAAACAGCAATGTGATATACACTGATGTGACAGTGAACCCCACATAATAATTACCAATCGATGTTTATAGTGCAGCATGGGTTCACTTCCACATCACAAATTTTTGTATAGATATGCGTAAACATCATTAACCATACTTAAACTGTTACTAGTTTTAGAAAATGAAATAGTTTCTAATCTTTCTTTTCTGCCCATATAGTCCATCTTATTTTCTTACATATGATATCACATATGTCATAATATTCATGACATCAACTTGAAACTCAGTGCAGCTGCTTCATGAGTTGCTTAAGTCGTATTTGTTCCCATATGTCATAATATTCATGATATTAAATCGTATTGGGTAACAGTGTAAATCATTTTATGGAAAATGCAGCATTAAGCCGTCAGCTGCTAATGCTATTTGCTGAGTGTATCTAATAATGGCCGAGCGAGTAAATATTGTTGTTGGAACTCTGGCATTTCTTTTTCCTCAAAAGCCTTTTAAAATATATTATAACGGATGAATAATTGAATGCCACTCTTCCGTAGTGGTTGTTTTTGTCATGCTACCAGAATTAGTGATTAGTCTTTGCATATTTCCATTGTCTATCAGTAGTATTTTTAAAGCCCATTTGATTAATTTGTTCCCTTGTTTCTTATAGTTGTTTACTTTTTACTGCTCCACAAAAATAAAACAACTTCTTATTGGAAAAATATCTGTATTAATGAAGTAATGTCATTGGCTTTATTTTCAGCTCACTCTGCATAAATGGGCAGCGCCCTTTATGCAACCTGTTGACGTTGTAGGCCTTGGTTTGCTCGATTACTTTCAGGTATCATTTCTTCATTTTTTTATTGATGTAATTACCATCATTAACTGTCTCTCCACCAAAATTAAGTGATCATTATACTTTTAAAATGTTCCAAAAGAAGGTTCTCATTAATGCTGCTTTGGCTTTCAGATGTTATTTTTGTGATTTTCAAACTAAGTTGATAACATTTATAATAATGTATATATTGTTAAAATCTGCAATTATTTTGATACTGCATACTAGGTTATCAAAAAGCCCATGGACTTTACTACTATTAAAACCAAAATGGAGGCCAAGGATGGCACAGGTTACAAGAATGTGCGAGAGATATATGCAGATGTGAGATTGGTTTTTAAGAATGCGATGAAATATAACGCGGAAAGGGATGATGTTCATGTTAAGGCCAAAACAATGTTGGCAAAGTTTGAGGAGAAGTGGCTTCAACTCTTGCCGAAAGTTGATGAAGAGGTGTAGCTAACATTCGTTTTACAATAATAGGACATGTCCAATAATGTATTTGAATTTCAGCATATATTCTTACTGTCAGTGCTTTCAGAGCTGAAAACAAATAAAGCTTTTGAGGATTTATTACAGTTTTGTACCAACGTAATTTTTATCACTAATATACAAAAAAGGCGACAAGTACAATGATGTCACTTTTCTCAGTAATCTGGCACACTTACGTTTGGTGTACTGATGAATTAAGACAACCAAATACTTTTTGTACATCAACTACCAACTTTTTTCGTTTTTGCTACACTATCCTATCAAATGTTTCCTATTGTAATCACCCTTTGTATAATATAATTAGGTTTCTACGTGAAAATTCTAGAGTTTCTTTTTCCAGGACGACTACTCCTTATAACTACCTCTGTGTGTTTCTGTTTCTAGTACTGCAAAGATGGTAAAGTTATTATAAGCGAGATAAATTTCATAGCTAAATGTCAGTTGCTTCCAGGAAGAAAGACAAAAAGAAGGCCAGGCTGAAGAACTGTTTGAAATGCAGCTGGCTCAAGAAGCTAAACATGTCAAAATGACAAAGGATATAAGTAACAAGGTAGGTTATAGATCACAATTTTTATTATTTCTTGAAATTCATGTCTATCTGTTCGATATTGTTGGTATTAGATGTGATGACTGTCGTGGACATGGACATGATTCGTCGATCGGGGGTTACTAATGTGTTAAACTGAATTTTTTTCAGCTTCATGAACTTGATTCCTATCTTGAAGATCTTAAAGGATTGGTTCTTCAAAATTGCAGGTTTGTTCTAATTACTTATTTTCTGAAAATGTGGCTTATCTAGTCTCAGTTAATTATTCAAATGCTTTTCTAAACTATCTCATTGCCTCAAATTTAGTCTCGGCGGATAGTCTTTCTGTTTTTATATTATTTTTCAGTTCAAAAAAAATATTCTTGAAAGTTTGAGTTGTCATTCTCAATGAAAATAAAGTAAAAGGAATATAGAGATTAGCTGCATTAAAGAAAATCTTCATCCTGCATGTACTGCTTCGAGAGTATCTTGAATATTCAGAACTACACTAACTGATAATCAAATTTGCACTGAACTTATTTTGATCCTGTAATTTGTTGGTTGTCCTCCACAATTTATACATTTATGAACTTTGCTGTTTATAAAGAGTTTCTCTTTTTCTATGGGATCTGTAATACTGATATGTAACCTGCAGAAAAATGTCATTTGAAGAAAAAAAGAGTCTTTCACATGCCCTCACTATGCTGCCACCTGGCGATCTCCACAACGCACTAATGATCGTTGCTCAAGATAATCCAAATTTTCAAGCTAAAGCTGAAGAGGTTGACCTTGACATTGATGCACAGGTAAAAAATCTACTCCGTATCAATTAGTACTGTTTACTATCATGCATATCCAATTTAGTATATTTTACTACTAAATGTTTCTTTTGAAACATAGACTACCATTATGGTATTTTAATATCTATATAACAAATTTGTCAGCCGTGGTCAAGATTTAGACGAAACGGTTGGATTCAAGGATATTTCAGTCATGTCTTGGAGGTTTTCTGTTCATGATGACATGTATGTTCTGAATTGACCATGAACGCTGTTATGCGAGTATAGATTCTAAGTTAGAAAACCGTAGTATATAGTACTCCTAGCTAGATTGAATAAGCATGATAATACAGAGTATTAAACCACAAAAGGAATCTGACAAACATAGTTCTGATTACGATTTAACATATGAATGACGAAACAATAGAAAGAAGAAGTTGAGCTTGATTTAAAAGCATGGGGAAAAAGTATGACATTTTTTTTCACGATTGAGTTTTATCATGAGGGAATTTGTTATAATGCGCTTCATTATGGGTAATAATATTTAACCATGCTGTGTATGGCAGAGCCAATCGACTTTGTGGAGATTGAAGTTTTTCGTGAAGGAAGCAATGGGCCAGAGTAAAATTATTGCAGGTGACGAAAATTACAATAACCACCACAACAAACGAAAAAGCGAAAGCGATAAGTTTCTTGCTCAAACCCCACAAAAGAAAAGGAGGAGACAACTTTAAAGGTGTTGAAGTATCGCAGATATATTGTTAGAAGTAAACAAATTTGGAACTCGATGTTGGTGTATATTTTCGGATAATTTAATGAGTTACAGTTTACAAGGCTGGTTTAGATAAGTACTAGCTAGATATCGCAGTTGTTTGATAACAGTTTTTCAACTTGCATAGTGAATTAAGATGCCTATTACCATTTCCTGTACTATATTATCATTACCATTGCTTTTGTTACATGGAAATCAGGGCCATATTATAAGTTATGACTTATTAGCAAATAGTAATAGCAAACATGTTGGTGTTGTTCATTTCACCTTTTCGTATATACACCTGCAAGTTACCTGGAATTTTGAGGTTTTACATTCATTTATAAACTTTCCCCAATTAAATAAATAAATAAGTTCCTTAGGTCGGAACAATCCGACGTCATTAACGTAGCCTAAATTCGTAGTGACGACGTACTAGTTTCCCTGGTACAAGACCCTGCTTATTATGGCAATTAAGAGCCAAAAAGGCACAATTTATCCTTCCGCATTCAAGAAAGCTTCAGAAACGTGAATGTGTGTTTTATAAGATGAATATACAAACTTCTAGCAGAATTAATCATTTCAAACTGTAAAATATCAAGTTTTTATAACGATATAGTTTAATGAATATTTTAAGGATAATTGTTTTATTTGTGACAAGCCGATATTGGAACAAAAAAATGATCACGAAATCACAATGCGAAGTTTTTCTTTCCAAAATTCGAAGGCATTAGATAGTTTCGAATTCGATGAATGTATAATGTAGAAAGCAAAATGAGGTGAAGTAAAAGTACTCACTCCAAGTCTTCAACTACTAACCTTTTATTTATTGCTTTATGAAAATGAAAAAAAATCGTTTACATCTCTATCAAAAGATGATTTTTTTTCAAACACAGCATTGAAATTATTCATCTACCTCGCACATGGAAAGATACCATAAAACGTACCCAAGTGCAAACATTTCCTTTCAAGGTTACGTATACGATTTGTGTTGTTTGTTCCCTTTATGGTTTTAACTTTAATTTCTAGTTGTGGCAATAGTTGTTAAATTGGCACATCTTGAAAATCATAGTTGCCGCATCCACGTTCATACATATTTTCAACAATCATCTTAAAATGTAATATTGTTCGGTCCCTGAAAAAAAATAATCTTAAATGTATCGTACGTACTTACTACAGTATATATATGCTTTCTTCTGTTTTTCATCTATTCTTTTCAATATTTAAAAAAAAAAAAAAAAAAACTAGCTATCACGTGATTGGTGGCTTATAATTAATTATCACAATTTGTGCTGTTAATGTAGCCCTGTAAGAGGCTTAATTATATGAAATCCTGACTGTGAATATTAACTTTAATCTTTTAGGAATATGTCGTTTCATATTTGTGTGCATAGCACATCATGATATTTCTGAACCCTCACGATAACAGGTATAAGAATTTATATAACCTTCATAGATAACTCACTAACATTCATGATTCATATTAACCACAAGTATGTCTGAGTCTCACAATGTTGAAAATAATAAAACTTTTGAGTGTATAGTACGTTGATATGCATGTCGATAAATCTTTGAAGAGAAAGAAAACGACATGATTTAACAATAAGAAGGCTCATAATTTTTGTTTAGTGGGAGACAAACTTACCTGTATTCATGGGTGGTCAATAAAGAAACATATAAAACAAACTAATTTATGCATGCAGTATACAAAAAATTCAAAAAGAGTTTTGCTCAAAAGTCTCAATAAGTTGAAAGCGAAAACATGTCCGGGAAATAAATAAATAAGGCTTTTCTTTGCACCGACATTCAAGACTTTTTTCTTGAATAAGATTACAGCTGTGTGATTTTAATGTTTTCCTATTTGAAAAAAGTTTGAAAAGCTCAATATAGAAACATGCATGCATATTCGATGAATATGTTTGTTCGGTTTGGCTAAAGAGTGTCTCCCGGCATCGTTTCAGCATTAAATATTTAAATATATTTTCAAATTCAAGTTGCATTTAGTATAAATGTGGGTGCATTTCTAGCGTAATATATTAACATTTGGAGTTACCAAATATATATCTTTGATTTATCACATTATGGAAATCTTATTAATAAATTACTACAAATAACAAATTGTACCAATACCAAACCTGCTTAACATTTTGGTTTACCAAACCTGCTTTTCCCATTATTCAAAAAAATAAAACCCTGCTTTTCCCATATTCGTTATGCATTATCATTTTATCAAGTTAGTTAATTATCAGAATAGGACATTTTCTGAAAATTCAATGCTTAATTAATTAGTACTTGAGATCTAAAATATTTTATTATCTAGGTCTATTGGCATTCATTTCATTATCTTCATTGTTTGAAAACTCTGTGTCTCGCCGGCCCCTCTTTCATTATCTTTAAAACCGACGTTGAATAAACGCGTTGAAAATAAGAAAATAAAAATGTGGCGATCAGTTAGTTGGCGCGAGACCAATAAATGCTATCAAATCAAATAGTAACAGATTCTGCAAGTCTCATGCAGAGTGGGTTAATTTCTATATGCTTATAAATAGACGCATTTACGTGTGTTCAATGCACACACATATTGAGTGGCTAGCTACTTCACTACTTACATATTTTTGTTAGAAAACATGGTGTCACGAGGTGTAATGAGTGTTGGGTTACTATCTTTGCTTTGTTTCCATTTTGCCTTGGTGAGTGTAGTGTTTGCTAGAGATTTAGTCAAATACCATGAAAAGAGTAATGAAGATAGTTCTTTGACTAAAGGTCATGGATTTGGAGGGGGATTCGGTGGCGGTGTTGGGGGTGGATATGGTGGTGGACATGGCATAGGGGGTGGAACTGGAGGTGGATACGGTGGAGGAGTTGGCGGCGGCGGTGGAATCGGTGGAGGAGGCGGTCAAGGTGGTGGAGTTGGAGGTGGATATGGAGGAGGAGCTGGTGGTGGTGGAGGACATGGCGGTGGTGTAGGAGGTGGATATGGTGGAGGAGCTGGTGGTGGTGGAGGACATGGCGGTGGTGTAGGAGGTGGATATGGTGGAGGAGCTGGTGGTGGTGGAGCTGGAGGTGGATATGGTGGAGGAGCTGGCGGTGGAGCTGGTGGAGGACATGGTGGAGGAGCTGGTGGCGGTGGTGGAGTCGGTGGAGGACATAGTGGAGGAGCTGGCGGCGGTGGTGGAATTGGCGGAGGACATGGGGGTGGTGCTGGAGGTGGATATGGTGGAGGAGCTGGCGGCGGTGGTGGAATCGGCGGAGGACATGGCGGTGGTGCTGGAATCGGCGGAGGACATGGGGGTGGTGCTGGAGGTGGATACGGTGGAGGAGCTGGCGGCGGTGGTGGAATCGGCGGAGGACATGGTGGTGGTGCTGGCGGTGGTGGTGGAATCGGCGGAGGACATGGGGGTGGTGCTGGAGGTGGATATGGTGGAGGAGCTGGCGGCGGTGGTGGAATCGGCGGAGGACATGGCGGTGGTGCTGGCGGTGGTGGTGGAATCGGCGGAGGACATGGGGGTGGTGCTGGAGGTGGATACGGTGGAGGAGCTGGCGGTGGTGGTGCTGGCGGCGGTGGTGGAATCGGCGGAGGACATGGGGGTGGTACTGGAGGTGGATATGGTGGAGGAGCTGGCGGTGGTGGTGCTGGCGGAGGTGGTGGAATCGGCGGAGGACATGGCGGTGGTGTTGGAGGTGGATATGGGGGAGGACATGGTGGCGGTGTTGGAGGAGGGTATGGAAAGGGTGGTGGAGGTGGCTATGGGGGAGGAGCTGGTGGAGGTGGCGTTGGCGGTGGATATGGTGGCGGAGCAGGAGGTGGTGGTGGCTACGGAGGTGGACACGGACACCCCTAGATTAATTTTGCTATCGTGAGCGCGCTAGCCATAATAATCAAAATATTATGAACATGCCAATGCACCATGTATCTTTGTTTCGAATAATTTTATCATGTTCTTATGAGTATCTCTGTTATGCTAAATGCACGTAATATGAGTCGGAATGTTTCAGGGTTCTATCGATTCTATCTTATTACTATTAAATATGCAAACCAAGAAACAAGCAATTAACATGGAACTTATTTGTGATTCACAGGATTGACGATACAGGCCAGAAATTTTTACTTATGAGCTTCAGATTTTATTGATCATAAGTTCACAACTAAGATCAACACTCAGAATAACAGAAATCTACAAACATACATGAGAAATGTCGAAATATTAAAACATTTTGCCACAAAACTAACACTTGAAAAAATGGTAATACTAAAAAAGTATTATAATAGTCACTAATAGTACATAATTAATTGGTGGAGAATGTTGTATGTCGAGTCCAGTCAACTAGTGACTCGCCAGTGAATGAGTTGAATATGTGATACTAAGAAAAATAACACCCCTTCCATGCACGTAAACTAAGTAGACATTTATACCATCACTATCACATGCTCTTAACACACATGCATAACATGCTGTATCAAAAGCAACATCACAAATGGCTTGTTTGGTTGAAAATTTTAAGCAAATTAGCTGGCTCTTAGTGTTTTAAAAAAATGGCTTCATCCAGCTTAAGAAGCTTAAAAGCTGCAATCAGATAAGGCCAAAATGAATTCAAAATGATCATTATAAGCTTGATTCTTAAAATTTTGTGACAGCTATATTGCAGTTCGCCATAGATGATTAAGATTAACACTTGAATTACCGAATTGTAGATATAAGAGTAGCGTCGAATAACAGACAAACAAATTGTCAAACATTACAAAAGAACAGCCACAGGCAAATAACATCATAAGCAAAATTGCAACTACAAATGGCTCTCTATCAACATTTTACATACTATTTCTTACGAAGATCAATCCCTGCCTTTTTAGCAACAGCATCAAGCCCATTTTTCTCTATAGTCTTTAATGCCTTCGTAGATAGCCTCAGCTTCACCCACCTTTTCCCGGCCTCCCACCAGATTCTTTTGTATTGCAAGTTAACAAATTGCAACTTTTTGGTCCTGTGGTTTGAGTGAGACACCAAGTTGGCCCTATTTGCTTTCTTACCCGTAAAAGGGCATATTCTACCTGTGAAATAAGACAATTTTCGGGGCTTGAGTAAGTAGGATAGTTATTCTGTAAAGCAAAATAAAATAGACACAGGCACATGCAGAAACTTATCAAAAAACGTAATCTTGCAGGTATACAAATACTATACAATTACCAAATACTAAAACCAATGGTGTTCATATCTTTGGTTTCTAGTAAAGGTTTCAAAAGGCGTTAGGCGGGATCTAGACGGAAAGGGTCCGTCTGATCTAGGCGGGATTTGCCTAGACGGGATCTAGACCAAAATTTTCCCACCTAGGTCTGCCTAATGCCTAGGCGCCTGGTCCCCGCCTGGAGCCTAATCACCGCCTAGACCGCCTATTGAAACACTGTTTCTAGTATTATTTGCCAAAGTACCATATAAGAATAAAACAGGATCATAATTCTCAGATTCAAGACTTTTTAAGCAAAATCCTTACGTTCAGAAATTATGCTTTCTGTATGTATTTTTCACCATATATACACATAAATGGATATACATTTGGCTTGTTTGGTTGCAGCTTAAAAGCAAACAAGCCACAACTTTTTAGGTTAAGAAAAAAAATGGGTTTGTCCAGCTTAAAACTTCTAGGTTTCCCCGGCCAAACGAGCAGAAAAGCTCAACTATCAATCTGGTCAACCAAATCCAGTCTAACATTAATCACATAATTGTATATACAAACCCATTGTATATACAAAACAAACAAACTTACAAGCTGCAACCAGACGACACAGTTGTATATGCAATACAAAGACACTAAGATCCAGACAAAAAAAAGGAAGAGAAAATTAATCACATACTTCTACATATAACTCGCGCTCGAGGAAAATTAAGCACTCGACAATCTTTGGCTAGCCCATCTGTTTCTCCTTGTACTTGGATCCACATTAAAAAAAAATCAACACATCTACTCAACAAAAAAGGGACAGTAAAAATATTCAAACTTGGGAGAACATGAGTGTGTAATGTTTCCAAAAATCCCTTGGCAAAATGAAGTTTCCCTTCCACACGATGATGGAACAATTTTGCTTACTGTTTACAGGTTTTAGTGAAAGAAAACGTGATGTAAATGCAGTTCTAGAAGAATAGACACAACTACAAAGAAAAGTAATTTATGCCGTTTTCCAATATCGGTCTATACCAAACATAAGATTTACTCATTTACATACCAAGTGTAAAAGACTAGGTCGGATTTATAGCATCTCACAAGGTTAATCGTGTAAAGGTTATGAGCAAACTGCATACTTCATCCCTGAGACCAATCATGTCAATTCACATTACCACATTCAAATGCTATTTATTTAATAGTAAGGGCTTGATTAGGAGTTAGCTAATCAGTTAACTTGTAAAAACAATTAACAAGTGAATGTCACTTCCATATGCTTACTAATTTGATTGCTTAAGAGAGGGAGGGGAGAGAGAAGTGGATTGTGTTATGATAATTGATATGCATTGTACTTTTTCATCTGTTTTTCAACACTTAACTATCAAGTGTACATTCACTCTGTACCAAACCCACGAGCTAAGTTTAAACTTAAGCATAGGTTTTCACATCATTAACAGGTGTTTTCCTGCTAGCTAAAGCCAAATGACCCTAGTACCAGGAATATATTACTCATGACAACAGTTTTTCACAAAAATTGAAGGCTGTGATTACACCTGCAAGGCTGCAACCCAGCCTACATAAATAATTGCTACAACTACATTATAAAATATGCAAGCAAGCTATCATCTAATTTAGTATATGAAAACAGCCATAGAATATCTTACATTTACAATACCATCAGAAGAATTGCACATCGTCACATGATAAGATCATACATACTTATCATTCCATATTCTAGGTGCTTGATGGAGATATGGTAACATTACTTATTTCACTAAATTTGTGCAATACAGCATCAAAATTCGAAACTAGAAGTTAACCACAAAAGGCAAAATATGGGATTATGGGTTTAATTACAGTTTACATACCAACCTATCATGCGTTTTCAATCTCTTGTCCAACCTTAACAAGATTGTACAAAGTACTAATTAGTATCTCACCCCACTTTATTTTATTTTACTTTTCTTACTACGTAGATAGAAGAAACACCCTTATATTGGGGGATAAAATGGAAAACCTTGATATAATAGTGTATAAAACATAACCAAAATATGACAGAATAGTGTATAAACTAGTACTATTTAACTGTGATTTTTTCTCTTTGTTAAATGAAGTGTACTAAAAGGAAAACACTATATATTCGGTAACTGGTGCTAACAATAATTCTTGTTAAGGAATTTTAGTTAGCTACACGATGAGAAACTCATTTCGCAAAAACACACCTCCCTAATCTTTCGTTCACCTTAAGCTCAAACAAAGTAAAGTTAATTTAGTTTAAAGATTTATATTTGGCCTTATATGTCAGCTGTATATAGTGCATATAAGGAAAATACAGTACCAAAGATAACTTTGCACTATTATCCAGGGAAACCAATTTGATAACATTTTCAAAATAATTTGACAGTATGTTACCCAAGTGAAAGACAAACCCTGGTAAATATGTTTTTTGCATGCAAAATAAGTTGCCCACATTGTATCTAGAACTAAATTCATATTTCATTCATTTGGGGAACAAAATAGCAAACAATTGGTTCGTAGAACTAAAAAATAACTCGTGACCCGCGTACATAACAAGGTATGACTAAGACTTCCCCTGTCTAATAATTGGACAATATATAACCTGACTGAATGAAAGATTGGCAGGGGAGGAACTAGGAGTAGGCTAAATAAGTTACCAAATTGTACCTGGCTAGACTTAATTTCCTTTCTTGTTTATGGGCACGTTTGGCATCAGATTTTTTGGTCAAAAATCTGCTTTAAAAAAGCCATGAAAAAACAGCTTGCTTTATAAACTACAATGTAGTGTTTGGCACCACTGCAACTTTTTTACTTATAAGTGACTTAAAACTTATTATTATTGATACACAAACACAGAATTTAGCAGGCATTTTAACTTATAAGTATTGGTCACCTATTTTAACTTATAAGTGAGTTGTAGATACACAAACACAGAATTTAGAAAGTATTTCTCTTTGGAAAATTTAATGTAAAAAAGCTAAAAAAATCCCGAAAATCCCAACTTCTCTGGTTTTCAGCTTTTTTTAGGTTTATTGACCCAAAAGCTAAAAAAATCTGACATGGATTTTTTCAATCAAAAAGCTAAAAAGAGCTAACAATGTATGGCCAACATTACACTACACTATTGTCTAAAACAACTATACATACATACCCATATATACATATACGTATCATTCTATTATAATAAGCCAATCCAACTCAAATGAGTCTGCCCAATTTAGCCGCTTTTTTCCAAAAATACCACAATAATTTTTTATTAATCACCATATTAACTACTTTCATCAAAAATAAAAACTAATTACACTATTTCTCTCTCTTTAACCACACAAAATTTCTTATATACTATATTTTTTTTCTCTAAATATTTGTATATCATATTTTTTTTCTTATATCCTATGTATTTTTTTTACTTTACATTTGTATCATCATCACAATTTAAAGCGTCTCACACGCAACGTGTGAGTATCGTTTACTAGTATATAGAGAGAGAGAGAGGGAGGGAGTTACGAGCAACAGGTTGGACGACTAGAAAAGACGGAGAAGTTGAAACGGGTTTAGGCAAAAACAGGCTTTGTGTTGAGATTTTAAGTCCACTTAGCTGAGAAGTTACAAACCCAATATCCGTCCTTAACGACACCGTTTTCATCAACGCTTTCGGAAAACATACGTTCGACGTCACTGTCATTGTTGCCATTGCTCTCTCTCTCTCTCTCTCTTTCACTCACTTTCTCTCTCTCTATCTATATCTATATATATATTTGTGTATCTATCTCTTTCTTATCTGCTTTCAGGAAGATGATGGAAAATGGGTGGTTTGGGGAAAATATATAGAAAGAGAATGTTTTCGTTTATTACTTTTTAGTCCTCTTGTTTTTACTTTCTTTCGGTTTTGTCCTGTGAATTTTGAGAAATTTGATACGTTTTCTTATTTTACTGTTTGAGCAATTATATCAGACGAGCCTTTGGGGAGCTGACTAATTGAGGCGCAAATTTATTTTTTTACACAAAAATGCGTTATTTTGGTTGAAAATATTAAGGGGAAATTATTTATGGTTTTTTTTTATATGACGGGAAAAAAATTTATGGCACAAAAAAAAAAAAAAAATGCTGAGGCGCTAATACCTCTAGGGCCACGATTTGTTAATGAGTATCAGTTTTTATCCTGTGAATTTTAAACAACTTAGATAACTTTTCTTATTTTATTGTACTGGCAGACGTATCAGACAGCTCCCTGGGCGCGCCCAACCAAGGAGCAATATTTTTTTTAACACAAAGCCATGTCGTTTGGGTCAAAAATATTAAGGCATAAACTTATTTCTGAGTTTTTCTTTCTATGAAGGGAAAAATAATATGGGGCAAAAAATTCCGCAGGTGCTAATACCTCTATGGCTGCCGGTGCTGATTTGTTAACTGAGTGATACTTGTTTCACTTTCTTCAATGGTAGAATTTTGTTTGTGTGAGAAGTATCAAATGCAGTCAAGATTTACAAATAACAGTTACACAGTACTTGTTTCTGTTGTTTGTTGTTAAAGCGGTGTGATTTTACCTTTTGCACTAACAAGTAAAAACCGTCTAAACTGAATCAAGCTAGTGTGAAACTTTTTTCACTTCATCGAGAGTTACTTTGAGCATGTAGTCAGGATTATATTAAATGTTACATAACGAGCAAGCAGTAACACTCATGTTATTGATACAAATCACTAAGCTATATGCAATACAGGATTTAGAAGTTTACTGATATAAAGCAAGCAGAAATTGATTAAGTATTTTTTTTTTCTTGCCGAGAGGACAGAGGACCTTTCTTCACTTGGAGAAGAGTAGCTTTTTATTAGCCTTTTACTTGCCTTGCCTTGACATCATATGTTCAGATTTCTGCAGGGTACCCAAAAAATCAATCAACACATATTTTGGACGATAAGTAAAGTGAAATCATAATGAAAAAAGAGAAGAAATAAAAAAACAAATTGTTTGTTATGTTGCAATATCATTTGTTTTACAAGTGAGTTTCCAAATGTGTTTCTGCTTATAGGCGAACTAGTGAGGTTAAGATCGCTAGCAAAAAATCCCTACAGTACCCGTCAACTTTGGCAGATTTCCACTTTCACATTGTAATAAAGTAATCTAAAATCCTTCCTATGGTTAAAAACTTATAACATTCAAGTCGACTAATCTCCTCTAAAATCACGTACAAGGGATATACAACTATACCTATATACATATGTATGAATATGAATTCCAGATACACAGGCTGTAGCCTAGTAAGATGGACTGCTTGTACTTCTTTCTTTTACATTTGCACTTTTCTGAAGGTCATTCCGATGTTTGAAAGGGATTATATTCTTTTCTTCTTTTTTTTTGAAATAAGAAAGGGATTATATTCTTCTACAGCTAAATGCTCAGCTGTAGCTTATGTAATATCAGGCTTTTACAATTATTTTTAAACTGAAACACTAGATTTTGTACAGCATCAGAAACTTACCTGCTCAGTGTAGGGCAAATATTTGCCATCAAATGTCACAACTACGCGATCCTTCCCATCGACACCTTTGACTTTGTCAACCGAGCAGTAGAAGTCGATTGCCGACATGCTAACATTAAAGAGAAATGTAAGCCCAAAAATTGCTTAGGATAAGACAAAGCACTTAAACAAGTAATAAATGAAACTATCACCAATTACAAGCAATTACTCTTGCTAGTGCTGGCTTGGTTGTAAAATATGCGAAGAGTAATTGTGTTTGAAGTGCAAAGAAGTGAAGATGTAGATACCCAAACAGGACTTATCAGGAATCTGACAATACTAACAAAAGAATATTTTGAAGCAACAATTTCAAGTTACAGTCAGATAAGCACTTACATGCCATCACCAAAGTCCTCATTAATTATTTCCTTGATGCTCTCACCGAAATGCATAACTGCTTCATTCAGCCTAGGAATGAGAAACTCAGGATAAATGTAAGCTACAAATCTGACTATTAGAGTAGGAATATGAATAAAAACTCCATAAGGAAAATAAAATAAAAGATGAAATTATCTCCGAAATTAGTTAATAGAACTCTGGTATTGGTAACACAAATGCAGAAGGTGGTTTCCGCAATTATTATAATTTGCAATAAGCAAGGACCTCGATCAAAGAGTAACACAATCTGTTAAAAAAATGTCACATTCGGCAGGGAGAAATTGCAGTAGAACTAGTCTAATCTAAGTTAACATATATACAATATTGGTATTCTAAAAATCGGAATCGTGGCAGATTAACAATTTAAAGCCGTTTGATCTCATGTAGATTGCTGCTATACACATTAGCTAGCGCTAGTAATGGGCCACTGACATTCCACAGATTTTAATTGGATTTAGCATTACTGTTAACAAAATCCTCAACAAATTGTACATGGTGCTTTAACAACACACATCCAGAATCATAGAGCCTCAATCCATTTTTCTTACAAATTTCGCTATCCTGTTAACAAAGACTTGATTGGTAGAATGAAGAAAAACAAGTTTTTGCGCAGCTTATATATAAGATCTAGCCAATTGCTAATAAGTTGTGCTGTGTTCCGTTGGTAAGCTTAATGAGGCTAAATTACAAGGTTTGCAGGTCTTTGATCCGGCTCAATTTGGTACTTAAAAGATTCAAGATGCACAAACCTATCTTTTTATCTCAAACTTAACTAATCCAGCTTGTTTGCTCAAAAGCGATAACTAAAAACCCCACCACCCAAGTACATTATTTAGTTTTAACTTTTTAGGAGTAAGTTAGGAGAGACTACATCGATTTATAGTTTCCAGACAAAAAGTATACATCTTCAAGAGTATTTATCCATCTTATTTGGGGCAAAAATTACACTTTCCCCTTATTAGTTACTCCAAATAAGATGTACACTTTTTGTTTGATAAATGGGGAGAAAATGGAAGATCTGGAGATCAAATTTTTTTTACTACCAAACTAAAAAGACAACTCTTTTTATTGATGATTTAAACCTTAGGCATAAACATGTTTAAGTAGCCATGACAAACCCATGGACTAGCATTACCAAGCAATACGCGAAATTAATTGACAACATAACTTCACTACAAAAATCTATTCCAATCAGGAAAGGCTTAATCTGTTACAAATCTGTCGCTCAATGACAAATATTGTCAGTAAAACAGATTTCGGTTGTCATGCCGTGTACAACTAAGGCCTTGGGAACCAAAATATGTCGGGAAAAATGCTAAAATGGTACCCAACATATTGGCTTTTAGTGATTTGATAACCAACCTAACACAGTTTCTAATTTGGTACTCAACCTATACATTTTGGCTCCAATTAAGGGACTCAACCCATGTCCGATCATTTTAACCTAATTAACTCAAGCATATCAAGTAGTGTTTTCACTTTAAATTCTTTAATACAACAATTGAAGGTTTCAATAGTTGGTATGCGTTAAAAACCGATAATCCAAGACAGATTGAGTCCCTTAATTGGACTGAATACATATAGATTGGGTACTATTTTAGCAATTTTCCCAAAATATGTCACGATTCTGCAATCTGACCTTTTTTTTTGTAGTTTATATAACTAATACATACTCCCTCCGTCCCTTTTTAAGTGACCTCCTTGAAAATTGGTATTTTTTAAGGGTGATTTTTTTTTAAAACAAACTCCCAATATTGCCCTTGTAATAACTCATGAATGGCAAGTGTATCACATTATTTTTTGGTTAATTCCTCTTATATGTTCTTTTTTATTTTGAGATTATATAAAGGGTAAAAGAGTAAGTTTTTTAGTTTTTAATTACCAAATTGAGAAACTGAACACTTATTTACGGACGGACGGAGGAAGTATTGAAAAACAAACTAAGTTGTAACACTCTCATCACAATTCACAAGAAATCAAAATAACACAAAAAACAACATCAAAATAACACAAAAAACTAATAATTAAACAGACCTATAAACAGCAGGGTCCTGAATGATACTAGGATCATAACCCCTCAAAACCGGTCTCATCATCTCCTCCAAAATCTCATCGGGAAGCTCGGGAAGGGATGCGCGTATCTTGGGAGCAGTCTCGGGGTTCAGCTGAGCCTGGCGACGGAAGAGCTGCGCCACGTAGACGTTAGTCAGTCCGGTCTCTTTCGCTATCTGCCCGCATGTCTTCCCTGACCGCCTTTTCTCTGCCTGCAACGAAAGCACCGTTGCGGGTTTGGTGACGTGTCCTTCCATTTCTTGATATATATATATAGTTATCAGTTATGTATGTCTCTGTGTATGTGTATATTTAGTGAGAAAGAGAGAGAAAGTGGTTGTATTTTTGGAGTTTTTTTTTTCCAAAATAGGCTACTTGCTACTAAAAATCCAAGAATGGACTACCTTTTTTCAAAATTCCCAAAACGGTCTATTTCTGAAAAACGACCGATCGAAATGGTAAAAACGACCGGTCGTTTTTATCATGAACTCTCTGGAACAAGTTGGACAAAAAACGATCGGTCGTTTTGTACAATTCGATCGGTCGTTTTTCAGACCAAAAACGATCGGTCGTTTTGTCCATTTCGATCGGTCGTTTTTATTGTGAAATTTATGGAAGAAATCATACCTAAAACGATCGGTCGTTTATGAAAAACGATCGGTCGTTTTTCTTGTGAACTCTGTGGAAGAAATTTGATCTGAAACGATCGGTCGTTTTTTAGAACGATCGGTCCTCTGTTGAAAAACGATCGGTCGTTTTTCACTGTCGGCCGATCGACTGTAAACAATTTACAGAACAAGAATTTTTTGCACTTTTCGACACTGATTTGACAAAAAATATATAAAAACATGATCCCCTTTTTGAACATGATCTTTTAAAAAATGATGTCGTAAATTAATATGTTTAGTACGAGAGTGTTGGATCGGATTTTTCGAAAGATTTATAGAACTAGTATTATCACATAAAATGATGTCGTAAATTAATATGTTTAGTACAAGATGTGTAGGTGACGTTTTACTAAACATCCGATTTAAAACAAGTAAATGTCACAACATACGATTTAAAACGAAGTTAAACAAAGCTAAACGATTAAGGAAAACGAACGATCAAATGCAAGCGAAAAATTGGCCATAGTTTTGCCTAAAAACGGTTAATCGCCACAAATGAAAAACAACACAAATAACCCAATCAACTAGATATATATGCGCACAAGTTATAATAACATCAAAATCGCATTTGTAGAATTATAAATACGCAATCTCACAACGTCATACAATTTAACACGTAATGATAAATAGCAACATAAAAAAGATTCATAACATAAATGCAAAGCGTTTGCTACTTATTACATCAAAAACAACGTTGGAAGAAAATGAAAAACAAAGGAAATACAACGCAAAATAAAAGAGAGGTATTTCTCCCCCTTTGACATCATAAATGAAAAACAAAGGAAATACAACGCAAAATAAAATAACCGCCTAGTCGCGGTGGGAGGTCGCGTCGTCCTCTTCGTCGGCGTCATCGTCGGGACCGGCTAGATCGGGAAAATACCCGTAGAACTTTACCCGTTGCTCGGCGCTTATCCTATCAATTTCGTCCAAGTCTTCTTGACTTGTGTTCATGGAGGGAAACATGCGTCGGTGGAGTCGCGCATTTTGATATTGGTCGATGTATAGATCGTCGTAGAATTGTTCGGTGCGCGGAGGACGGTTGGAAGATCCGACTTGAGTTTTTCCGCGACCTCGAGTGGGACGAGAAGAGGAAGGCATTATGTGAGACGGAGGAAGGGACTCGGAGGAAATAGGCACATCCTCACGAGCGGCTTGCGGTGTGGGCTTAGGGCCGACATATTCTTCCTCTTCGAGGGAAAGAGTAGTATAGTCGGGGTCGGACACCCGTTTACCAGACTAAGTAATGGTCTTGGCGGTAGTATTGAATTTTATTGACATTTGGGCAAGATAGGAGGTGTCCCAAATGTGTTTGTCCTTGTTCTTGAACAGGGTTCCACCGGGAACGAGGTTCATGTCTTTTAAGATGGCCGAAATCAAGGCACCGTAAGGTAACTCATTCTTGGATTTCGTTTTTAGCGAATCCATCTTAAAGAATATGAGTGTCGCGAAGTCAAGTTTGACTCGGCGATGGATGCACCCTAAAAGGAAGATGTACTCATTGGTAACATCCGTGAAGTTTGAGGTATGGGGGAGGACAATATGGGAGAGGATATGGTAGGCTAATTTATTTCGGAAGAGAAGGCCGTGGGCTTTGTTAGAGCGATTGTTGTGTGCGGGATGAAATAGCTCATCTTTGAAATCGGTAAAATTAACGATGTTGAGCATTTCGCAAAGTTCGTCACTTTGCTCGTGCACCCCCTCAGCATCGAGGTGTAGAAGATTTCGTAAACGGTCTACACCGTAAACGAAGGGTTGACCATTAAACGATGAACGCACGCGGAGTGCGTCATCATGACCCCTATCAAGAACTAGGTTATGGTAAAATTCGTATATATTTTCAATGAAGAAAGGCTCTTTTAGAGTAAGAATTACATTGAGTTTTTGGAAGTTTAAATCTTGCATGAGAAGAGGAAAACGTTCAAGAAATAAAGGCATGTCTAATGTAAAGTTAGTCAAGATAGCTCTTTTACCCATCGTAGATGGATAGAGAGGAGGAAGAGAGCCGGAAGAGGCACCGGGGCCCGATGGTGGAGCGTTGGAGGGGCCGGTTCGTCGAGCGCGAGGAACACGGGGGCGGCTCGGGGACGGAGGCACGTAGTCGTCCTCATGTTCGTCGACGATGTGTGATTGAGCTTTCTTGGTGCGAACCATGGTTGGATTTTAAAAAAAATTAGGGTTTTTGAAAAATTGGTATTTTGAAAAAAAAGGGTTTTCAAGAAACGGAATCAATCGATTGTTGATTATAAGGATTAATAAGAGAATTGGGTTATATATATGTAGATATTAGGGATTTTTGATAGATTTTGATAGAAAGAGGCGATTTTGAAAGAGATAGAGGGTTGATATAATTGTTGAATGAAATAGAATTAGGGTTTGAAAGAAGTTAAAAGGCTGAAAAACAGAAAAACGATCGGTCGTTTTGTAATTACGATCGGTCGTTTTTGGACAAAAATGTTCCAGTGAGCACACTGAAAAAACGATCGGTCGTTTTTGCAGAACGATCGGTCGTCTGTGTAAAAACGATCGGTCGTTGTGTACAGCGATCGGTCGTTTTTGGTCAAAAATGTTCCAGTGAGCACACTGAAAAAGCGATCGGTCGTTTTTGCAGAACGATCGGTCGTCTGTGTAAAAACGATCGGTCGTTGTGTACAGCGATCGGTCGTTTTTGGTCAAAAATGTTCCAGTGAGCACACTGAAAAAGCGATCGGTCGTTTTTGCAAAACGATCGGTCGTGTAAAAACGATCGGTCGTTGTGTACAGCGATCGGTCGTTTTTGGTCAAAAATGTTCCAGTGAGCACACTGAAAAAGCGATCGGTCGTTTTTGCAAAACGATCGGTCGTCTGTGTAAAAACGATCGGTCGTTGTGTACAGCGATCGGTCGTTTTTAGTCAAAAATGTTCCAGTGAGCACACTAAAAAAGCGATCGGTCGTTTTTGCAGAACGATCGGTCGTCTGTGTTATTTATGTTAATCAAATATATATTTATGTTAATTGCACTTATTTATTTATGTTGTTCATTCTACTTTTTATGTTAATTGCACTTATTTATTTATTCATACTTAACAAACCAGTTTATCTTCTCAAAAAACAGTATGAAAAAACACTGAGAATAAATATAGATATTTCATCTTAAAAAAGACAATTACAAGCGGAAAATTAAAATAGTACAAGATACATATTGTCTCGTTGATAAGCGGACAATTACAGCTAAAATCATAAGCGTCGACCACGTATTGGATACGAACACTTACGACAATCATGTCCTCGCCCTTGACAACTAGAACATCTCATACGTGCTCGTCTCTCCGACTGATCCATACCATTATGAATACGAGTAGATCTTGGACGACCCCTTTCTCTTAAAAGAGTAAGATCCGGAAGAAATAATCTATCACATGAATCCCAATAGTCTTGATGCCGAAGAGGACAAAATTGCGCCGAGTACGTACCTTCGTATGATTCAAGAGTGTAATATTTTACTATGTAAGCTTCCCAATCAAGACGGTTTGCAGCGCATACGGAAAACACATGTGAACAAGGGATTCCATCACTCTGCCACTTACCGCAATCGCATTGCCAAAGTGAAAAGTCGACAACTTGAGTATTGCCTCCCCTGGAATTTCTTGAACTTGTACACACGGAATAAACCCCTCTTTCATAATCGAAAGTAACATTGGTATGACCAATGTCCGACCTACGTTTCTCTAAAATTTTGAGGATATTGGGACCATATCTTGTGCCGCTGTTTCTCATCCCCATTACTATCTTTTTCCGCTCGCAAAAATAGTGTACCAACTTATAGAAAATAAGCTGCACAGCAGCAGTGATTGGTAAATTACGAGCAGCTTTTAAAACATTATTGAAAATTTCAGCCATGTTTGTGGTCATGTTACCATGTCGCCTCCCTTTATCATGAAAATATGACCATTTTTCCGCAGGCTCTTTTATCAACCATTGATATGCTTGAGGATTCATCACTTTTATTGCTTCCATGATTCTTTTCAATTTTATTTCTTGTAATTCCCAAATTGCGTTCTCCACTAACTTGTGTAAGTCAGGATCTCCTTTGAAAGCTTTCTTAAAATTATCCAAAAAATGATTTGAACAATATCGATGAACAAAACCTTGACCACGCCAAACTCCTCTCACTGCACTTAGAATACCAGCATGTCTATCCGAAATTAGACAAATATTCACGCGCTCTTTAATCACATGTCGCATAATGTTAGAAAGAAAATAGCTCCACGAAATTGTACTCTCCTCAGCAACAAATGCACAACCAATGGGAAAAACATGATTATCTGCATCCGATGCCATGGCCAACAAAATCTTACCTTTATACTTCCCATATAAGTGAGTAGCATCAATAGCGATAACTGGCCTACAATACTGAAATGCATCAATAACGGCCTTAAATGTGAAGAAAAATCTGTTCAATACCTCACCCACTGAATTTGTTACCACATCGTAAACTGGCGTTGTCTCATAAGAAGCTACGGTACCGGGATTATACTTTTGAAGCGCTTTCATAAATTTAGGTAAAACCTTATACGAGTCTTCCCAATTACCAAATATCTCTGCGATTGCTTTTTGTTTACCTAAATAAGCTTTTTTGTATGAAACTGACGTTTCAAAGCGGGCATTCACAATCTCTTTAACTAATGAAATCTTCATCATAGGATTAGTTGTGATGGCATTTCGAATGGTTTGGGAAACAAGATTGGAATCTAAATGGGGATGATCAGTTGTAAGCTCGGCATGAATGCATGTATGAGGACCGTTGTACACCGACACTTCAAAAAATCCATGTTTCTTTCTTAGTGAAGCTCGTAGTTTCCATTTGCATTTTTGAGTTTCGGCCAGTTTACAACGAATTTCCCAAAATTTTGCCTTCGAACTTTTAGTGCAAAAATGGATGTTACGTTTGATTGACCAAAATTTTATTCCCTTTTTCAACATTTCTTTATCCCTAAATAAAAGACCAATAAAAGTGTTGAACATAGAGTTCAATAATGATTTTGATTATTACTTTGATTATGCGTTTAATGATTTTACGATTTCGATGATATAATGCTTGTCTTGTCCAAAAATAGAAAACGTATATTTCAGCTCTTTAAATTATAGAGCATTCGATAATGAAGCCATAGGTTCAAGCGGAACCAAAATCGGAGCTAAAACGAAGGAGTTATGAGCTTTCGAAGATTTACGGGACCAGGATTACAGTCGACCGATCGACTGGACAAAAACGACCGATCGTTTTTGATCCAATTTCTTCCAGTGAGTCCAGTATAAAAACGACCGATCGTCTTCAGAAAACGACCGATCGTTTTCTGTAAAACGACCGATCGACTGTAGAAAACGACCGATCGTTTTCTGCAGTTTTCGAAAACAGCTTTTCAGCTTATTCTGGAAAATAGCTGTTAAAACCTTTCAACGGTCATAACCCAGAAAAATAGACTTTGCTGTTATATAAACCAGCCCAATCATCTCTCCAAAGTCACCAATTACAACACCAATCAATCATCCAAATACCTCTTTCAATAAAAACCCAATTTATCACCATTTTGGTGAAAATATTCGAAAAAGAGGAAATCAAAGAAGAAAGCGACTCAAGCTCGATCAACAACCAAGACTCACCAATTAGCTTATTTAGAAGCAAATAGAATAGTGAGTGTAGTTACATTTTTGTAACAAAATTGTATCGAGTGTTTTTATAAACTCATTTTTGTGAGCGAGTGATCGGGTAGAGGCTTTGTAAGCGAGTTGCTTAAAAGCTCTAGGTCTTTTCATTTCGGGACACTCATAAAGTGAGGGGGAGCTTAATCGGTCGATTAGCTCGTTAGGATTGTAATATCCGGGAAAATTATTTATAGTAAAATACTCGGTAGTACCAAGGAGAGGACGTAGGCCGTTTGCCGAACCTCTATAAACTACGATGTCATTTTCTTTCCCTTTACTTTTACTTTCCGCAACCTTTACAATTGCTTATTTTCTTGCTTGCGTTTATGAATTATAGCTTGTCATTAATATTATCAAACGCCTAAGCTTAGAATAGCTAAAAAGTTGGGTTGCTAGTTGCACTTAGTTTAATTAGGCGAAAAGCGCCAAAACCTTATTCACCCCCCCCCCCCTCTAAGGTTAGCCGCACACGGGCCAACAATTGGTATCAGAGTCGAGGCTCTTGCATATAGGAATCTAACGATTCTAGAGTTAAGATCCCGATGGCTAACATACTAAATTTCGCATCCGGCATGGCTTCATCACCCAATACACCACCATATTTTGATGGAATAAAATTTTCATATTGGAAGGATAGGATGAGCATGTTTTTACAAAGCTCTAATGTTAGGCTTTGGATGACCATTAAAGTAGGATATTCCGCACCTACATCTGAAAATAGCGAGAACCCAATCCCCGTAGAGGACCTAGATAACGCTCAACTAGAAGCCTACTCTACGAACGCCAAAGCGATGTATGCTATTGTTTGTGCCGTTTCTCCTAACGAGTACAACAAAATTTCCGCTTGTAAAACCGCTAAGGGTATGTGGGATAAGCTAGTAGTAATGCATGAAGGGACTAACCAAGTTAAGGAGTGCAAACTCCAAATTTTAGTTCATGACTACGAGCTTTTTAAAATGAGCGAGGGTGAAACTATTTCCGATATGCTTGCTAGATTTACAACTATTACTAATGGATTAACATCTCTTGGTAAGTGTTTGTCTTCTAAGGAAATGGTCTCAAAGGTGATTCGGAGTTTACCGAAAGAATGGGAACCAAAGGTCACCGCAATTCAAGAGGCGCATGACATGAATACCTACTCCCTTGATGCGTTGACGGGTTCACTCCTCACTCATGAAATCACCCTCAATAGTCACAAGCCAATCTCAAAAAGGAGGGAGATAGCTTTCAAAGGAACAACGTGTGACGAGAGCAATGAGCTATCCGATGACGACAAAAATTCAATGCAAATCATTCGAATTGTCAAGGAAGTCCTAAAGCTAAAGGACCAACGCAAACACAAAGGTAAATCGTCAAATAATTCAATTTATTCTAACGATTTTGTTTGCTATACATGTGACAAGGAAGGACACATGGCGAGAGATTGCGTCATGAATCGCAAGAGCAAAAGCAAGAAGAAGATATCCGCTTCAAGCTCTAGCGATAGCTCCGACCAAGATGAAGTCGCGCATCTTGGTTGCTATATGGCCATGGAAGACAACAATGAGCCCAACAAATTGTCTTCAAGCGAATGTGACCACTCAAGCGAAAGTGACAACGATGAGGTAAAAGAATTCTCTCATGATGAACTTATTCATATGTGTGGAATTTATTCCGAAAAATTTCCTAAGCTTGTAGAGAAGGTCAACTCTCTTAAAAGGATAAATTCTTCTCTCAATGAAGAAATAAGATCCTTAAAAAGAGATAAAATTGAAAATGAGTCTATTCCGACTTCGTCATTTTCTCTTCATGATGTAGATGACGAAAAGGAAGACTTAAAGGATAAAAACGAGTTTTTAAAAACCGAAAATGACTCTTTGAAAAATAAAAACGATGAGCTTGTCATTGCGGTAAAGAAACTCGAGTTAACAATCTCAAGGTTTTCCAAAGGGAAAACCGTGTTGGACGAAATTTTGAGTTGTCAAAAAGATGTCAATGACAAAAGCGGTTTGGGTTTCGTTTCCAACTCTATTGGATCAAGCACAACCCGCTATGTCAAATCTTCTAGCGTGTCTACAACTCCTATTCCGCCTATACAAAAGGTTGTTTTTAAACAAGGGAGCACTTCAAGAGTTTTGCCGAACTCTTGTAATAATAGAAGAGGTTTAGGTTTTCAAACCAAAACCGCTCATCATACTTCTAAAACTTCCTATAAAAAGTCGCATAGTTCTCGTTATTCGAAAAAATCTATGCATTGCATTCATTGTAGTAGAAGTGAGCATAACTCTTCTAAATGCCCAAATCGCTTCCATGTTAGTAGAAGCAATTTGAAATGGGTAGTTAAGACCCGAGCCACTAACAATGTCGGACCCAAAAGAAATTGGGTACCAAAGGACAAAATTTGTGTTGTAGGTATCTCCATCCAAAAGGAGAAAATCCACAAATGGTTGGCAACGCCGACAAAAGCCGTGGAAGTCAAGAAGATCGACTCCACCATCAAGGATGAAGTGCCGTTAATCAACAAAGGTGGAAGGCATACCAACAAGTGGTACCACCTATTAGGAATCGGCAACGCTCAATGCAAATGCCATTAGCGAGCGGACTCGACTCCACATCACATATGCGGTATACTCTAATCTATAATATTTACATATATGTGGTTAGTTGGGTCGGGTATATGCATCATTATTCCATTTTTCATGTTTTGGTTTTTCTTTAAAAACCCTTCACATAACCCCATATTTTTTATTGCATTTTGATAATGCCAAAGGGGGAGAAAAATGATATATTTTGGTGTAAATGCGTTTTGTTAAAATGGAGGAGATATTTTTTCTTGTATCTTGTAAAATCATCATTAGTTTGTCATAATCAAAATGGGGGAGATTGTTGAACATAGAGTTCAATAATGATTTTGATTATTACTTTGATTATGCGTTTAATGATTTTACGATTTCGATGATATAATGCTTGTCTTGTCCAAAAATATAAAACGTATATTTCAGGTCTTTAAATGATAGAGCATTCGATAATGAAGCCATAGGTTCAAGCGGAACCAAAATCGGAGCTAAAACGAAGGAGTTATGAGCTTTCGAAGATTTACGGGACCAGGATTACAGTCGACCGATCGACTGGACAAAAACGACCGATCGTTTTTGATCCAATTTCTTCCAGTGAGTCCAGTATAAAAACGACCGATCGTCTTCAGAAAACGACCGATCGTTTTCTGTAAAACGACCGATCGACTGTAGAAAACGACCGATCGTTTTCTGCAGTTTTCGAAAACAGCTTTTCAGCTTATTCTGGAAAATAGCTGTTAAAACCTTTCAACGGTCATAACCCAGAAAAATAGACTTTGCTGTTATATAAACCAGCCCAATCATCTCTCCAAAGTCACCAATTACAACACCAATCAATCATCCAAATACCTCTTTCAATAAAAACCCAATTTATCACCATTTTGGTGAAAATATTCGAAAAAGAGGAAATCAAAGAAGAAAGCGACTCAAGCTCGATCAACAACCAAGACTCACCAATTAGCTTATTTAGAAGCAAATAGAATAGTGAGTGTAGTTATATTTTTGTAACAAAATTGTATCGAGTGTTTTTATAAACTCATTTTTGTGAGCGAGTGATCGGGTAGAGGCTTTGTAAGCGAGTTGCTTAAAAGCTCTAGGTCTTTTCATTTCGGGACACTCATAAAGTGAGGGGGAGCTTAATCGGTCGATTAGCTCGTTAGGATTGTAATATCCGGGAAAATTATTTATAGTAAAATACTCGGTAGTACCAAGGAGAGGACGTAGGCCGTTTGCCGAACCTCTATAAACTACGGTGTCATTTTCTTTCCCTTTACTTTTACTTTCCGCAACCTTTACAATTGCTTATTTTCTTGCTTGCGTTTATGAATTATAGCTTGTCATTAATATTATCAAACGCCTAAGCTTAGAATAGCTAAAAAGTTGGGTTGCTAGTTGCACTTAGTTTAATTAGGCGAAAAGCGCCAAAACCTTATTCACCCCCCCCCCCCCCCCCTCTAAGGTTAGCCGCACACGGGCCAACAAAAAGGATCATTAACTTGAGGATCCCAAAATCCAGGATACATCATATAATTTCGTCTCTGGTTACTATAATTTTCTTGAGTGTCGAACGGTTCATTAAACAAACTTGACATTGGTTGATGCATAGGAATTTCATCGGGAATAGTATTATTCGGCCATTGTGACCCACTTGATTGGTCGTTTTCATCCCCATCCATATACGAGCCCGTTTCTTGTACATTTTCTTCGTCATCGTCAGACTCGTTTTCGCTAATATTGACGTCATCGTCAGACTCGTCATCTTCATCATCTGGTTCATCTCCAAGTTCTATCTCATTTATATTGTTCGACCAATCAATATTATCTGACAATCGACACACTGCATCCAAATGTGTCAAATCTACTTCGTTGTTCTTAGAATATACCTCTGGCATTGGCTCTTGTCGAATGGGTGTTCTACTTGATGTACCGATTTCATTAGTGGAAAGAATATTATAATACAACCCGTAATCTTGATCAGAAGAGTAAACTTGCTCAATTTCAACATATAACTCTATAAACGTTCTTCCATTTTCTTCTATTAACTCAAGCATGGTTTCCAACGAATCATTATCAACAACAGCCAATCGCATATATTTAAACTCAGTAAGTGTAGTCAGATATGGATAACGACATGTTAAACTCAAACGATTTGAAGTCGATGATACATCAAGTTCCTTAAACAATTTTTCCAAGAATTTGTCGTATGTCGTGTTTCTAGATACCTTAAAAAAAAATTATAAGAAATATCATAAGATAACCCCTCGCTAATAGTTTCCATCATCGTACCTCCCCAATAACACATAATTGTAGGATTTTTCATTTCGATAACCTAAAACACAAAAAAAAAATAATCAAATAATACTCCAAAAACACACAAAAAAAAAACTAAATAGGATTGAAAATAGTGGAAACTGTGTTGAAAAATAGTGGAAAAAACCGAGTCTTTACAAAATATTGAGTCTTATAGAAACATAGAGTCTCAACAAAATATCGAGGTTTTACCTGTTTTCGAAGAGCTCTGAGATTTGCCCTAAAATGATCTGAGAGTTCTGTTTTTTTTTTTACAGAGTAGTTCTGGAAAAGTAGGTCTGGAAAAGAGATGAGTTTTTTTAAATAGGAAGTATTTCTGAAAAACGACCGATCGAAATGGACAAAACGACCGATCGTTTTTGGTCTGAAAAACGACCGATCGAATTGTACAAAACGACCGATCGTTGTTTGTCCAACTTGTTCCAGAGAGTTCATGATAAAAACGACCGGTCGTTTTTACCATTTCGATCGGTCGTTTTTCAGAAGTAGACCGTTTTGGGAATTTTGAAGAAAGGTAGCCCATTCTGGGATTTTTCAGTCCCAAGTAGCCTATTTTGGCAAAAAACTCGTATTTTTAGTTATGGTTGATGTTTTGTGGTAAAAAAAAGAAAAGGAAAAACTTACCAAATTTACCGATTTACATATTTATATATTATAATATTTATAATTCAGGCGTTAATGTAGTTGGATGAAAATTAGTTTCACTTTTTATTTTGGTCATATTATTTATAATTTATCTAAATTTAATCATATATTTTCAAAATATTACAGTTCACAAGTTTTCTACTAAAGCACATACATATACATACATAATAAGTATATTAGTTTAAAAAATATATTATTTGACTAGATTTTTTTATTTTTATTTTTCTAAAATAAAAAATTTATATTTCTTTTACACTTTCTGTAAAACGAAAATAAAGTAAGTTTTATATTTATGACATTCGACCACAAATTATTTGAGTCCACGTCACTATTTGAATATTTTAATGAAAAAACAACAATAAAATTGTTATTTCTTTCAAAAAAAGTATTCATTTTTTTAAAATAGAATATATATTTGTTAAGTATTTTTAATTTATTTGTATACACAAACATCATTTATAATTTACATTATTTGTAATAATATGTTGTATTAGAGATATTTTTATACATACATTAATATAACATATACGTGTATATTATATACATACATATATATATATATAGGTAAATGTTATATGAACATCATGAAAAACACCCAACTAGACACTTTTTCGTAAAAACGCTCCAAATCAAGATTTGGTTAATGCAAATCTCAATGGTTTCACGACGGGAACACAAATATGTGTCTTGTTTTTTTTTCTGAGATGTATAATGACATGTTTTGAATTTTTAAATTTTACCATAATTTCGAAAACATGTCATTATACATATCGGGAAAAAAAACAAGACACATATTTGTGTTTCCGTCGTGAAACCATTGAGATTTGCATTAACCAAATCTTGATTTGGAGCGTTTTTACGAAAAAGTGTCTAGTTGGGTGTTTTTCATGATGTTCATATATCCTCCCATATATATATATATATATATGATATAATTATATATTTTTGAATTTATACTTAAAATGAGACATTTCAGAAAATTAAATGTTAGATTTATACAAGTTACAAAATATATGACCAAAATGAAAATTGAAACTAATTTTCTTCCAACTAATTTAACGGCAGTACCTGAATTGTGAACATTATGATAGTTCAGTACGTCAATTGACTCAATTGTTAACTTTGATAGTTCGGTATCTGAATCGTTAACAATATCTAGGGTACTAAATGTATTTTTTGACATGTTTTATATTGATGGGGAAAAAGCGGTTGGGAAGTTGAGTTTGATTTCTACTTTCTGTTATTTTTTATCCTACATTTGATAATTTACGGGTCTTGCTAATTTCAACGAAATAATGATAATTAACTAGTTTCAAATTGTTTGTACGTTATACCGATTAGAAAATGAAATTAATAGTATATAGAAATGCAGTTGATGGTTTGTACAAATGTCAAAAAAATAAAAAACCAACCTCATTGGATTTTGTGAGTTTTACACTTTTATATAATGACTTGATTATTTCCAATAAAGAAAAGAATGGTTAAAATGAGAACATTACATACTTTTTAGCTGCCTTTGTAAAAATGATGCTAATAAAATTGGTACTTAATAAAATATAAGAAGTACAAATAATTCGGAATTGAGGAACTAGTAATTAAGGAAATTTGAGTAATATCAATATACTGTATCATTTTTCCATTAATTAACGAGAACTGAGAAGGATCAAAAACATTATTTTTCGGCCCATATGAAAATATTGTAAAGCCCAAATTCAGTGTTGAATAGGCCCAACTATTCATCGTAAAGCCCAAACTTTACTGTAAAATAGGCCTATTTGATGGGAATTGTTCTGTATTGGAGTTGTTTCCTAACGAGTTATGAGGTTCTTTTGATTGCATTTTTCAACAATAATGTTTGTAATCGGAAAAAAATCTGTGTTTATTCAAGTTAAATTTTAGATTTTTTTTTTTTTGTAATAAAGTTTTTAGAATCTCTTAGACAGTAACTCGTTTAAAAGCTCAGCGTTACCGCAGTTAAAGTAGATTGATTTATATGGAAAAACTTGTACGAAATTTCCAAAATGAAATTTTCGAAAATGAAAAATTTCCGAAAAACTTGTACAATATCTAACAAACACCGGCTCTTTTTGTCAAACAAGGCTTAACTCTTCAAAGGAAAATAGGCAACTTCGATATTCCCCCTGGCCCCGGCTAGTTTAAACGGTTTTGTAACAATTTACATACTTGTTTGTGTGGTACTATATGACCTTTCTTTGTTAAACTCATGAGGAGGTGAACTAAAAACCAGAGAGGAGTCGCTTTGCTTAATTATAACGTATGGGAACTAAAATTGTATTCCAATTTTTTATTATGTTGATGATAGCTTTGTTCATTGAGTAGGCTCAAGGAGACTAAGGATTGGTGTGATTAAATTTTATGAAACAAACAATTATTTTGTGGACTTGTAGTACTTTTTTGTGTATGTTAGTTTCCTCTTTCAAGGGATCCTTTTTCTTGTTTATTACAGTATCGTGATACTATATATATGTCGTATATATCAAACTTGGCATTGATGAATCAGTTTCTTTGTACAGGTACCCTATAACATTCGTTTTACTAACTCAGTATATCCTCATGGGAAAAGCTGATTTTTTTCTCGAAATAGCTAAAATAGAGTTTTTTTACGACCAAGCACCTGAAGGAATGAAGTGTCTCGGGGGGCTAATACTAGTAATTGTTTTAGCGTTTAATTTCCCCTAAAGGTTGAGGCAATTTTCCGAAATAATGGTATTTTTATTATGAACTCTGAAATTGATAACGAAAAAGCTAAAAATAATCGACCAAACATAGATTTTTTCTTTTCAATTTTTCCTGATTTTATAGCCAAAATCTAGCTTTCAAAAAGCCATAAAAGAAAACATACCAAAGCACCCACCCTTTTTTCGTAGCAAAAAAGCTAAAAACAATGGAAAAAAGGTTGTACAAACACACACATTTATAATTAAGTAGCTTCCAGCTTAATTAGCTCCACAATTCTCGCGTATAACCAAGCTGGAGCATGGTCATGGGTGGATCTTAAACAACCTGAATGCTTCTCATCTTGATTATTACTATGGGATCTATTCGATTTTAGACTTGTTGAACTTCTTTTTCGTTTTGATCGTGGTAAAGTACTATGTCTATTAGGTTGACGTTTCAGATTCGATGTTTCGGCATACCAAGCCTGGTTGATAGAATGTTATGAAAGGATTTTGTGCAGGTCTCTAATGGAGTTTGCTTTATGAAAATGTCAATTCACAATACATTTGTTGAAAAGGAAAATAAATTACTATTAATTAGTACACTATATGCATGAGCTTTCTTTATGTTCAGATTAATTTCTATTTCACGTAGAGTCGTATATATAGGGACCAAATGGATCGAACTGCATGTCTAATTAGGCACAGCATTATTATCATTCGATCATATACTTGTCACATGTGAGAATCTATACGAACTTGGTTGTAGAAGATATGTACCATAGCTATTTGGCTATTTTAATTGGTTTATTTAAGTTTCTTTAGAAAAGTAATATTTTGTTGGGTTGTTGATCAAATATTCAACAACTCCTATATTTTTTGCATTTTTGTTACTAGCTTACAACCATGAATCTAGCACGCATGCCAGAGTTAAAAGATCAAACAAATTAATCAAATGCCGTAAATATTGAAAGTCGTTAACTTGTTGTCATGAGTATTATATAATAAGTTAACGTATATTCCAATGCTCTCTCAATCTTTATTCTTTAATAAGCAATACAGTTGACTAGCCAATCCATTTTAGACAAACAAATTTATGATGTTAATTATACCTAATTCTACCCTTTCCTTTTTTTATTATCACGGCTAATTAAACAACTTATACCATCCATAATAGTTTTGTTAACTTTTTAATGTTAAATAATTACACATCATCGTTTAAAAATATATTAAATGACACATATGCATCTTAAATTTAATCATTAGTTTCACGTTAACAATGTTATCAATTTTTAATTAACAATTTCTCTTTTATTTGGAAAGAATTTATAGTAGATAATGATATTAATTGTTTGCTGTGTTTGTCATGTCAGCAGTTACAAACATTAAAAACATTTTTAACTTTAACAATTTTTTTAACATCTATAAAGATAACACATACTCTAACGTAACTAATAAAGAAAAAAAATGCATTGTTAGCTAACTATTTTAGTTAACCATAGAAATAACAATAGTCTGACTAATTTAGACTAATTTAGTTTTTATTAGGAGTATTTAAAACGTTTAAGATGCTTCAATTTTGCTTCTAGAAAGAGTTGAATTTTCAACCTGTATGATCGCTAGAGCATTTATTAACCTAGACAGTATTATATGTAATCATATCTCATCTCTATCAGGTTAAATTATTTTTGTAACCCAATCAAACCATGCAAGACTAATTTCTAATCATTAATTAATAAATAAAAACGTATTTAATTTTTAAAAATTTAAATTTTTAAATCTTAATTATGATTTGGTACATATAATGTAGCATCGATCATGCAACATCAAAGTTGAAGACAAGTAGTAAACATGTATAGCATCATGTAGTAGCACCATGTAACATATGTACTAATCTTTAAAAAAAAATTGACATATAAACGTTTTGATAATTAATTAACACTTATATGTATCTTTTTATCATTTTCTCGTAAATCAATCATATGTTGGAAAAACAATTAATTTGCATAAACAGGTATTCTTTAATTCGAGTTAGAAAGTAATCAATCCATTATTTGGTTACCTTATTGATTTTTAGGATGTCTAGCTTTTCACCTTTTGTTTCCTGCTGAAAGCTGGTTTCAGAAGATATATTGTTTATGAGCCTGATCGACTGAATCATATGTCACAAGTTTGCTTGTTCTCATATATATAAACTTATGTACCAAATATACTTTCACATACACCAACCCTCCATGTTTTGGGATAATCCACTTAATATACATAAACTCCTAGGTATATATACATCATGGACAAAACCAGTGATGGCAAGTGGGTGTCACCGTCATCCCAAAAAAATTAAAAATATTTTTTTTTATATAAAAAAATTCAGAAATTTAAGATTTTATACATTAATAGTCCTCAAATGAACAAATAGTAACTTAGTTCAAATGATAAACATAAAATTCCGTCCCTAGTTCGAATTTTGTGTTTATTTTTTTCTCTTCATTTAATTAACATTAGTTTATTCTTTGACTTCTCCATTGATTAATTATTACAAGATTTTATAAATAAATGTTTTTCTGTAGCTTCATAGTCATATTAAAACAAAATTTAAACTAATAAATTCGTATTTATAATCAATTTTTCTGTATCGTTTGAAATTTTAGATCAATGGACAAGTCCGTTAGGTTTTAAGCTCTACTTTTTTTTTGGTTTTTTATACCGTTTATTGTTATTGTACAAAAAAAAAAAAAATCAACGTCTTAAATTTTTAGATGAATGGATAAATCATCTAAGTTTTAAACTCCCGTTTTTTATGATTTTTTATACCGTTTATTGTTATTATATTAAAAAAAAATACTAACAGCCACCAATAATTGAATATTCGTGCATGTGCATGTCAATCCATTTCTGATGTACATTATTTCTAACATTTCCAGTAGAAAAATAAGTAAAGTGAAATTCAAAGTTTCAACGGGTAGCCAGACCTTTAAAAGTCTAGAAGCTTTGAATTTTGAAATTTGAAGTCAACCCAGATCTTCTTTTTAATTGGTTTGAAACTTCATGATATAAAATCAATAAAATTCAACTGTATAAATTTCAATGAAAAGGACCTAAAGCTTAGGGACCCAACACATAAAGACGATTATATTAATATCTAAAAGCTAGTCGATCGTAGATTCCGTTAAAGTCTTTCTTATACACTGGTTTTGTGGACTAGGGACCAATATGGTATTCCCGTTGAAATTTCCAAAAGTTTGTAGGGTTAGATTATCGTTTTTTCTATATGCATTCGTAATTATTTTTCAGTTTTTTTTAAGTCAAAGTATTATTTTAATTCTAATTTATTTATAAAAATCTGTAAAATTTAACCTTTTTATAATTTTTTTTGTTATTTATTAATATTATTATCTTATAAATTGTCAAACAAATAATTAAATATTAAAAAATACTATATAAAAGGTCAATTTTTTAAGCAAACACTTTAAAAATAATATAATGCGTTGATTTATAAAAAAAACCAAAAAATAATTACGAATACATATGAAAAAATCGATGACCTTACCAAAACTTGATCATACGAACTTGCGGAAATTTGCTCCACTCAACAGTAGTTTATAAAGTATTGCAACTTTGACAAGGTATATATATATATATGTATTTTTTTTTTTTTTGATTTTCCGATGTGGATATGTGTAAATTTTCTTTATACGTAATTTCAATTAAAACGTGTATTTTAATCTCAAATATATGAATGGTGAGTTGGTGAAAATTTTATTTTTCTCAGATTCGGCCTTAACTGTTTGCACATTTTAAAGACCGAATCTGGGTATCGTAAGTGATAAAAAACTGAGCACCCGACCCATTTGTAGTTCATACAAGATATATAAGTTTTTTAGATCATCATTCATATGGACCTTGAAGCCATTTCAAAAAAATGGATTTAAGGAAAAGCAATGTGAAACAGACCAAATAAGTCGATTTCTGGAGAACTCAGGGATCAAATTAGTTTCCTTTCAGTAATTCAAAGACTATTAATTTGCCAACACTCAACAAAAAACAAAGAGATGAACTTTAATTTAGTTGACCACGTAAAAAAAGACTGCTGAGTATCAAATTTATTACATGCACCAATAGTAGCCACTATAGAAAGTGGAAAAGGGAACTGATATAGAAAACAAAAAATGAAGAGATTTAATTACAAAGAACAGGACAGATGGTTTGATATGTCCAAAAAGTCTCGTAAAATAGGGTCTACCAAATTATCAATTATCTAATATGCTTGCCAAATTGAGCCAGGTTGTTCTACAACTTGTTGATATTTATATGACGTGCTTATCATTTATTAGCATGACGTCTCGAACTTATTCATAAATGAAACTATTTAGCAATATTAGAGGACTAGAAGACTCTTTGCATATAATTGCAGAGTTTCTATAAGACGTGTTTTCTACTATCATAGCTGACAAGTTTAGAAATCAGCCCATAATTTCTATTGAGCATGTGTTCATGACTGTGTTTTACAGAAAAACTGTGTTTAGTTCTGAACCGTCTGATCCTTTGATCGGACGGTCTAGACTAAAACACAGTTTTACTAACTGTGATACCCCTTTTTCAATTTATATAACAATTATAGAAAATACTTGATGTATCTATCATAAATGACAAGTAAATACCCCTATTCATGCAAGGACTTTATCTCTCATTGAATTATAATCTCAATATCTCATTTTTATAACCCCTTTTGTATATCTTTCATAAACTCTAGATACTAAATAAATAGACATGGAATTGGAGTTCTTTCCATTTGGAGTCGTTAATATTGGGTCCTTTGTTAAGATAATTCAGTTATATATATTGTTACTATTTGAGATAGATACCATATATCATTGTTCAAGTTTATTTACTCATTGAACGAGTGTGTTGCTAATTTTGTTTAGTTAATACAAGCTATGTGCAATTCAACCCCAAATAATCTACCTATGTTCAAGATGACCTAGTTTTAATTTTGTATGAAAATATAATAATTGTTTTAAAAAATCGGATTTTTAGATTATCTGCTGCAAAGAAAAATACGGAATCTAAAAATGTATTTAAGATAATTAGTTGTCTGCTAAAGAAAATACGTAAAATAAGTAGAAGTGGTCACTATTCTATTATCTATATAAGTGTAAGACACGTGTGCATATATAACATCACCGCGGTCTCTTTAGTCTCAGAATTTACTAATTTTAGTTACATTACACAATTTAATGTAGCAACTCCGTTCCTAATTTTGTGGTCACCCAATTTTTAAATGCTACATTTGTGTAAACATGTCGACAAGAAGTTGCAAAACATTAACTCATTGACATAACAAGTCAAATATATATATATATATATATTATGGGTTAGGATCGTGACCCGATTCGTGGATCTTAATATATATCCCGACCTGATACAATTTTTGGAAGTAAAAAAAAATTCTGATCCTGACCCGACAAAAGACGGGACCCGATTATTTCGGAATCCCATAAAGTCGGGATAGGGTTATCCCGACATATTTTTTTGTTTTCTTCACCAGGTGATTTTTTTGATAAAAGAAAAACTTATTGAAATAAGTTTGACTTTTATTTATTTATGGTTGTCTAAACATGATAAACAATTAAACACAATTTATATTTGAGAAAAACATTACTAATAAATGTAGAAAAATGTCACAAATTATCAAAAATAGAGGTGGAAATTAACAAAGAGTGGAAAAAATTAAAATTTAATAAATAAAACTTGGTGTTATTCGCACATTTAACAACTATAATACTAAATTAGATACAAGATATATTATTATAGTTATAATTTGTAAAGTCGGAAAAAGGTTATTCATTTTATTTTCTTTGAACGTATTTTGTAAAAAATAACAAAATTAATTTCTTAAGTTATATATTTTCATTTGACTTTTATCTTCAATTCAAAACTACAAATGTAAAAAAGTATGAGACTTATTTAACATACAAGGTTCCAATAGGTTAATAATATTATAAAGAGTAAAATATTTTATTAATATTAATTTAATCCATTGAATAATTTTTAAAAATAAAATAAAATAAGTGCCCATATTTTAATATATTTTTTTATAAAATTAGAATACTACTCCTATTATTTTAGTAAAACTAAAATTAGAGCAAAATAATAATTGATACTAATTATTGGGATCTCTGATTCATTTAACTCATAAATAAATTCTTAACATATTGTTAGTGTGGTATTAAAAAAAACATTTTTTTTAAGATCGAGTCGGGTCGGGATTCATCCCTACACACGATCCCTATCCGAAAATAGTCGGGTCGGAACAAATCTCAATTTTTTCGGGACGGGACAAGTTCGGGTTGGGTACGGAAAGCGTGATGTTGGAAAGAATATCAGTACACCTAAACAATAAACTAAGTTCTTTTTTGAAACGGATAATATTTAAGTAGTCGATCTATGGCAAAAATTTCGATTTAGATCGTGTGTTTGTCTACATAAAGAATCAAGAGAGGATGAAACGAATTTACAAATTAAGAAGTTCCGTTGTTTCTCGATATCTAATACTAAATTAGTAAATTGTTTACACTAGGGCATGAGTGATGTTTTTGTTCTCATTAATACATAATCGTTTTATAAGATTGGACTATTATAAACGAGTTGCAATTTCTGAATCTAGAATAAGAGCTGGTTAATTTATACATACTTCAAAAAAGAAACGAAACAAGCACTTGGTTCCAAATCAAAATTAGAGGGACTTTTTTTTAATATTTGTACAGAAAATTTGGAATCAATAAAGAAGCTAAATACATATGAACGTTCTTGATTTTATTTCTCGAACAAAAATGTTAAGTTAAATAGTCATAAAAAGGATCTGCCGTGCAAAAACTGATCTGTCTCGATTATTCCTAGAGGCTAGACCCACATGTAAATATCACTAACATGTTTAAATTACCTATTGGTACACATATATATACTTGCAAATTAAATAGATCTTAGTTTTGTATCCTTGTGAGTTATCTAAAACCTTGCAAGAATTAATTGTCGTTTTCTTCAAAATTTACTCTTTTGTATCCTTGCAACTGGTCCTAAAATTTGCTATCAAATTAAGTTGTTCCTATTATGCAAAAAACTATATATACATAATACATACGAGCTCAAAACTTTATTTCCACGTGTTTGAGCGTGACCATGATACGTAGTATTATTTGAGATAGTGGTATAATTAATAATAATTTATGGTACCATATTATATTGCTTTTGTTTTTGACTGAAATACTATTGGTCTGAGGTTTTACCACATAGACATAGGTTCCCTAACGTGAGACGTGAGCTAGTATTGTGGCATAGTGTGGTAGTACTAAACATATATACTAACCAGTAAACCATATGCAGTGTTAGTGTGATACGTTATAAATTACAATGATGATGTAAATATATAGTAAAAAAAATATAGGATATAAGAAAAAAATATGATATAAATTGTGATTATGATACAAATATTTAGAAAAAAAAAATATAAGATATAAGAAATTTTACGGGGTTAAAAAGTGATTAAAGATGGAGAAAAAATGTAATTAGTTTTTATTTTTATATTTTTTATGAAAATAGTTAATATGTTAATTAAGAAAAAAATATAAGAGTATTTTTTTTTAAAATGGTTAAATTGGACAGACTCAATTTTTCTTGAGTTTTTTTGTATTAACAGCATGATACGATATATATATATATATATATGCACTAATGAATATATGACTTTGTTGACAATTCTACATTTCTCATCTAAAATAAAAGAAATAAATGAATCTACAAATTTGGAAGTCATGACAGTGATAGAATCCAAAAATTAAATCCGAATATGTCTATTCGGGTATGGACCCACACAGTATTAGAGGGTAACCAATACTTGAATCCGAAACCCCATGATCTAAAAGTGATTTCCTAACAGGCCATTATCTATAAAGGATTTAACCCAATTAGTAAAGGTTCACAGTGGGAAAGGCCATGAGGTGACGCATGAGATGGGGACATTTGTCAACATCCTATGAGTTACAATTGCCTATAAATAACCAAGTATCTTCACTAAAAGAGGGACCAGAAAATCTATCTAAAAAATATAAAGACAAGGAGAGAAAAGAGAAAAACTTGTCAGAGTTTATCTCACTAGAAAGCAAGCCGAGCAAGACTAAAGACTGATCACCGAAGAGAAAGATAAATACCAAGTTCAAGAGTAAATCATTAAGTCGAGTACAAGTGTAATAAGAGATTGTAAACCGAACAAGAATAATACCGAGCAATAAGAAAGAACAACGAAGTGTTCAACGTTTGATATCTTGTACTTAATAGTGTTGTTGAAAAGCCTAACGCCACCGAATAAAGTTATGACTTTATCAGATAGATTTTCCTTTTGTTGGCCCGTGCGGCTAAAACTTAAAGGGGGGGTGAATAAGATTTTTAGCGTTTTTCGCCTAATTAAAATCTAAGTGCAACTAAACAACCCAACTTTCGCAATTCTAAGCTTAAGCGTTAATAATCGTTAAACAATCCAAACGCAAGCAAGAAATTAAACAATAATATAAGTTGCGGAAAGTAAAAGTTAAGGAAGAAATTGACACCGTGATTTATAGAGGTTCGGCAAACGGTCTACGTCCTCTCCTCGGTACTACCGAGTATTTCACTAAAAATCTTCTTTCGGATATTACAATCCTATCGAGCTAATCAACCGATTAAGCTCCCCCTCACTCTATGAGTATCCCGAATGAAAAGACCTAGAGCTTTTAAGCAACACTCGCTTACAAAGCCTCTATCCGATCACTCGCTCACAAATGAGTTTATATTTTACTCTTTACAATTTTGTTACAACAATGTAACTACACTCACTATTTTAATTGCTTCTAAATAAGCTAATTGGTGAGTTTTTGATGATGATTGAGCTTGAATCGTTTTCTCCTTGATTTCCCTCTTTCTCGAATATTTTCACCAAAATGGTGATTTTTAGGGTTTTTATTGAGAGAAGTTGAAGGATGATAGATTGGTGGTTTGGGAGAGAGATTGAGCTGGTTTATATAGACCAAAGGTCTGTTTTTTGTTTTTATGACCGTTGGTAGTGGTTGAGGGTTTTAACCAAAGGTTTTAAGTTGTTTCCCAGAATAAGCTAAAAAGCTGTTTTTGAAATCTGGAGAAAACGATCGGTCGTTTTCTGCAGTCGATCGATCGTTTTCAGGAAACGATCGGTCGTTTTCTGAAAAACGATCGGTCGTTTTTCAGACGCCCTCGCTAGAAGAATTTGGACCAAAAACGATCGGTCGTTTTTGTCCAGACGATCGGTCGTTTCTTCAGTATTCCCGGTTTTCTCGTTAAATTTCGAAAGCCCGTAACTTCTTCGTTTTAGCTCCGATTTTGGTTCCGCTTGAACCGTCGGCTTCGTTTTCGAATGCTCTATCTTTCTGGCATTCTGAAATTTATAAATTCTCTTTTTGGAAAAGACAAGCATTATATCATCGAAATACATAAATCATAAAATCATTAAAAACATAATCAAAGTTATAATCAAAATACATTATTGAACTCTAAGTTCAACACCTTTTATAAGAAATCAGAAAATCAGAAAGATATAGCTCAATAATAAAGCTAACATGAGATTGATCAATATAGATCAATAAAATGTAAGTCAAAATATGTGGCTTATTTGTGAGAAGCCCCCCTTTCGTTTCATACCTATGATGTGTATATAGGTAAACCACCATTTCGTTAAACAATATACTTCATCCCTTCCGATTTAATTGTGAATTACAAAAATACGTGTAATTTTAATCGGTTTATAACTTATATTAAAATTGTTGGAATCAATTTTTTTAAAATTTAATCATAAAATTTAACATTTGAACTATATTACCAACTTTTAAAAATGTTTATTCTGATAATTTTGATATAAGTTCTTGACCGGTCAAAATTGCACATAGTTTCGTTATGGATAATTAAATCCGAACTCAGTGAGTATATAATATTGACTGTTTTTCCCTTTCATTTCCTAGCTATATGATGCCATTCAACTACACATGATGTATCTAATTTATGGGATAATATTTTTATGTAACATGTAATACCAATACCACCTTACTGTCCTCTCCTTTTCTCTAATAAGTTCGTGTATATGTATGCAAATTGCAAATTGCAAATTGCAAATTGCAAATTGCAAACTGTGTCAATCATGTTTGAATTTTCATTTCTAAATTTCAGTGTTTTTGGTTTTGGATAATTTCAGATTATATTTTATCCGATCGATATTTCACAATCATAAATTACAACTACCAAGTGCATTTGAGTCATTTCAGCTATTATTCTTCTACTTATATTTTTCCAAAATTACATGAGCTGAAAACTTATTATATACTCCGTATACTACTAGTACATATATCACAGGACAACCAGAAACAATATTCAAACAATTAACCAACCACCTAAGCCAAGTCAAATGAAAATTCTATAAATAAACATGCTCTCACTTGTTAGTTTCCCAGTGGCAGTACCCAAATCTACTTTCTAAGAATAAAACAAAAAAATAACACAACCTGCAAGTTTAAAGGAATATACTTAAAGGGAGAGAAAGTGAGAGAGAAAGAGATAATGGAAGGAGGTGATGATCAATACACTCAAGATGGAACAGTTGATCTAAAAGGGAAACCTGTTCTTAGGTCCAAAAGAGGTGGATGGAAGGCTTGCTCCTTTATTGTTGGTATATTTACTCTCATAAATTCTCTTTTATATCGATTGTTCTTTACATGAGCGAGCTAGAAGGGAGCTGACAAGGGTTACAGACTTACAGCTTCCCACGTATTTTAGAAATAAGCATCCGCCCTACTTAGTTTACACTAATTTTCTTTTAAATATATTCGATTAGCATCCTTATATATGTTACGCACTTGAAGTCGTTTATTCTTTCGAAATTTCATCACTCATTTATATAATCCTAACTCCGCCACTATATACATACACTGAGTATAACATGGGAGGAAATTGAAGTACTGGGGTCAAAAGGAGTTGAAACTTGAAACAACCTTCACTTTACTAAAAAGGATATTGATTTTAGACTTTCATCTGAGAAGAAAATATAGTAGAACTTAAGCTTTATCGTATAATTTCTTTGTTCCCCCACTAATATACAATAAACTGGTTTTTTATTGTATAATTATTTTACGTAAGAGTTGTGAAATTCGTAATCTGGAAGTAACAGTATTAGTGGTCACAAAACGGCCAAAAATTTAAATCTGTTTGGTCCACATTTTGAGTTGAAAAATAGTCCTTATGTTTATCAAAAGAGATTATAGTATTGGTCTCTTTCCAAGGGTCTTATCTAATTTCATACGGTTAATTAGCTTACCTGAGGGGAAAACTAAGTGCAGACCATCGGTGACGACGACATTCTCCATAGTACAGAAAATTATAATTTTTTTAATTTTTAATCATGTATTTTCACTAAAATACGTTAAAAACGATGATTTGACACAACTCATTTTCTTATTTCATCAAATTTAGTAGTTGATGTAAATTTTGGCAACCCGTATAAACTGGTTTCGTCCATGAGGTTACATGTGGATGAAGTCGAACCTTGTCATTTCATCTTAATTTACATTTCATATTTATATATGTATAGTTGGTATCGCCGTCCTACTTACATATATATATAAATAGTTAGGTTTTGGATTTGGATAATTATATGGAGAAAAATGATTTTGTTAAATTAAAAAAAATTAAAATTATATAAATAGTTAGGTTCATATAGTACTTTAATTTGGACATCATTAAGGTGGTAGTGAGTTTGATTATTTACACAAATTTTATCTCTTTTTTTTGGCCCCATACACAATTTTTATCTACAGTATGTATTATAATCAGTTATAGTTTGCAAACCTGGCAATTGACATCGTTTTAATAACATAAACAAAATGTGCGACATCACAAAGTGCATTTGATTTTGCTTAATTGGGATCTTCTCTATAGTACTATATAAGGCTCTTGCTAAGAGTCACCATCATATACAATATCTTCCATAGGTTATACAATTATATTCCTACTAGTTTACTATATTTATACTTCTGAATTTTTAGATTGTGTTTAATAATTTTTAGATGCTACTTTATTTGCTTGAGGTATTCAATTGATACTTTGTGTGCTCTTTTGATGCCTAGCTCGATTGGATGGGATCTCAATTTTTTAAAAAACAAATAGACCTGAATGTGTAGAACTTATATTATTACTATATACAGTATGATGTGTTTTCTTCGTTTTGAAACTATAAAATTTAATACTCTCTGTACTACAATAAACATAAAAAGTTGTTCGCCCATAATAAATTTGAGTAGTTGGGTCACAAACATCTCTCTGATAGGGTAATTAAAATGACCTATTGTGATACTCTCTACATGGATATAAGATGACTTATTTCTTTTCTGTTACCGTATTTGCCCATAATTTTGTCATGTTAATTTGTTGTAACAAACATCTCATACTTGTTATCTTTCTAGTTCCTGATGTATCAAATGAGATTAACTTGTAGCACATGTTTATCTTGGTTATTATTCATACTTTAATAATTTAAATATGAGTACTAAATTGCAATTTTATGATCAGGACAAAATAATCTACAATCATATGGTAATTCTTGGGTACCCTAATCAAAACACGTATTTATATAATTGCCAGACAATTACTTTGATACTCCTTGGTGGGCGATCTTTCACTTTAATAAGTTCTTTCTTCATATGATGTGATCTATGTAATGTCCGAATATATTAGCAAAAAAAGTTCCAAATAACATTTTCAGAAAACCAATTTCCTTTTTTTTTATTAATTCCTCAAACGCGGCACTGGTACTGAAGCTTAATTTTAGCAACCATCTACATGTTTTGACCTTTTTTCGTCATCGTTTTTGTACAATTTGCAGTATATGAAGTGTTTGAACGTATGGCCTACTATGGTATATCATCAAATTTGATCTTATACTTAACAAAAAAGCTTCACCAAGGAACTGTGACATCATCCAACAATGTTACCAATTGGGTTGGCACCATTTGGATGACCCCTATTTTAGGTGCTTACGTTGCTGACGCTCACTTGGGTCGATATTGGACGTTCGTGATTGCTTCGGTTATCTATCTCTCGGTATGTAAGCATATACACTCGACGATTTCCCTTGCATTATTATGTTGAGTTACATCAACCGAATTAACTTTTGAGAATGTGACACATTTAGTCCATATTATTGGAGTAGAAATATATTTGATTACTTTCATGTTGTTTTACTCTTCTTAAGACAATGCAACTGTGTTGCTCAGAGTGAGGGACATTCTTAAAAGTGGAGACTTAAATAGCAATTGAAAGTAGTGAGATTATGCATAAACTTCTCTTTAACAATGGAGAATTTTTCTGTAATTTCCAAACCTTTCATGAAAACAGATATTAAAATAAGAGCCTAGACAAACATTATCTTTTGATTACCTACTAATTAGTAATTGTTTATAATAACATCAGAGTCCAAACTCCGGATCGATTACGATGTTTAGGTTTAGATGTTAATTAAACTTATCATTTGTGAATTTATGGCCCAAGACAAATCTTGGGCAAAGACCAAGAAAGGGGAGGTATCAATTATTTATTCAACTTGTAATCTTTTATTGGATTACCTTAGATTCTCAATTGTACTTGTAACTAAAATAGATTTTACGACCAATAATATTGAGATGCAACTAATGCCAGCTTAATGATATGATCAGGTATCTAATCATAAGATCTAATATATGAGAAAAAGATGCTTTAAAATTTAAATGATTATTACTTTTTTCATCTTGTATATCGTAAGAATAATTTATGTGTTCTGGCTGATAGTAGTTCAGTGCGTTTGAGAACCAAGAACCCCATTGTGCATGCATATATGATATATTGGGCATATATCGGAACCAATTGTGCATTTTTTTTTATTTTATGAAAAACTAGTTTTTAAATACACATGACAAAAACAACTAAAATGAGCAACTTATAGGAGTAGTAGACTGTGTAACAATCTGGAAAATGTCTCGAAGTAAGTTAGTTTTTATCTTCGTATAATTCATTGAGAGACTTATTTATAAAGTTATATATCTCGAAAAGAATCTGGGAAAGGGTATCTTTAATTATATTTAGTATACAAGAAAACCAATTGAAATTAATAATGATATTATGAAGAAGCTGGACAAAAATCCAGTTCCAGCATGTGGAAGTTTGACCTTGGGATTCTAAGGCAGTGGTTGAAAGTGGTCCTATATATCCTAATATACTATCCTCAAAATTGCAACTGAGGATAATATTTATGTATTAAGAAGCTATACAGTTGCAAGTGGTTATCAAATGTGACAAAATGAGACACCGTTTTCAAGATTTTTAGTCAAACACTTATATCCACTATGAATCTCTGGATAAACGAGTAAGAAACTAGAAAAGTGGCCTGAACTTCCAGTTAAAAAGTGATTAATTATGTTCACATATAAAGGGATGAGCTATTTTCATACGTATCTTTGTATGGAATTATATATCATCAGGATAGCTCAAATAATGACATTTCAGTGTTGAATATTCATTATAACTATCTCTTATAAAGTGACATAAGAGAAGGCTGTACTTTAAGAACTAATTTTAAAGAAGAATACTGCGAATTCAACCGGCTACATCTAATTTATTAAAAAAATAGTCTGGAATCCTTTCAGGGTTTCTTTGGCTTACACAAATCATTCAACTCTTAAAGCTACTCAAGCAATAATAATTAGGAGCCACAGCATCGTTATCTGTCACATATAACTGCATTTTCTCAACCAAACCTCACATAGAATAATGAAAGGAAAATTATCAAAGTAACGAACAAAACTGTTTCCGATTGTACCGTCTAAAGTAAATAGAAACAGGATAATTTGAGCAAACATGAAGACAAAACGCATCTTATTGATCAAATAAAGTATCTAAGTAAAACCAGCATGAATGGATTCTTGAAAGTATTCTAGTAATTGTTAGAATAGGTACATTAAGGAACGCCTGGAAACTCGAGCACTCGACCCTCGGATCTTATGGTGATTGTCTAGTTTCTATCTGCTTGTCATTCTTTCAGGTCCTTTCTTCGGCTAGCTTTTCAACTTTTTATAATAAACTTAAATTAACTACCATAAAGAGAGAAATCTTCTAGGCAAAAAATTAAACATCAGGAAGATAGTGAACCTTTACCCCATATATATAAGTATTTTAATTATGCCTACTGATCTAATTAACACAAGTATGCACATTCAAATATTCAATACAAGTATCATGATTGTTATAAATGTTTAATGGTTATCAGCATGTTAACCTAATTTCCAGGGCATGATAGTTCTGACCCTAGCTGTATCGATTCCTGGGCTCAAGCCACCTCACTGCTCTGACCCAGACCTGACACAATGCAAAAAAGCATCGACCCTTCAGCTTGGCATATTCTACGGCGCACTATACACCTTAGCAATTGGAACAGGCGGGACAAAGCCCAACATCTCAACGATCGGAGCGGACCAATTTGATGACTTCCATCCCAAGGAAAAAGCACACAAACTGTCATTTTTCAATTGGTGGATGTTTAGTATATTTTTTGGGACACTTTTTGCCAATACAGTTCTTGTATACATACAAGACAATGTGGGATGGACCTTAGGGTATGGGATACCTGCTGCTGGTTTGGCCGTGTCAATAGCGATTTTCTTGGCAGGTAATCTTCCCAGTTTTCCAGAATGCTACTACTTAATTTATAGGTTTTTGTTAGATTATTTCAGAAATAGTATAACTTGTAAGCCCGGTAAATTACTAAATTTATTACTTATTTTACTGCAACTGCAAATTTGGAGTGTTAATAATTTATTGCCGCTATAGGTACACCATTTTATCGGCATAGGAAGCCGAACGGGAGTCCATTTACAAGGATGGCTAAGGTCATTGTAGCTGCAATGAGGAAGTGGAATGTTCCTATTCCAAGTGACCCTAAAGAGCTATATGAACTTGATTTGGAAGTGTACACTAAAGGGGGAAAGTATAGGATCGATTCAACACCTACTATGAGGTTTGCGAAATTTACTAATTTATACTTTTAATCTACACTCTTAATCCACTTGTAAGTGCAAGTAGCTTCTTTCCTAAGTTTGCATCATGGAGATTCTATTATGCTGATAGATGTGCATAATTTATCTTGTAGGTATTTAACCAAAGCTTGTGTGAAAACAAACTCTTCAAGCCCATGGCTTCTATGTTCAGTCACTCAAGTAGAAGAAACCAAACAAATGCTTCGAATGATACCGATTTTAATCGCCACATTCGTCCCGAGCACCATGCTTGCGCAAATCAACACCCTTTTTGTGAAACAAGGCACAACCCTTCAAAGGAATATTGGTAGCTTCGAAATTCCTCCTGCTAGTTTAGCTGGGTTCGTGACACTCTCGATGCTTATCTGTGTGGTACTATACGACCGTTATTTCGTAAAAATCATGAGGCGGTGGACTAAAAACCCAAGAGGTGTCACGTTGTTGCAACGAATGGGAATCGGATTAGTTCTTCATATTTTTATTATGTTGATAGCTTCATTCACCGAGAGGTATAGGCTCAAGGTGGCTAAGGATCATGGTGTAGTTGAAAGTGGAGCACAGGTTCGATAGCAAACCTTTTAGTTTCTTTTAGGAAAAAACAAACTCTTTCATAGTTACTAAAAACTTCATTGATTAAAATATTTGATCTTTCTGTTAACATCTCTAATAAAAAAACATCTTCGTACAAGAAAAGATGTTTAGATGTGTCGAAGACTAAAATTTTATGACGAAAAACCTTCGGTTTCCTCCCTATTAATGCATTCATCTTTAGTTTATTCGGTATCCAAATGACCTTTCTCTGATACATAAGATAACTGTATGTCTATATTCTTCTCAATCTGACCACTGTAATTATTTTAAGAACTTATTGCTGAAAGATTGATTTTCGTTGAACAGGTACCCCTATCTATATTAGTTCTATTACCGCAATTTATCCTCATGGGAACTGCTGATTCTTTTCTGGAAGTTGCGAAAATAGAGTTTTTCTACGATCAGGCTCCCGAAGGAATGAAGAGCCTTGGGACCTCATACTCGATGACTAGCTTAGGAATCGGAAATTTCCTAAGTAGCTTTCTTCTGTCCACAGTTTCTCATATCACCAAGGAGCATGGTCATCATGGATGGATCTTAAACAACCTCAATGCTTCGCACCTTGATTATTATTATGCATTTTTTTCAATTTTGAACTTTCTAAATTTCATTTTCTTCTTACTCGTAGTCAAATATTACGTGTATAAGGCTGAAGTTTCGGATTCGATGGATATTCTCAAAAAAGAATATAGCAGAACCAATAACGTCACCACTTACCAGCTAGAGCCTATACAATAGCTGGATAGGACGTTACAAACTTCACTTAAATTTACCTTTACTTTCGGGGGGCAATTGTTACTGGTTTAAAGTAAATTCAATTTGCTTTACCCGATTTGTAACGGAATGTAAATTGCTTATACATCTTGAAAAGAAAAGGTAAGTTTGCATTTTCGATTTGCAATTCTGGTATATATTTGCGATTTTTTTTCTATACGAGTCTCCAACTATAAAAATTTGCGTTGAAAAATAAATCTGTAAAATGTTTTACTTGCTCCTTATTATACCTCAGTCAAAAATCGAAAAAAGAGAACAGAACAGAATGAAAATGACCAATGGCTAGAAATCAGGAAATATGTATGTCAACTGACCACTTTTCAGTAGTAGCGACGTTCAAAATCCGGTCATCGAGAATATTTATTTCCATAAAATTAGAAAATAAAATTTAATGTGGGTGAAAACTCCAAAAAGACAACAAAGGTATAGAGGTTGTAACTAGCTAGTGATGAACAAATCTATTAAACTATTGTGCAAACCCGGTTCACTTTTTTTTAAGTATGTCGATCCAATTAAAACTCATCACATATTGGGAAACATGCTGGTAACCATAATAAAATTAAATAAAATGAAAACAAAAAAAATCTGATTGGGTTGACACACTAAAATTTAGACATGAGTTTAATTTTCTCCTTAAACTCCCAAAAAAAGGAAAATAACACGTCTTTTAAGAAAGAAACTAGAACTTGGAGGGTAATATTTAAATAAAATATTTTCTTCCTTTACTAAATTAGTAGGTTTTTTATAATTTCTTTCTTAATTATCACCTCTAAACCCTCTATATCTTCAATGTCTACAGTTCCTATCAATCAATGGGGAAGATTATAATTATAAAGATGGAGACTAGTTATCCACTGTTGCACTTTTTCACGAGGTAATTTTCTGGTTTTATATTCATAATTGCTTTGATTTGTCATAGTTTAATGGGTTTAATGTTAAAAATTCCCACTTAATAGTAGAACAAAAATATGAAGATAAACCTGTTTCACTGGTTCTGCTACACTGATTGTAATGTGATTTGTCTCCACTAACCCTGATAAATTATCTTTAGACTTTGATTTAATCCCTGAGTTAATCTTAACACACAATTATAGTCTTATAGAACTCTTAACGAACACACCTTTGTGAACAGTGACGAATTCGAAACCAGGAATTGTGGATGGGCCGATAGTAATTATGTCACTAACACAACATGATTTCGTCAAATAAATAACAATGGGGTATTAAAACCTGAGAAAGATAAAGGTTTGGTTACTAAAAAGAATTATTGATAGTATGTGACACTAAACCGAGATGGAGTGAAAGAAATAAAAACCAAAGTTTACTCAGTTAACTTGGACTAGACATATTTTTTTGAAGGCGACAAAGCATGGGTAATCTATTCAACTCAGAAAAACAAAAGATAGAGGAACATCTTAGAAGAATGGTGCGATCGGGTACGTACCGGTTTTCTGACCGGTAGGCCGAGCGACTGTATAACCCTTATCCGTCCTGGTTCAGTTAATTATTTATAGATTGAAATAATTAAGGACCGTATTTTAGGTATTCGTTTGGTCTTGATCTGCTTCCAGAAGAAATTGAAGAACTTTATGGGAACCGTAAGATAAAATCCCATTCCGCCGGTCTAATTAGATCTTTAAGGCTTTACTTGGTTAAAGAAGCTGATGCTAAACCACGAGCACCTTTGACGGAATCTTAAATGACCCAAAAACTCTAAAGTCTATATCTCACGTAAAAGATCAGAACACTCATGTTTCTAAAGAGACCTATTATCCTGATTGACAAGAATATAAAGTTTATTTCCTCTAATTGCTTCATCCTCTCTTTCCTTATCTTGATACGTAGCCCCCCTTCCGCAACTGGTTATATTACATCGACCCAAGCGACTTTAGCAGTTAGCACCAAAACTTGAAATTTTATTTTTGACCAAAGAAAATCTTAGAACTTTTTCAACATCATCAATCCCCTCAGCTGGAATCTAGAAAGTGACTCACCAATAATTAAGATTACAGTATTTTTTCTGTCCATGATGATTTCTTATGTTTTGAGTGGGATGCTTTTTTGCTTCATTTTTTCTAATGTTCCCATCTTTGTCTTGCTAGTTTCAGAGTAAGTTTGGTAGTTTCTTATTGGTTCTTTTATCCCTGTAAAATTGTAGTCTTTTTATCTCTGTATGATTGAGAAAAAACTTGTAACCGGTACATGACTTGCTTTTTTGGCTCGATTGTTCTTCTTTGGATACTCCGACCAAACTATATAATAAGTAGATAAGAACTTGTAAGAAATAGTAAGCAAGATAAAGCGGGACTCGCCCACATGAGCATGATTAAATGCTCTGGTACAATGTTTCATTACGCATGATTTCAGAAGAACAACCCATTCATAACGATTAAAGATTATTAGATATACACTCCAAAAACAAGATTATTAGAGAACTAGTATTGGTAGAATAGGGTAGAAAAAACATAGAAAAAGAGAGTTTATTCTGGCCCAACAAATTGGACATTATTTTCAATCTCCATCAAATCATATGGATTGATTTTCAATTCAAACTATCTTACAAGACATTAATGGACAAAATTAATACTACTAGAAATTGCAGGCTTGTCATTTGTATTTAATTTTTGTCTCACATAAACAAATTCCCCCAGAAAGCAGATGCTTTGTTAAGAAAGAGAAAGAAAGAAATTGTAAAATTAATTTTTCCAAAAAAAAAAAGTATAGTACCAAATAAGCCTTTTCAGTTATCAGATACAATTTTTTTCAAAAATATATCAAGTCAAATGAACTCTTTTAATTTAGGAACTGTCACTTCTATTGCTTCCCAGTGGCGCCCAAATTTTCCTAGTAAGAAGAGAACAAAAACAAAATTAATATAAAAGAAAGATATATAAATGGATACTCATATGAAGGGAGCGAGAAAGAGATGGAAGGAGGTGATGAGTACACGAAGGATGGAACAGTTGATCTAAAAGGGAACCCTGTTCTTAGGTCCAAAAGAGGTGGATGGAGGGCTTGTTCCTTCGTTGTCGGTAATCTCTTTCTCTTCTATTTTGCTCTATGCATACACTTTTAGTAAGATTCATGTAAAAGCTGCGAAAATCCATTTTCGGGAGCTAGACTATATGGTTCTAGAAACTGAACAAAACATCTTATTGTTTAGCAAATTAGTTCATATTTTTAAAAAGTACCCAATTTTTCTTCTCCAGGATTTAGCAAAATGTTCTTCTTACAAGATCTAGGTGATCAGTAATTTCTTTTTGCTTATTAAGAAGTACTTTATATTGGAAAATTTAACAAATAAACAGAGAGCTATAATATTCCGATATGTGTATGCTATTTCCTTGTGAAACAATTCGTAGTACACACTACACAATATCCCAAGAAAAAAAAATACATACTTATAAAGTGCAAGCTAAATTGGAGGCAATAGGCCAATAATAAAGAATTGGTACAATTTGTTCTGATAATATACCAATCATTTTTCCAGAAAATGTTATCGGAATACAAAATAAGATTTGCTAACTATACGAATTGGTACAATTTGTTCTGATAATATACCAATCATTTTTCCAGAAAATGTTATCGGAATACAAAATAAGATTGGCTAACTATACTACATGTTTGATGTTACAACGAGTCTCGGCATCATTTTTGTATCAGTGTATGAAGTGTTTGAACGTATGGCCTACTATGGGATAGCATCAAATTTGATCCTATATTTAACCAAAGAGCTTCGTCAAGGCACAATGACGGCAGCCAACAATGTCACGAATTGGGTCGGAACCATTTGGATGACCCCTATTTTGGGTGCTTATGTGGCCGATGCTCATTTGGGTCGATATCTGACGTTCGTGATCTCTTCTGCCATCTATCTCTGTGTACGTTTACATGCACACTCATTCATATCTTTTTTAGATGAACTTCAAGAAATTGATGAATGAGTCCAAAATATTTGAACTATGGGATAAACGCATTCCTTTTTATTATGTTTTCTTGGTATTGAAAATAACTAGATAATGATCATAGTTAAGAGTCTTAGAGAAGTAGTCAATACCAAAAAAAATGACTAAGAACTAACCAGTACTTTGTATTCTGCAAGAAACCACAAGCATGCCAACTGATATGACTTGCATCATTGAGAATTTAATGAATTTAATAAATTGAGTCAGATACATCTTTATATTCTTTTATGGAGATAATTAAACCTTACCTCCTATCTAGCTGAAGAAGTGTGCAAAAGGTAACGTTTACACTATGATTTTCATTACTTTGTAATTTTAAGGACATGGTATCCAAATATCAGGGTATGATAGTCCTCACCCTAGCAGTGTCGGTTCCTGGCCTCAAGCCACCTCAATGTTCTGATCTTAACCCGGCCCAGTGCGAAAAGGCCTCGACCCTCCAGCTCAGCATATTTTACGGCGCGTTATACATGATAGCGATTGGGACAGGCGAGCCCAACATATCGACAATTGGAGCTGACCAGTTTGACGAATTCGACCCCAAGGAAAAAAAGCGCAAGCTCTCATTTTTCAATTGGTGGATGTTTAGCATATTCTTCGGAGCACTCTTTGCCAGTACAATACTTGTATACATACAAGATAATGCGGGATGGACATTAGGGTTTGGACTCCCTGCCACAGGGGTGGCTGTATCGATTTTCATTTTCTTGGCAGGTACTTATGCAAATAGTAATTTTTATAATACGCTTTAATAAAATAATTCAGGAATAGCATGTTTTCTAATACATGTACAAAAATCTATTGTTTGCAAGCTGGAATACTAATGTTGATTCGCCACTGCAGGGACGCCGTTTTATAGACATAGGAAACCGAATGGGAGTCCATTTACAAGGATGGCTAAGGTCATTGTGGCTTCTATGAGGAAGTGGAATGTGCCTATCCCTTGCGACCCAAAAGAGCTGTATGAACTTAATTTAGAAGTGTACACTAAGGAGGGAAAGTGCAGAATTCACTCAACGCCTAGTATGAGGTTTGTTAAATCCATTGTTTTTTACACTCATTCATCCCTTAAATGTTATCTTCACACGGATTGATATCTTTCAGTTAAATTTCTGTGAGCACATTTATCTTTGCTGATTTGCTCTATACAACTAAGGAGATAAACAGAATGTTTTTTTTTATTCGAATTAAAATCTTGTTTATTTATAAATTTTGAAGAAATCTACAGCATAGTATAGTACTTTCTCTAATTATTTCTCATGTTCTTACTTGGCTCTAATGCCGTAGATATTAAGGGGTACGCACACATGGTCATACTTTTATAGGTGCGCACTTTTTCACTCTCATTGGGTTTTAACCGTCTAAGAACATGAATATTAAGACTTGATATGAGTGATCCCATAGCTAATAGCTTGCCTGCAAGGTGCAATAGGTAAATTAGTTGAAAGGATAAGTGGCACAAATGATTTTCAAATTCCATTCACCAAACATTTCTTATATTAAGACTTGTCCACTTAGTGACCAAAACATGTCTTCATTTAATACTTGTCAACTTAATGTACGTTAAAATTAAGCCTAGCATAGTCCTGAATTTTGACAAAACCAAAGACTCGAAATAGAGCATAGAAGCTTAAGTAATACAACGCAACATAGCTTATATGAACTGAGTTAATTGATATAAACCTTGTAAGTTGCTCATTAGAAACACTATTTGTTCTTCTAAGTTGTCAACTTATTTGTTCCATAGCTTGTGATGCTAACCAAGATGCTGTCCTAAATTCTAATTCAAAAATTCCAACTTGAGTAGATTAAAATTAAATACTTCAGTCCAATTAGCTTCGTTTTGATGGTCATTCCGGGAAGATCCTTTCAGCTCTTTATACATATATATGCATTGTTTATTATGCAGGTTCCTCACCAGAGCTTGTGTAAAAACAAATTCTTCAGAACCATGGCATCTATGTTCAGTTACCCAAGTAGAAGAAACCAAACAAATGCTTCGAATGTTGCAAATTTTAATTGCCACTTTTGTACCGAGTATCATGCTTGCACAGGTCAGTACCCTTTTTGTGAAACAAGGCAGTAGCCTTCGAAGGAATATTGGAAAATTTGAAATTCCACCCGCTAGTTTAGCTGGGTTTGTGACTCTTTCGATGCTTGCTTGTGTGGTACTATACGACCGTTATTTAGTAAAAATCATGAGGATGTGGACGAAAAACCCTAGAGGAATAACTTTGTTGCAAAGGATGGGAGTCGGATTAATCCTCCATTTTTATATCATGTTGATAGCTTCATTTACTGAGAGGTATAGGCTCAAGGTGGCCAAGGATCATGGCGGACTAGAAACTGGAGCGCAGGTTCTTTTAGATACCTTTTCATTTGTTTTAGGCAAAACACTTTATTTTTGAAGTAACTAATAAATAAAACTTAATATTAAAGTTTATAATTCTTGATTCTTAAGTTCGTTAATTATTATAAATATGAAGAAGATTGATTATAAAATATTGACACAAGAAATAGTGTTTAAATGTGTGGAGAGTAAAATAGAAAGAGAAAATCCTTACTGAAATTATCCATACATCTTTAGTAAATTTTGTTTGCAGCTTTGAAGTACTTAGCCGGAACTTTTGAGCCTAAAAAAACAGGTTCATCTAGCTTAAAGCTTCTTTTAGCTTTGATGTGGAGTTTTTGAAACACAGCCTCGAATGATATATAAATTTAGTTTTTCAGATTTATACACGAGTCTCGTCTTCATTTGTTCATACGGTTGTCGTTATTTCTTCTGTCATTTTTATGCTACTTTCAGTATCATAATGTACACAAAAATTTCGTAATTCTTTATGGAATTTATTTTTAATGTACAGGTACCCTTGACTATATTAGTCATACTACCTCAATTTATCCTCATGGGAGTTGCTGATTGTTTTTTAGAAGTAGCAAAAATCGAGTTTTTCTACGACCAAACACCCGAAGTAATGAAGAGTTTAGGAACCTCTTATTGTACAAGTAGTATTGGAATTGGGAATTTTCTTAGTAGCTTTCTTCTCTCCACGGTTTCTCGTATCACCAAAAAGCATGGTCACCGTGGATGGATCTTAGACAACCTTAACGCTTCTCACCTTAATTATTATTATGCATTTTTTGCGATTTTGAACTTGTTGGATTTCTTTTTCTTCTTATTCGTTGTCAAATATTATGTGTATTAGGTTGAAGTTTCGGATTCCATGGAAATTCTTAAACAAGAATTAGGTGGGACGAAAAATGTTGCAGTTTGAAAGGAGGAGCCTTGTGATTAGGAATTTGCCCTATAGATTCAATGAGATCTTTAATGACAATTACTTTTCAATCGGGGACCATTGTTGGGTGGGCAAAGTTTTTTTTTTTTGTACTTGATTGATGCTACAGTCATCCTTTATCCAAAAAAATCTATCCGATAATGTAAAACAATTCTATTCATCTTTTTCTAAACACGTATTAAAAAAATGTTGCTATTAAAAAAAAATAATCTCATTCTCAACACTAATTACTATCTTAATTCTTCTATTTATTCATTTATACATATCATTTATTTGTGTTTCTATTCAAAAACTTGTGGTTAAATTTTGACATTAATGTTTGAATAAAAAAAATTAGAAGATAGCGGTACAAATCATCTCACGTAATAAAAACATAATCTGCTAAAAACTCAAATAAAAATATAATAAAACCCTAATTAAGATATACTAAATTTAAATATAAATTAAAAATAAGAAAAATTGTTAAAGTCAAAAATACAATCCACTAAAAACTCAAATAAAAATATACTATAACTTTAGTTTAATCTAAGCTAAATTTAAATATTAATTAAAAATAAAAATAAAATGTTAAATGTATTATTACTAGCAATCAAAATCGTTGAAGAGCTGGATGTGCCGTGTAATATGGATTGGATTGATTTTTTAGGTAGAGTAAAATCATTTTCCTTTATAAATTGCTTACTTTGCTTACTTTCCAAAGGAAAAGGTATGCGCTTTCAATTTATTTTACTATTTTTTCGTAATTTATCTCTTTTCTAAAGAAACATTTGATAGACTTATTTGGATTAAAATTGCTTCTGCGAATTTTCCTTACATGCAAATGCAATTAGTATAATACGTACGTAGTTGGTTTTCCACATAATAATCTTTTGTTTTGACTTAAAAGTGTTTTTGTATATTACTATTATTGTTATGTAATTTGCTTAATTGACCTAGTGAGAATTTATTCACTCGGGCATTCTAATTAGCGAGTTAAAAGATTATGTAAGATTAGGTTATTTGTAACACGTTATGAACTCATTCTGTTTCAGATATATTGAAAGATCAAATCCTTACAATTTTTAAGCGTTCTTTTCATATTATTTTCTTACAAATTGTACCTAGTCAAGCATAGTTAAAGAAGGAGGTTGCTTAGATTTTCGTCTGTTTGCACTAGTTCTTTATTTGCAATGTCATTTTGCTCATGTGTTTTTATTTTATTAAGACGGCTAGGTTGTTGTGTTGAGTTGTGAAGACAAATGTGTTTAAGTCATGTTAACTAATTATCCCACATCACTAAAAATTGTAATAAGAGCCACTATGGGTTCTATATAATGTTCCACTTACTTCTAGTTGTGAGAGAACCATAGATTTGTGATTAAGGTAGATTACGTTTGTAATTCTCCTTATAATATATATACCAGTGTCACGTGTAGCGGTCCGGAGACGTAGCCACCGTTTGGTGAACTCCGTTATCAAATTGTGTGTGCGGTTTTGCATTTCTGCTCTTTTGATTTCCTAACATGTTGAAATGTTATTAAGAACGTGTTTATTCTAATTGCAATTACCGTAGCTCTTTTCGTAACCAAGAACGATTATGGGTACCGAGTACAACCACGTGTTTTTAGAATATATTTGCAAAAAATCTAATCCTAAAACATGTGGCTCAAACCACAGTCAAAAGATATCATAATATTTTCTGCACTTTTACAACCAGTGTAGGTCCTAACTCTCAACATCCGATACGTGTATCTTTCATCCATTTGCGTCTATTATGTGCAATTTTAACCGGTTAATATGGACTTACGTGTATCTTACGTTTAAATTGTTGAAATTTTAAATTTTGTTCAACTATTTGATTAACTTTTGAAAAATTCGATTTCGACAACTTAGATATGAGTTATTTATCGATCAAAATTACACGTTTTTTCGTATAATCCCAAGACCAAAAAAGTATTTATTTTCTTAAATTTTTAGGATGAAAAGTCTTTTCTTATATACCCATCAAAGAAAAATGACTCCTAAAAAATCAAGTTTCAAAGAAGAGGAGCACGGAGTTTGGATTAATTTCATTTCAGTCTCTCTCACGGAACCAATTTGTTGAATAAATAAAATGAATTTCATATTATTTAATTAATTTGGCTTAGCATATTTGGCGCGTAAGATAGAAATCAAATCATTTTTATAAAAACAGAAAAACTCAAAGTATCTTGGCTCTATCTCAAAACATAAGTCAATCTATAAATAGGTAAAGAACTTAATGGTCGATATAGTAGTAAAGTCCCATATTTGGTATTGCGCTTCAAAATTTCCATTTTATGTCTTCCGTCTGTAGTCGGATATTCAAACCTCCCCATACATTCAAACTTGGGATGCTTGATCGGTTAAACATTCACGACAAATTCATCTTTTATCTCTTGAATCCATCAAATAAATCCAATATGGACTTAAACAAGAATTAATTCCTTTATTACTTTTCAAAAACATTTTTTTGAGACAGAAACAAATTCACTCGATGATGAAGGAACCCTAATTCAAAATAGTCTCCATCCCGAGTTTTAAAAGGGAAGAAGATCGTAAAATTTAGTGGGAAGTAGGAGAAATAAAGTTTTAGTTACAATTAATCTGGAATTGTGTTGAACAAAACAGGCTCCTAATTGAGTGGGTGAATCCCAAAAAAAAAAGGACTTGGGTTTTATGATTTAAGGGTTTAACCATAGGAAATGTATATTTATTTTTTGAAGGCAATAACACTAATCAAAAGAAAGTAACTCAAACAATAAATAAATAAATAAAAGTGATGAGAATATCCACATCATGTGTTATCTAAGAGAATCGTGTGTTATGACGGAAATGCATCTAAAACACTGGAAGAAAATTACACGGTACTAACAACGTGGATGTCTATACGTGTTGTTAAAAATTTAGCAACGTGAAAACAACAGGTAGCAACTATTTCCGTTGTTGCTATACTTTTGTTAGATTTCAGTAACAACTCATACAGCATCATACAAAATGTTACTGAACGGTAGTTGTACTTATATTATTATTATTTTTAGTGAAAAAACCATTTTATTATAGTTGGACTCGGATGCGCTAAAGACCAGTTATAATAATCCCGTTATGAGTGGAGATATTCAAGTCTTTTAAGACTCATTTCACGGCTAATCTTCTGAACATACTCTCTATCTCCATACATGTAAATACATTTAAATATATTTCCATATGTAAATATTTATGTCTATGTATATTATTTATATTTTCATTGACAAATCTAAATTACCCAATTCGTCGTGTAGTAATTAATTAGTAGTTACCATTATTGCTTGGCCTAGAAATAGAGGCGTGGTCTCCATACTAAGTAACTACTCCATATACTATATACATTTGAGAATTCTTTATAATATACATACACCTATATATAAATATATATATATATATATACATAGTGAGAGAATAAGGAGAGAAAGTAATGTTATGATTGGTTGAAAATTTTCACCAAAAAGAGTATAGCCACTGGATATTCAAGGTAACGAAACTGTACACACACTCTTTTTACGTATAATGCTATTTATATTTGTATGCGTTTCATTTACTTTGGCCTTGTAATTATTAAAACGTTACAGTGCATATGTATATAAACCAAATGAATGCAGTGCTATTTTGATTTTTGCCTAAACAGTAATTATTACAATTTCACCGTTATTTGCCAAAATTTGTTTCCATGATATGCTTCATCTTAATATAGTTCTTTGTTAACTGAAAATTGCAAATTGAATGCAGATACACTTGATTCAAAAAGCAAATAAGATAATGACTAAATGCATTAAAATAACTTTGTTTAGACTTTGTAGTATTTTTGTAGAAGAAAGTTAGTTTAGACTAAATGCCTAAATGCCTCTTAATAGAAGAAGGTTAGTTTAGACTTAGCAGTATTCAAAAAGCAAATAAGATAATGACTAAATGCCTACTAAGATAATGTATTTTGTAGAAGAAAGTTAATTTAAACTTTGTTTCAAGATTACTTTCCTTCTTCCTAGTATGATGTTTCCTTTAAAATGTAACATAACTAACATTTAATTTTGTTTCTATTTTGGTATGTGGAAGACTATAATATGTAATTCGATATTTTTTTTATGTATTTGTATATATGTATGTAGGCTATTTGGGAGGATAAATAGTTAGAAAGAATGTCGAAGAAGACGAGAGTGGCGGTGGTGGGAGCTGGGATTAGCGGGCTAGTAGCGGCATTGGAGCTGGCCAAGAGCGATGACGTGGACGTTGTGTTGTACGAGAAGGAAGGTTACTTGGGAGGTCATGCCAAGACCGTTACTGTCGACGGAACGGACTTAGACCTTGGATTTATGGTTTTTAATCGGGTTAGTCTTCATGATTGAAACAAAAAGTTTGATTGGTTTAAAGGGCATCTATGTGTAAAAGCACAGAGGCCAATCTTGTTTTTTTCTTTAAGCCGTATTATTGTATCGAACTCAATGTTTAACTTATTGTTGATTAAACCATTATTTTTTAAACGACATAGCTGAGTAATCACACACTTATTTCTTCCAATGAGAAATGGTAATTAAACTCAGAAAATAAATTTAATATATTATATCAACAAAAGAAATAATGCACAGCTTAAATGCTAAAAAGATCTATAATTAGCAGCTTATTACCTATCAAAAGAAAAAAGAACCTTTGTTTTGCATTTTTGTGCCAATACTGTATTGCTTACAGTAATAACTAATAACTCATACGCATTCCCAATCCTAGAATTTTGGGTATTTTATGTAACGCATCGATCCTATGGACTATGGTGTTAATTCATAATGAAGAATTAATTCAAGAGAATAGTACATTCTTTGAAATCAAGAGATATTTGAAATTTCTTGATAATTTGAAATTTAATCTTGTTTCCATTTCTTTATTTTTCTAGGAGTAAAATTATTCTGATGGCTGGCTAGTGGCCAAGTTTATGACTTGTGTGGAGTCATGTACTCTACATTTGATTAAAATTGAAATGTAGAAAAGACTAAATATCACTTTATTTGTGTCCTATTTTGTCTTTCTATCCATATCCAAATTCAGAATGAATGAATGGTATCTAGATTTTAAACTTGTTACTGTTTTCCTACATTTCACGTGTTATGTTACCCCAAAGGTTGGACAATCATGATGCCCCTTCTAAATTTAAGTTTGGTGAATGCAGCCAGAGATTTTAAACTTGTTACTGCTTTCCAACATGTGACGTGACAAACCAGAGATGGGCAGTGGCAACACTTTCCAAATATTAAATTATACTTGCATTTTTTTACGAGGATAATGGTTTATATATTTGGGCACTCCAAATAGTTTATTCCAGAATTAATTAATAAAACCAATGTTTGGTGAATGCAGCCAAAGCTTATGACAAAGCTATCTCTAAATTTTGTTAACTTATAATTTTTCATTAGAAAATTCTGATATTGGACTAAAGTTGATGTGTAGAAGGCAAGAATTGTTGTCTTGCAGAACAGGAATCTAATTTATAATTTGTAGCTTATGAATTTAGGAGCATTGATTGATAAAATGGTCTGTCTTAGGAACATCCCTGTTCAGAAAGTTTTTAAGTTTTTTTTTTTTTGAAAATTAAAGTAACCAACTATATTAAGAAATGGGGAGAACCCTGCCCGAAAACAAAATCGAACACAAGAACATGAAAGCAAATCGGAGCTTGGCCGCCAACAAGTTTGAGGCTTAACTTCCATATGCTAATCAAAAACCTATCCCGATAAGTATTTCTAAATTTACCATATTTGTGCATACAAATTCACCACAAAAAAGTCAATCGACTTAAACGTTTCTCCGGGACTCGACTTATCGTTCCCACCGATTGTTTCTTTCTCTCCATATCCAATATACCGTAGACGCAAAATAAAACTTTTCCTAGCCAAGCCGATGCCGATGCCGATGCCGATTCGCATTTAAACATTTCTATCGCCCATTCCAACCATTGTGACCACGAATTTTTCGTCCCAATAAAACCGGATTTCACTCTACCTAGCGCCCAAACATCCGATTGTTTCTTTCTCTCCATATCCAATATACCGTAGATGCAAATAGAATTTTTCCTAGCCTAGCCGATGCCGATTCACATTTAAACATTTCTATTTCCCATTCCAACCCTGTTCAGAAAGTTCAAATTTGACTGATATCAACAAAAAGGTTTAATTCTTTTGTTTTTATGGTCTTGGAAGAACACGAAGTCAGAAGTAAAACTACAATTGTTTGTTAAACAATGTTATTGATGCTAGCTATATATAACAAGAATTCCGACTCGACTGTGTGAGTAATTATCTCATAGTGAATTATCTGTTCAACTGAATTTGGATTTTCATTAAAATCACTCTAGCTATAACAGTTGACCAGAAATTGATGTTATAATATGGGATGAAAACTGCTAGAGATGATACTTGATAAATGTACCAAAATATCTATACGTAATATTGGAATGATGTCTCATCAGTGGTTTCTTATGTTTCTAACAGCTATACTTACAGTGTTCTCAGGGCATAATTGATTATGAGACAATTTTCTCTAACTAAGTTTGAAAAACCAATCAAAACTATGATAAATTTTGAAAAAATAACATAAATGCCAACTTACGGAGAAATGTGAACCTTGGCAGGTGACTTACCCAAACATGATGGAGTTCTTTGAAAATCTTGGCGTAGATATGGAAATGTCTGATATGTCCCTCGCTGTTAGCTTAGACAATGGTCGGGGATGCGAATGGGGGAGCCGAAATGGATTTTCAAGTTTATTTGCACAAAAGAAAAATGTTATAAATCCATATTTTTGGCAAATGCTAAAAGAAGTTGTCAAGTTCAAGGATGATGTGTTGAGGTTAGTAATCTCAGTCGTAGTTTACATTAGTCTTATAGGAGCTTATCTTGTAATGGTGGCTAGTGCCTCAGTGGTGAAGTTCAGCTTAAAACTGAAACATATTTTTTTTATTGCAGTTACTTAGAAAATCTAGACAACAATCCCGATCTTGATCGCAATGAAACATTGGGAGAATTCGTTACATCAAGGGGTTACTCTGATTTATTTCAGAAAGCCTATCTGGTAATTCTTTTTTCCATCAAAGGCTATTTCTCACATGCTATGTCATTTCATTCGATCCAATTCTGATTTTAAAGAGATTATGTAATATTTTTAGATCCCAATGTGTGGTTCGATTTGGTCATGCTCAACAGAAAGAGTGATGGGATTTCATGCATATGCCGTTCTCTCTTTTTGTCGTAACCACCATCTGTTACAGGTATATTTGCTCAATATTTGATAATTGCACACATATTTGAACATTTCCTACCCGAGAAGAGCTTAAATTTTATTTCTCTTTACTCTTCTCAGCTCTTTGGTCGCCCACAATGGCTTACGGTTAAATGGCGTTCTCATACGTATATTAATAAGGTCACTTATTACTTCTAAATCCCTTAATTTTACTTATACTTACTGCAGCTTGTGATATAGGTAGCTTCCTTTTGACAGGCTACCTACTTACCCTTTGTATACGTGTGTGTGTGTACTTAGCTAATAACTGACATGTATTCAAAACCATAACCAGGTTAGAGAACAACTGGAAATCAAAGGATGCCAAATAAGATGTGGTTTTAGTGTAACATCTGTATCAAAAATTGATGCAGGTGAGTGGCATACTATGCTTTGAAGTGTTGTTATTTATACAGAAAAATCAAATGTTTTTGTTCTACAAAGTAAAAAAAAAAAAATCCATTTTTTTAAAAGCTTCTCCATAAAGAGTACACTTTTATGCCAAAAAAGATTACATTTTTTATACACTTTTAGTGAAGCTCTTGCAGAAACATTGTAGTTATCCTTTCGTGTTCTCAAACATTGCAAAGATACAAGTATTTGTCAATCTAATCGTAAATGTGAAAGGAACTTGAATAGGGTGTCTCATAACATGTGACGATGGGTCAAAAGAAATATACAACAAATGCATATTGGCCGTTCATGCTCCAGATGCCCTCAAAATATTGGGAGAAGAAGCTACATTTGATGAAAAACAAGTACTTGGCGCATTCCAATATGCTTATAGGTAATGACTCTGAATTCTGATTTTTCATGAAAAACTTCATACTGATTTGATATTTCTTAACTCTTTGGCACAGTGATATATACCTTCACCGTGATATGAAATTTATGCCCCGGAGCCAAGCAGCGTGGAGCGCGTGGAATTTTCTTGGAGATAAGGATGACAAAGTTTGTTTGACATATTGGCTCAATGTCCTTCAGGTTTGTACTATTCTTCCATAGCTGGCAGATTTTGGACTTATTTTTCTATAGTTGATAGTGGGAACTTTTTATCCCCATTCAGTGATATCATATCGAAGACCAATATGTTGCATAGAGTGCAATTTAAAAATGAAACAAGTGTATAAGTATTTAACAAAAAAACTGCTTGTTGAATGTATGATCATCAAAAGTAAAATCAATTTACCAAACAATATGCCAATCAAAGACAATTTGATTGCTTCTTTGCGAATAAATTAAGTCCAAAATATTCCCCTTTAAATACTTTCTGTTATTTTGTATGTAAGGAACTTAGTATTACCCCAACATAGCTAAGACAAAATTCACGAGTTTGTTGTAATAAATTGAAACACCAATTTATCGAAAATCTCTGTAACTAAGCCTTGTTGCTAGTTAATTAACATTTTAGTGTATTTGCAGAATCTTGGAGAGACAGGGAAGCCATTTCTAGTGACTCTAAATCCTTCTCAAACACCGGAACATACTGTGCTCAAGTGGACAACAGGTCATCTTCAAGTTAAAATCTTATTGTCTTCATGCTGTTTCGATATAGTTTCTGTAAATTCCCCATGTATATATGATTTATTGGGTTCTGATATAGTTAGAATTTTCAATAATAATAAAAAACAGGCCATCCTGTGCCTTCAGTTGCATCATCAAAGGCATCACTCGAGCTTGATCACATTCAAGGAAAAAGAGGAATATGGTTTTGTGGCGCTTATCAAGGTGAGAAATCCACATGGCTCTTTTGTTTATGAATTTATTCACTAAATTTACTGGAACAATTTTCTGTCAAAGTGAAGAACACAACAAGTCAAACTTGGAATTCTAGTTTTAGTAGACCAGTGCATCAAGTTTAATAAAGTAAAGTACGCAAATATTGCAAACTAATCATATTGTTTTGCTATATGTTTATAACTAGTTATTTAGGTGGGTATTATCAGTGTTTTAGGTAGTTAGGTTTGAAATGCTAATAATATTTGTATACGAAGGGAGAAATGACTAAAAAGCTATTAGCAGTTCTGTAAGGGAACTTATGCATTGTTTATTTGATTCATAATCTTATATTTGACAAAACTCCTTTCAGGATAAATATTGTCTATTTGATTCATAATTAATATTTGAATGAATCTCTTTTCAGGATATGGCTTCCATGAGGATGGACTAAAGGTAGCATTTATTTATACTTGTATTAATTAATTTTCTTAAATATGACATTTGTTTTTAGTGGAAATTATCTTGCTATATCACTTTTACTCTTCGACAGGCTGGCCTTACCACTGCAGATGGAGCACTGAATAAAAGTCGTAATCTTTTGGAGAACCCAAAACATATGGTTCCTACTTGGCTAGAAACAGGAGCTCGACTTTTTGTTACTAGATTCCTTGGCGATTTCATCACTACCGGTTGCTTAATGTGAGCTCACCTTATGCATGCCTAATATTATATTTCAATTTGCATACTTTTCGTATTTGGTTGGGTTTTCTTGTTCCCGCCATATGACTCTCTACATCAGCCACTACATTGTGAGAATTGGTATATCAATTTTTATATGTTTTTGTCATCCTTCTCACATGTAGTGGCTTGTGTATGTAGATGGAGTATCCCTTTTCATGTCGAATGGTAAAAATTGTCACCGGTCATTGCCAATTAACTATATGCTTTATGGCCTTGCAGTTTGTTAGAGGAAGGAGGTACAATTTTTACCTTTGAAGGAACCGAAAAGAAATGCCATCTGAAAGTTATTGTTAGAATCCATTCTCCTCAGTTTTACTGGAAGGTATGTACCTATAGATATAGGCATCGTTGCTTATAAATGACTAACTGCAATTTGTAATTGCCGCAATGCAGGATCATGACATCCTACTTGTCATACTTTTATAATGTGCGTGGTTTTTGTTTTCTTTTACAGGTTGCAACACAGGCTGATTTAGGGCTTGCAGATGCATATATCAATGGGGATTTTTCACTAGTAGATAAAAGTGAAGGCCTTCAAAACCTATTCATGGTAATACAATGAATTAAACTAGATTCAAGTACTTGGCAGGTGGTTATTTTCTATCTTTAATGCTTCTGCAGATTTTTGCTAGCAATAGAGATTTAAAGACTAACAACTCAAGGCTAAGCAACAAAAGGTGAATTAAATTTTAAAGCTACCGTATTGTTTGATCTTATATGTACAGCGCGTGTCTACAAAATTGAAAAATTATGGTTCTTGTACCTTTTTTTGGCTATAGGGGTTGGTGGACACCGGTGCTTTTTACAGCTAGCGTTGCATCTGCTAAATATTTCTACCATCACGTTTCACGTCAAAATACTCTCACGCAAGCTCGTCGAAATATATCTCGTCACTATGACCTGGTATTCATATTATAACCATGTCTTCAATATATTTATATATGTTCGAATATGTATCGGTGCCCTTATATATGTGATTTTTGCTCTTGTAGAGTAATGATCTGTTTGCTCTTTTCTTGGATGACACAATGACATACTCTTGCGCAGTATTCAAGGTAATAGCTAAATCTCTTTCCAAACATCAATCAATTGTTACTGACTAATAACTATCCTATACATCAAATTTTTGTTAAGTCGGAAGATGAGGACCTGAAAGTTGCTCAAATGAGAAAAATCACGTCGCTTATAGAAAAGGTAAGGGTTACTTTTGGAGCTTGTTGCATATCTAATATGATTACATCTTGGCATGTATATAGCTCATAATTCTTGCACTAATAAACTCAGGCTAGAGTTAGTAAGGAACATGAAGTTCTCGAGATTGGGTGTGGTTGGGGAACCTTAGCTATAGAAATTGTCAAAAGGACTGGGTGCAAATACACTGGGATTACATTATCAAAGGAACAGTTGATATTTGCAGAAATGAGAGTGAAAGAAGCTGGACTCCAGGTAATTTTAGTCACTAATTACTTATTCTCTTGCGGAAGCTTATAATCACTTCAGAATATATCCTTCTGTTTTCTTGGGCCTTTTCCCCTTGCTTTTATAACTTTCAACAACGTCATGTACATGAACCTGTGATAAAACTTAAGCAAGAACAACATAGAGCATATGCATTTCAATGAGTTTGTGGATTTGCAGAGCACGATACATCACAATTATGTCATTTACTAAGACTTAAACTGGCTATTTCTACGGACTTTTACTTTGAGTCATAGTTGATCCCTTTTATTAAGTTGGCAGTAAACCTTTTGATCTTTGATTTACCTTTTATTGTCTTAAGTTGCATATAAACAATGTTTAATAACACATAAATGCAGCAACACCGTTTCTGGTACGAGCTTCACTACACCCAAAAATCGCAAATTTTGAAGAAAAATATACATGCCAAAGTGAAGTTCACAAAATAGTAGTAGTAAGCATATGAGATGCCAATGTTATTTAGTTTGACTGCTGTTTTTTTAGTAAAATCGTAAAACAGCCGAAATCACTGAAAAGTAATATTTTGTGTCTGATCTATATACAACTCTAAAAATGGATTTTAAAATCTTTGGCCAAATCTCACATTAAGGTACTAAGTGAAGTATAAGCTTCTCTAAAATTTAATTTCAAAGCAAAACTGTTAACTGTTGTGTTTAAATTTTACTCCCACATCGCTAACTGTCGGCAAGTGTATCTTTTCTTTTCCATATATAAAAAAGCCAATAAGTTTTAGGTCAACATTACTGACATTGCCTGTTGGCATTTAGTTTTGCGATTCTATTGGTATCGATAGATAATAGATTTTGAATCTCGTTGTGCGGCTTTTATTCCGTGAACTGAATTTAAAATTTATTATTTTTTCGATGCCAATTGAATTTCACAACTCATATTCGTTTACTTAAAACTCCTTTTCTCATATTATTAAATAATTAAAAATTGCATCTTAACTTGGTCAGTTGTGTTTCAGGACCGCATAAGATTTCTTTTGTGTGATTACCGGAATTTGCCACGTTCCTGCAAATACGACAGAATCATATCTTGGTGAGTTCATATCGAATGTGAATGAACTTTTTAAACTATGAGAAGGTAATATGAATGAAACTGTTGAAATTTACAGTGAAATGATAGAAGCTGTTGGTCACGAGTATATGGAGGAGTTTTTTAGGTGCTGTGAATTTGCATTAGCCGAAGATGGCGTTTTCGTTCTACAGGTACTTCTATTTTCAGGAAAGATGATTGTTTCTAAATTTTCTAGTATTGAGAAATAAGGTTCTTACTGTTTCCTATTTACTTTAGCTATTTTTAGCTATGATACAAAAAGATTTTGTGTTACAAAGATGTAATTACAATTTACTTTTCAAACCTACCAACATTATGAAATCAGTTTAGAAGCAGATATTCGAGCAAACATCAAGGGGTTGGATTTACATGGCTTTCCGATATCTTTTGATTAACAACTTTCTAAATTTGTTATGTTTTTCCAAAAAAAAATGTTGCCTAGTTTATATCGATACCAGATGAGAGATACGACGAATACAGACGGAGCTCGGATTTCATAAAAGAGTATATATTTCCAGGAGGATGTTTACCTTCCCTGAGTAGACTTACAACAGCAATGGCCATTTCATCAAGGATGTGGTAATTCCAATAATATTTTTTGTATTTTTAAAAATGTTTCTTAATTTTCCATATTCTAATAAGAATTAATTTTAACTTAAGCGTTGAGCATCTCGAAAATATTGGGATACACTATTATCAGACACTAAGATGTTGGAGGAAGAACTTCTTGGATCAACAGAGGTAAGAGGATCATGTCATCTTTTAGGCCTGTTTGACTTCTTGGGTTTATTGTATCTGGCGTACGACAAATTCTTGACATTGACTTTGTATATATTGGTGGTGTTATTAGCAAAATTATGAAGTTGGGATTCGACGAAAAATTTATCCGGACATGGGAGTACTATTTTGACTACTGTGCAGCCGGTTTTAAAACCTGTACCCTTGGAAATTACCAGGTATTATAATTTTTCACGTTTTTCATTAGTGTATACAATAAATGATTTAACATGGCACTCATTTTGATTCTAAACAAAAAAATGCAGATAGTATTCTCCAGACCCGGCAATGTTTCCAATTTCGGTGATTTGAGCAAGGGTGTGCCTTCTGCTTTTTGATCTTTTTCAGAAGATGGATTATTCATCTATTTATAATTCTACAAAGAATAGCACAGGGATGCAAATTGTTCAGGCTTTGCCATCATGGTTTGTTGTTGTGTGAGGCACGTTGATCAACATTCTATAATTGTCGCTTTGACAAACAAATTATTCTTTTACGACGACATTACAATTATAAATTTATCTTCTCAATGCGTCTCTTTCTCTATATTCAGACCAAGGGAAATACTGTTTACTACTTGGTTCCAGAATTATATTTCATAGAACTTGGTGCCTAAAAATAAATCCTCTATAGAAAGGGACACATTTAAAGATGCTTGCTTCCAAAAATCATGTTTGTTACAACATCAGCAAGAAAAATGATAAGACTTTATTTTTTTGATTTCATCAGCTCCAGATCTGAAACTCAAAATTATCGAAACGAAAGCTAGGTGCAAAGCAACCTCTATGCCTTGCACTAAACTACCTCCCAAAACACACATCACTTGCACCAAAAGGCTATACCTTGTTGAGAGATATGTCCTGACTCGCGTGAGTGTATATACAATCTACCAAGTACAAGCACATCGACTGAATAAATATCATGAGAAAAATGCCAATAGAAAAGCCAGACCTAAGCCCCCAAGTGTCGGATTAAGAGTAATTTTTTTCTGGCTCATTATCATATCAAGGAACCTAGATAACTATCATACTTGCCTGTATGATCAATACCCACAAAATACTTGGTGAATAAGCACTTCCATGCCTTGTCGTGTAGGGTGGTCTTTTTGTTACTAATTTACGAGTGAGACCTCGTCCATTGAATTAATTATGAGCAAAATACCATCAAAAAAGAAGAATTCAAATTCCCAATATGCTACAGATCAACCTATCATAGATTCCTATTATGCCCAAAATTCAAAATATCAAGTAGAAAGAAGATTAAGCTGTTTCCAATAACAAGGGGGGAAGTGAGAACCATGATGCTAGCTAATCTTTTAATGGAATTTTCATAAAGAATTGCGAAATTTTCAAACTCAAACTTAAGTACTATGCAGACCAATCAAGTTTATCAAAATCCATGAAACAACATGAAATTTCTGATACCAAAGTAATTTTTTCCTTCTCATATCCTAACGGCATAAAACTTAATAGCCCAACAATTCTACTCAGCATACTGAGGTTATTCACTTCACAAAAACTATTATATTATATCAACACAAGCTAATCAAAATCTTCATGATCAAAATGCAATAAATTCCTGCAAGTCATCGGCTTTATTTTGCATGAACAAGTCCAATCATCCAACTCCAACCCCTGTTCATGTTAAAAACACCCAATATGAAGCTCATGTCCAGCTACTAGTTGATCCTTCACCTCCTTAGAGCTCGATAACATGCCCTGTATAAGATAAGGTTAATACAGGGACAATGATTTAACCCATTACTTTGCAAAGTTTCAAATACCATTACCACCATTAGGGCTACACCCACTACATAGAGCACTAACTAACTAAGGGGCATTATACCATATCGTTGCAATGTTTCAACTACCACTAGCATTATACTCATGAACCGAGAAAGGATCATCTAACAATTGGCATAATACCAGTTATACCATTAAGGTTACACCCACTACGAAGTGCACAAACGGAGTACCATTACCATTTAGCACAATACCAATCATTTCATTTGGCTACACCGACTATCAAGTATACAAACTAAGTAACCAATTCCAATCTTTCAAATTTTCAACTACCAGATACCATTAGTGGTTATACTACAAAGAGAACTCATCTACACTATTTCTTTGCAAGGTTTCAACTACCATTACCATTATGGCTATGCCGGGAAAAAGATGCACATATTGTCTACATACGCTCCTCATCACAGCAGATAAGATAGCATAAGATACAAGAGTTGCATAGCAATACAACTGTTTGAAGCTCACTTGGGTAGAAACAAAAGCAGAATTTAAAGCTACAATTGCAACCCCAACAACAGGATATCTTCAAATCTGCTCAAGGACGAGAAATGTGTGGCTAATAAGAAAGCATAAAGTCACTTGCATCTTCATTCTGGTTACCTCTTTTGATATTACAAAAAGGGATAAGCAAGAGGACACTAATACTTTACTCGTTCTAGATTAGTTCTAAACCAACATGAGAACATATCAGTTAGGTTATTTGTCTTCAACAGCAAAGTCTACTTAAATTTTATAAAGGTTGTCCAATGTAACACGGAAAAACTCAACTAGATGATCTAGATCTTTGAAGTAATTTTCCGAATCTCAGCTTTTCAAAGCTGAAAGCGTCTCACCTACAAAAAATCTTGCCTATTCTTACTAGAACACAGAACAAAAGGCAATCTGCAAGATCACTAACTAGTAACTACTATGTTTAGTGCTACAAGACTATGTCTGCAGAACTAATAGTTAAAAAAAGAATATTTTAATAAAAGTGAGGTTACGCGGTTGACTGGAAGTATGCTAGCCAACATAAGAAGATATCAGTTAGGGTTATATGTTTTCAGTAGCAGGTCATTCAATTTTGTTGAGGTTTCCAATTTAACTAAGAGAAAGTCAATTAAACTAATCTAGGTAACTGGTGATGTTTTCCGGATCATGAAGTGAAAGCTACAACCTCAAAAACTCAACTTTGCCTAACATGCAGAAAAATAGGCAACCCACGAGATCACTAACTACAGTCTACAGGGTTAAGTACTATGGACTATGATAACAGAACTTTACAGGAAAATTTCTAATTACTAGAAGTAGGCTAAGTGATTGAGTAAGCTAATATTTGCTATGCTACTTTAGTCAACATACCAAGGGACTCAGCTTCAAAATATGCATGGAATCCATGAAAATAACTCTGCCAGCACAACTTTGAATCGCATGAATAATATCACATATTTATGCATTAAATCAGTTAGCCTTTCCATGTCCAACACCCCCCCAAATCCACTGGATTCAACTTTAGAACTTGAGATTCTCTCTTCCTGTACAACACAAGGTAAATAGAGGGGAAGTCATTATGCCATTATTTGAAGGCCTAACTACCATTACCGCTATGGCTACCCGCTACCCATCAGGATTGAACTACCCAAAACATACTACAGCTCCATACATCTATTTCTACTTGTAACACCGAAGAATCTACTACTATCTCTAATAATTGCACCTGCTCATATGTACTAAAAACCTGCAAATAAACAAGGTCAAGAAAGAAATAATCTCACAGAATCATTAAGAAAAACGCTAACATAATCAAACCAAATAAATACCAAAGTATGCCGTCACTAGTTACGGCTTAAACACACAAACATAAACTCCAAATCAGCAAATAACATAAGCATGACCAGATTTAAACTACACTCAGAAGCAAAGGAAATACAAGTCTACTCCTTGAACGCACCATTTACGCGAGATATATAAAAAAAAAAACTAGATACTGCAAACTACTGGGATTTAAGCAACTCAACCAGTCTCATTGTGTCGCGGCAAAGGCATTCGTTGCAGTGTATCTAGTTCCCCAGCACAATATATATCAAAATCACTGCCTTGCTGGAGCTCCATATCCCCCACCATATCCCCCACCATAATTAGCCGCAGCTTGAGATGGATCAGATCTCCACCCTTGACTCCCATAAGCTGGATTTCCATTACTATCCCCATATCCACCACCACCCATGTATCCGCCGCCACCTCCACCTGTCACATCTACCCCGCCAGCTGGCACATTGCTACTAGGGGCATTTCCTGCTCGACCCCCAACAGCTCCATATGGACCTTGATTTGCATAAGAACCGTCCATACCACCATACCCATAAGCTCCCCCACCCGGAGATTGACCAGAGGCGGCACCACCACCAGCTCCGCCTGCACCACCACCAGGGCCTCCCCATGAAGCAGCTGCATTACCATAGCCAACTGCACCATAACCAGAACCCCGTCCACCACCTTGTGGGCCACCACCATAATTACCGCCAGGGACATTTGGGTTTCCATATGCTGCACCAGTTAGGGCGCCATATCCGGGATTTGCACCACCATAACCGCCATAAGCACCAAATCCCGCATTACTTTCAGGTCCATACCTGATGCAGATTTAAAATTAGAAAATAAAGGCTTCAATTTATTTTCTTACTGCCTCGGTCCCTTTGGAATAATAACATTTTTTTAACAAAATTATGTTTTTTAAATGTGCAATTTATCCATTTCAAGAATACTACCCAAAAAAACCTGGGAAATAAACTCGTCACTTCAAGTACCTTTTTTCTTAAAATGGGCGGTAAGATTCTTTCTTTTATTCTCAAGCTGTGAATTTGAAAAGAAACTGCCCCTACAAAAAAAAATCTCCACCTTATTTTTAAAATCAAAACCATTAAAAATCAAGGGGAAAATGATGATTTTACTTGGCTGGGAAAGTGGAAATTTAGGGACGTGTCTATCTATTTCTTCACGAGACTTAAATTAATTAGGGCTATTGATTAATGACCCGTAAAACCGTTAAACATAGTTTTCAGTGAGCCATTTCCTTTTTCCAAGAGTCTTACCCATAGCCAGCAGACCCATATCCAGACGTGCCATAACTTTGATACCCAGCTCCAGTATTTTGAGATTGCATATATTTTGTATCTGTATATGAGCCTGAACCACCACCGCCAGCACCATAACCCTGATAGCCTCCACCACCACCACCTCCCCCTGAACCACCCATAAAACGACCACCACCACCGCCGGAATTACCATCTTTAGGAAGGGCTCTTTTCACTTCCACTTGCTTACCGTTTAAATCATGAAAAGTCTTGTGCAAAACCCTATCTACAGCATCTTCACTGTCGAACGAAATAAAACCAAATCCACGAGGACGTTGTGTTTGCTGATCAAACATGACCACTACATCAGTAACGGCACCATAAGCTTCGAAATATTGACGAAACCCATCCTCGGTTATAGTAGCTGGTAATCCTCCGACAAATATTTTTTTAGTCCTAGTATTGCCACCATTTCCAAAGTTTCTTGCATTGCCACCATTCCCAGTCCTGGTAGTAGTCTGTTGTTCGTCTCTCGATAAGGCTCTCTTGGCCTCGACCTGAAAATTCAGGATGACTGATTAAAACATAAAATGCAACATGAAGATACACAAATAAAACAATAATGTTAATCACATCTATAGATAACACTGTGAACTTTGTTCACATGACCTGATATTAACGTAATGCCTCCCCAGACTATGATTCACTTCACTTGTTCCTATTCCATTTCACTAGGCAGACAATTTATTCATTTCTCTTAAACATAAAATAGAGCACATAGAAAACCATAGGAGAGTGTGTCCTCATAACACTCAAAACTTACAAGGCACAAAAGAATTGCTAAACATGATCTAGATCAATAACAATACACTTAACACCAATCATAGTATTTGAAGATAAATCTTAGAATAGGAGCAAATTATCCACTGACAGGTCCAATTAATTAACAGTTCATAGAGAGTTTCACCCAAATAGCTCCCAGTTTTTTTTATAAAAGTTAATTCTACAGTGGTTACTGGTTTTCAATCAGCAACAGAACAGATAGTACATGGTGGATTGACTAAACAAATTTACAAGCTCATTCATCTACAGCCTCTGTTGATCATAGGCTTACAAAAATCAAATAGCAATGAAACAGATAGTATATGATGGATTAGGTAGACAAGTTTTCGCACTCATTCATGTATAGCCTTTGTTGATCATAGGCTTAGAAATATCAAGTTCAATAAGTGAAGCAGATGGACGTACAAGTGCAAGTTCTACTAATAACTCACAAATATACATTATCGCTAATAACATGTCGTCAACTCTTACTAGTATCATTCAGTAAGAAAGCAATTCTTTTCACATATTTGACATATTTCCAAATCTAAATCAATTCTTATAAGGAAAAATTAAAAATAAATGTTTGGGTTCTCATTTTCTTTTTTATGCTCCAATAAACCAACAAATACCAACCACTATAACAAAAGCACTATCACTCTATCCACAGATAAACGTAAAAATGAGCTGAATGAAAGGGGTAATTTAACAGTTCTACCATGGATGAGGTGCTCTCTAGGAAAATCTCTTCGATGATGTTAAAATTTGAACAGAATCAGTTGTATCACAAAAAGAGAGGTGAAGAAACAAAATCAGCCCAATTCTCTTCTTTTATTATAATTCAACTTCAACTAGATAAATCAATCATATGAAATTAGGAAATAATACTCAGAAAGTGAACCCAATAAATATATCATAGTTGTTTGCAACATATGGTAAAACATTAAACTACTCTCCCCTCAAATTAACACCTAATTGTTGTACATACAGCCATAGCAAAAATCAAAACAAAACCCTGACCAGAGACTTGAATGATATATCGTTTTCGCAAGAAGAGCGTCCACAATTAACTTTTCGGCATTCTCTGCCGAAAGCCTTCTATCTTCTTCACTCCAATTAAACTTCGTGTACAGTAAATTCAACATATAAAACCCCAATCCCTCAGATTAGGTGCAAACCCCAGTCTTCAAAATTAGATTACAAAAAGAAGAAAAACTTCAATAGAAGATAGTAAACCCCCTACTCTAGTCTTCAAAATTCTATAATAAAACCCCCAACCTTCAAGATTACATAATAAAGCCCTAATCTTTGAAAGTAGGTATTATTGCCCTAATATTCAAAATTAGATAGTAACACCTCCAAAATTTCATGGTAACCTTCAAAATTAGATAGTAAATCTTTTATCTTCTAAATTAGATTAGTAAAACCCCTAATCCTCAAAATCACATAGTAAAGACCTAATCTTCAAAATTAGAGTAAATTACAGATAACCAAACAAACCCCTAGTCTTCAACATTCGATAGTAAAACATAATCGCCATTCTTCAATATCAGAGAGTAAAACCTTAAATAGCAACGCCCTAATCTCCAGGATTAGACAGTAAATCCCCAACCTTCAATATCAGAGAGTAAAGCCCTAATCATCCAAAATTAAAAAGTTAAACCCAAATTCCTAAATCAGACAAGAACAAAATACCCAAGAATTCCCTCCCCATAAGCAAACAAAACCCAAATCCCCAGTTCCTTAATAAAACGTAATTATAAAAAAACATAGTTATAAAAAAACATAATTAAAAACCTCACCGTATAACCACCGATGACTCGTTGGTCGGCTAAAAACATAATCTTAAAAATTAGCGTAAAATACCTACAACCAAAGTTACCAAAAAAAAGTCTAATCTTCAAAATTAGATGGCGAACCCTTGATCACCATGATTAATTAGTAGGGCCTACTTTCCAAGATTGGACAGTAAATCCCAAATCTTCAATATCATAGAGTAAAGCTCTTGACATCAAAACTAAATAGAAAACCCTAATTCCTAAAATCAGAATATACCAAAATACCCAAAACAAAACAAAACCATAATCATTAAAATTAAGTAGAAAAACCCTAATTCCTAAACCAGATAAGATCAAAATAGCCAAAACCAAACAAAAACGTCATCTATAAAATTACAAAATAAATCCCTAATCTGCAAAATTGGACAGTAAATCCCCAACATTCAATATCAGAGAATAAAGTCCTAATCATAGAAATTACTTAAATAGCAAACCCCTAGTTCCTAAACCCAGATAATACAAAATACCAAAAACTAGACACTAAAACCCAAATCCCAAATCCTCACTAAACCCTAATTCTTTAAAAAAACTCAATAAAACCAAAAAACCTCACCGTACGCCCATCGATGACATGTTGGTCACCCAAAACCTTATCGAGAACACTCGGATCAGCGAAGACGACAAAACCGAACCCATGAGGTTTACCAGTGAGCTTGTCTCTCATAACAACTGTCTGTAAAACATCACTGTAGAAAGAGAAATAGTCTTGTAGCTTAGTCTCGTCTGTTTCCCATGATATTCCTCCTATAAATAGCTTCCCTTGCTCCGAATCCATCTCTCTCTCTGTTGTGTGTGTATATATATATGTATATGTATGTATCTATAAAGCCCTAATCATCAAAATTAAATAGTAACACCCTGGATCCTAAAAACCAAATAAAACCAAACACTCAAAAACAAACAAAACCCAATTCCCTAATTTCTTAATAATCCCCAATTTCTTAATAAACCCTAATTCCCAAATCAGGTACTAAAACTCAAAACCAAACAAGACCCAAATCCCCAATTTCTTAATAAACCCTAATTCTCAAAATTAGATACTAAAACTCAAAACCAAACAAGACCCAAATCACCAATTTCTTAATAAACCCTAATTCTCAAAATTAGATACTAAAACCCAAAACCAAACAAGACCCAAATCCCAATTTCTTAATAAACCCTAATTCCCAAAATTAGATACTAAAACTCAAAACCAAACAAGACCCAAATCCCCAATTTCTTAATAAACCCTAATTCCCAAAATTAGATACTAAAACTCAAAACCAAACAAGACCCAAATCACCAATTTCTTAATAAACCCTAATTCTCAAATTTAGATACTAAAACCCAAAACCAAATAAGACCCAAATCCCAATTTCTTAATAAACCCTAATTCCCAAAATTAGATACTAAAACTTAAAACCAAACAAGACCCAGATCCCAATTTCTTAATAAACCCAAATTCCCAAAATCAGATACTAAAACTTAAAACCAAACAAGACCCAAATCCCCAATTTCTTAATAAACCCTAATTCCCAAATCAGATACTAAAACTCAAAACCAAACAAGACCCAAATCCCCAACTTCTTAATAAACCCTAATTCCCAAATCAGGTACTAAAACTCAAAACCAAACAAGACCCAGATCCCAAATTTCTTACTAAACCCTAATTAAGTCATTATTAAAAAAAAACAGAACTAAAAAAAGAACTTACGGTACGACCATCGATGACATGTTGGTCACTCAAAACCTTATCGAGAACACTCGGATCAGAGAAGACAACAAAACCGAACCCGCGAGGCTTGCCGGTAAGCTTGTCTCTCATAACAACTGTCTGTAAAACATCACCGTAAAAGGAAAAGTATTCTTGTAGCTTAGTCTCATCTGTTTCCCATGATATTCCTCCTATAAATAGCTTCCCTTGCTCCGAATCCATTACCCCCGTTTTATATATGTATGTATATATGTGTGTATATATATATATATATAAAGAAAGAGAGATAGAGAGAAAGTGTTATTATGATTGAGTAGGTGAGGTTTGATTTATTATCATTCTACAACCATGTGTACTGACTTTTTCACTGTATAACAAACTAGTTTGTTTTCATAATTTGTATGCAAACTAAAAAAAATCTGGTATACCGAACTTTCGTTATAGCAAACTATTCGGTTGATTCGCTTCGTTTTTTGTTTTTATACCAAACTTTAGAGTTTACAAGTAATGATAGAAAAATGGTGCATATCGAAAAAAAACATAGTATAAAGTTTTAAAAGTAGCAGATTAAAAATGTATATTGTATTTATTTATATCATTATTACATTTCTTGTTTTTTTTTTTTGCATAAAACAGTAAACATTATTAGACATTTCTATTAAATATTATAAATAAAATAAAATGTTATAAGTATTCACTAGAAAAATTAAATATAACTATGTTAATATGTGTACATAAGAGTATTCACAATAATTTTGTTAATTTTTTAATGTTAAATAATTACACATCATTGTTTTAAAATGTGTTAAATGACACATAGACATATTAAATTTAATAAGCACATCAGTTTCACATTAACAATGTTATAAATTTTTAATTAACCATTTCTCTTTTATTTTACTAATCACTATTCTTATGAGGATAATTTATAGGAGATAATAATGTTAACTGTGGACTAATTTTGTCACGTCAGCAGTTACAAACATTAAAAACATTGTTAATTTTAACAATCTTTTTAACATGTATAAAAATAACACATGATTTAACGCAACTAATGGAGATGAACAAATATATTGTTAGCTAACTATTTTACTTAACAATAGAGATAGCAACGCTATTGAAGATGGTATAAGTATTTTAGTTTATTTATCTATTTATTATATTTTAATATTTTGGTTTGGATCGTCACCATACCAAACTCACCAAATGAATACTGAAACCGAATCGACCTTCAAATATCGATTCGGTTGTACCGTACTGTAATGTCGGTATATCAAATTTTTTATACCAACTTAATTGGTTCGGCTCAAAAAGCGGTTGGTTGTTATAAATCGGTATAAAAAGTCTACTCCTACATCTATCCCAATTTCAATAGTTTATGTTTTGTCCAATATAATAAAAATTCATAGTTTTTATTATTTATTTTAATATTTAAGTTTATGATATGTTCAAATAGGGTTTACATTTTTATTTGGGACTCTGTTGTGTTGTAAATTAGTTTTTAATTTATCAAATAATAATTTGTATTCTACATAATATATAAAAAAAAAAAATTAGTTATTGAAAACGGATCATCTAACCCTCCAGTTTTTAATCTAACGGTGGTCAAATTGACTTAACAATGTCCCGTTCCGTAACGTGACTCGTGACTCGACAAAATGGCCACCCCAATTTCATACAATTAGGTGCCTCTTTTTAAAAGTATAACCAACAAGAAAAGGAATTATACGTCGGCATTGTCTCAATGTGTCGTTTTTCTCAACTTCTCCCATTTAATTTTGTTTCTAAAAGATACTGTTTTTATTTTCTTGATAAGTTCTATAAGATATTGTTATTACAACTATGTGGAGATATTTTTTTCGTTGAGAAGTAAAAACTATCGAAGCAACATGTTGTGTGTCGATGTATACAATAATAGGCTTGTCACACCTGAATGATTGATATAATATTTAAGGAATTTTTGTATAATAATGACAAAAAAACATATATGAAAAGGGAAATTACGAATCATTATGAAATAGATAAAAATTTAGGCCTCGAGATTCGACAAAATGTTTAAAAGTTTTCTAAATAAAAGTAATACTAATAAATAATGTGGTATTGATATACGAGTTATTGAATCATACAGGTGTTTAGTGATAATAGTATAAGCTACAGGGGTAATTATGGATAATAATTCAAGAAGGGAAAAAGGTGAAAAAGTATGACGTAATGTTTGAGGAATGGACGGATGAGATTAGATGATGATGATGTAGAGCTGACCCAACTCACGAGTTATTCGAGTGAACTTTGATTTTAAGTTGGTACTTTGTATCAGAATATTCGGTTGGAAATTTACGTAATCAAATTTACTAAAATGTACCCACTAGTAATAGATTTTGATTTAAAAATGGTTGTTGATGTATAAGTTTGAAAGACCAAACGTGAGCTGTGTATTATTTAGGGTCTGTTTGGCAATATATTATTTGGTGGCGAAAAATCATATTTTTAAAATATGTTTCAGAAATCTAACTAAAATCCAGATTTTGGATTTTTTTTAGTTTTTCTAGGCCAAAAATCTGATTTTCAAAAACTAAATAATCTGACTGCCCATACACCTACGTATTTTTAAAATCTAAAATGCAAAAATCAGCTTAAAAAATTGTTGCCATAGTAACTTGTTTGCGTGCAGCTTCTGACTTTTGAGCAAAAAAGTAATAGCTAATAATATGATGCCGAGAAGAAGAAAATAACTTCAGCCCAGAAAGTAAAATGCCCGACCTTTAAGCTGAACAACCAAAAGCATTGCAATGTATCAGCAAAAGAAAGCAAAAAAAGCTGTTTAGATGGCTTAAAAGTTGCAACCAAATACTCCGTATAATCCAGATAAAATCATTTCAGTCCAGAAAGCAAAACGCTCGACCTTTAAGTTGAACAATCAGAAGCATCGCAACGTGTAAGTGAAAGAAAGCCAAAAGAAAAACTGTTTAGATGGCTTAAAAGTTGCAACCAAATAGTACTCCGTAAAGTTACTTGAGGAACTACATGAATTATCAAAATTGAGCCACTAATTCCTATTGAAATGTAGAATGAAAGATCAAACTTGAGCTAATTCATCCTGTAAGTTGTTTGGTTGCAGCTTTTAAGTAAAGATGCAGTAGAGGCTGAGAGAGCGAAAAAATCCAACTTCAAACATCTAGTTTATCTAGAGAGCCGAAAGCCTCAACTTTTTATCAAGTCACCAACGAAATGCAACAAACTCTAAGCGAAATAGCCGGACTGCTAAAACTATCCTTAATAATCAAGTTGTCCTCTGAAAGTGTTACCAGAAAAATACTAGAAGTCTCCCTCAAGTGCAAACAAAGAAAATAATTTTTTATACTAGCTTAACACTCGAAGGTTTTTGGTTATTTATAAACAAACAATAATCCACGTAAAGCAGTAGTGAAGTGGTGGTACTCAACAGCCTTATTTTAGCAATTTATACCAAACTAACTTGTTGTTTTTAGTATGAAGGTAGGTTTCTTGTGAAAATCAAACTGATAACTCTACAAATAGTTGGCAATATCAACATTCAGTCAGGACTCATGTGTTAAAACAATCGCAGTCATCAAACCACCATTTTCATATGAACTCGATAAATTTTTAATCAAAATGACCCACATCTATATCACCAATTTACTTATTATTCATCATATTAGTTCCATGGAATTGACCATCCATAAATATGAAAACTGCAGTATTTATTATGTAAGCGCGTCGCATAATAAAATAGAACATTCCGATCATCCAAACACGCCAAACTCGATAAGTACAAAACAGCAATCCGTGAAAGAAAATAAACAATTTAATTACAAACTTGTATCAATAAGTAAAAACGGAGTATAAGCCATACCACCGCAGACTTCCGCAGTCATAAAAAAGTTAGTAAATTGATATTTGATAAGTGCTCTCTCGAGCTCATACTTATTTCCCCGCATATAAGGGCGCTTTAGTTCATTAACCTCCTGAAGTCCAGTTAGAATCTATGACGACAATGCTGAAGAGCTATAAAAGGTCATCTCAAATCTATGATGGCAGTGATAAAGTAGCTAAACTGTAATTATAGGATTACAGATGAGGTCTTAAACAATATATACTCACTTTTTATATCAGATATTTCTGTTCTATTTGTTTCAAGATGAATCCTAATGGTTGATAACCACTACTTCTCCAAACCCAAGTGCAGACATGTACCGTGACTAAAATTTGCAGAAAAATAGCTATGCAATGGGCGAACTTAGACCTTGACAATAACATATTAACATTAATTTGAAAAGAAAATATATAGCGACAATAACTATGAGACCTTGGACCTTGACGTTACGCATTATGCACAACCTCCAAAAATATGTATTGATTTCGCTGAGACAGGACAACCAATCACAACATAATTAACAAATAGTAGAAAATAGACGCCTGAAAGATTGAATCAATTTATATTCATAATTCACAAGCTTGTAAATCTCCTGTTAAATATGTGAAAGTATATTTGTTAATGATAACAAACAGATTAACTAATATCACGATTCACTTTACTGAGGAAACAAATTTGTACCCGGAAAAATAGCTCTCTATCTGCAAAAGAGATGAAACTTGGCTATAATAAATGTCATATTAAAGCTACCCGCAAAATTATCAATCGAATTCATATTCAGGAGATGACCGAATCTGCAAACTCTCGTTATCAAGCCCTGCCAACAACGCCCCACTAGCTTCATTACTTCTCGTATTCCGGTTATAACAAAGCAACATATACAGCCCAAAACTCACAACCAACACAAAAATCGCGTGAACCATAAATAACAAATTCATCAGTGCAGTAGCCCTAAACTTATCCTCATCAAGGTCACACTTAACATCGCTTTTCCCCTCATTATCGGGCGCCAACCAAACCTTACCACACCCTTTTAACCCAAACGTATCGGTATACAACGACAACCCAATTTGCAAAGCCCAAGTACCCTTGAACAAAACACCCGAAGATAGAAAATACTCGGCACAAAACGACGTAGGTCTAATCGATAAACACAAGCAAGAAAAAGCACAAACAAGTGTCAATTTCCCCAACAAACTATCCATTACTCCGCTTAACCCTACAAACCCTTCGCCAATCATTGCATACTCAAGCAAAAACAAAACACACCCGAAAAGAAACATGAAGCTCTCATTAATCGGCAAATGCACATAAATCTCCCTAACTAGGACCAAAACAAGTCCTACCCAGAATAGAAAAACAATAAAAGATTGTTTCAAAAAGGCGTAACGGTGAGTAGGGTTACCGGATACGTAAAAAAAGGCGAAAACGAGGGAGAGAGAGGCAAACGGAAGGACGATCAAAAGGGCGTAAAGATCGAAGCTTTTCCATGTGGGTTCGGAGAAAGACCAAAGCTTTGATCGATAGAGAGACGGGTTTTCGATATAGAGAAAGAATGAGGTGTGTAGACGTTTGAAGCCAATGGGGAAGAGGATTAGGAATGTGGTTAAATGGGTTGCCAATAATGCCATTTTAATATTGCATATATGTATTAAAAAAAAATATATATATATGTGAAATATTTATTAATGGAGGTACATTTGGATGGGTTTGTGTATATGTATAGATGTATATAATTGTTAGAGAGAGAGATGATTCCAAGCTCTTTTCTTTTGTCAATGGAAGTGGAATCTAATTACTTTTGTTTTATTTTGCAATATACAGACAATAATATAAACCAAACTATATTATTAAAAAAAATACAGTTAAAAAATATATTTAGTACGTCTAACTGTGTAAAAAAATATCCGCATTACAATTTAAATATTAAAATACGTATTTTTTTATAAACAAATCTTTTTAACACAATCGATTTCAAAATCTGACTAGGTTAAAGATTATTTTACGGTTTTGTCTTTATTTTTCCACTTCGGTTAAATTTAATTTTATGTTTCCATTTTTGTAGCAAGAGCAAAAGAAGGGAAGGGGAAAGTAAAATAAACGTTAATTTAGTCACGTGATGATATACGACACGATTTTGATACCGATTTTGTCGAAAATATTTGTTGATGAAAAAAACATGTAGCTTAGTATTTAAATTGTTTAATCTTAATACTTTAGTACATTTTTTGTTAAGTTTTACCGGTAGTTGGGTGTAATAACGTTTTTTTTATTTAAAAATACACGTAGAAACTATTTATTTTCGGAATTACAATTTAACTAGTCCTAAGTTATAGAAATTGGATAAATATATGAAATAAATGCTATGATCAAACAAAGCTGCTGTGGTGTAGTGGTTATCACGTTTGCTTTACACGCAAAAGGTCCCCAGTTCGATCCTGGGCAGTAGCATTATAAACCTTTTTATTCCAAAAAGGATAAATAAGTAAACATCACTATTTAGTTTTATCAGTTTTTTGAAGACCCATAAAACTATATATCCTTTATCTTTGAGCTGTTCAACCAATAATTACAACTTGTTTATTTTAGCTAAATTAATAAGTAAACAAGATCATTGTTTAGTATGGGAAGAGAAAGCGTGTAAGTTATCAATTTTTTTAAGAGCAGGAAACTAAAAAACCTTCGTTTTTGAGCTCTTCAACCAATAATTATAGTTTTTTTTTTTTATATTGGCTAAATTAATAAGTAAACAAGATCACTGTTTACCCTGTCAGTTTTTTTAATACCAAAAAACTAGAAATTCTTTGTTTTTGAGTTCTTCAACCAATAATTAGAGCTTATTTACTGGGAAAAAAATTACAAGTTTCAACCGAATCCAGCACTCTTCTTTCAGATAAATTGGACTTATAATCATGAAGCATGACCAAACCAAAGTGTTCCCATTTTGTAGGAATTGGTTACTTTCATTGTTAACGACAAATCTCAAACGCGCCAACTAAACTTCCATATGTTTCACATGTCAAGTCTATTAATGAAGTTACTAGGAACCTTTGATATGGAATTGAGAATACAAGTTATATGGAATATTCAAATTCTATGACCAGATTATTCGACTATGAAACCAGTTTCATTCTGCAAAAAAATTCTTAAACATTATATCACTAACAACAAACATTTTAGGATTAACTAGATTGTATTATTTGTTTTTACCTTTAACTAGTTTCATGAATATAACAAACTGGATAGGTATTACTGTATTAGGTAGACTACGAAGCTGAACTCGAAAATTTGGTGTACTTGAGAAATTGATTATACTTTCGAATAGCGGTATTGGCTGCAAGTCACAATGCACCAATGCAGTAACTTTTATCGACGAGCTAAACTTGTAATTTCAATTTTCAAGGAGTTTATGTTCATAACAATAGTCAAATTTTATGACATAAGTTCAAATGCAAGTACTAGAATTTCGACGGTCCTAAATGCAGCTGTAACACGTAGACCTTATGAAACAAATAAGAGCCACTCAAATTACAGATCCAGATTCCTCTTCTACAAGAAAATTTTGAACTGTACACCTAATGAGAAAAGTTAAATAAATTGAGAGACAGCTCAATTCAATCAAACTACGCCATTAGAAAAATCACAACAAAAGTTGGGTTGCTTACAGTGACTACTCCCATAGTTTTCCAAAGATGCTAATTTATCCTACAATTTCATTTAAACATTGAATCAGTGATAGTCTAAAAATATTTGAACATAAACGTACTGATTCCTTAAGTTATGATGAAATCATACCATGTGTTTATATTTGACAATTTGAAAGATAATCCTTAATTTATGTAATTTGTTTGGTTACAGGATCAGTTCGGGACTACTAATCTGATTCGGATTGTGAGCAAGATATAAAATTAATGGTGAATTGGCATTTAGATGTTATTGGACTAATCTAATACCACACCAATACTCCAAAATACGCCTTGTTTGGTTGCATCATTGTAATGTTGAGATTGGACAAGAAGCACTATCGGGTCAATGAATGATGTGTTTGGTTGCGTAAAGTGCAACTGGGCTATTAGTACGGACTGAGATACAAATGATGCACTAAATTTGCAAACCATAGACGATGTGGTATTAGATTAGTCCAATCCCGTTCAAATTGCAAATCCGGCCTCCATTTCAAATTTTACTCACACTCCCGCCCGGATTAGTAGTCTATGAACTATTTATCACACAACCAAACAAGGGCCCCTAATGTATGAACTCAAACTAGGATGACCAAATGTTTATCTGTTTGATATAGAGAATCATTACATTAGTAGTATAATTTTCCCCAAAAAGCTTCCAAACTAACCAACTAATGAGCATATGTGGCTTACCTTTAAAAAAATATATAAAAAAAGAGCATATGTGGCTTTCATTCAACCCTTGAATTCTTCCCTCCTATCTCTCTCACAATTCTCCCTCTATATGCCTAACCATATAAAAACCCTCCACCATCACTACCATATTCTCCCACAAGAACAAATACAAGGTCACCAAAATAACTAAAAAGAAAAAAAAACTATTTCTTTAAAGTTCCACAAATAAAAATCATTTTCTTTCTTTCATCAATGGCCAGTTCAATAACAGCTAGTGGGCTGAGCACTTCATCTTTCAGTGGATGTTGGGGAAAATCCATAGTGGGTGAAGACTACGGCACTTTGGCGAATTCGGTTAAAGTAGGGAGAGGAAAACCGATACGGGCACAGCCTGTGATGAAGAACATTAATGAAGGGAAAGGTGTTTTTGCTCCGGTGGTGGTGGTGGCGCGTAATGTTGTTGGCAAAAAGAGTTTCAACCAGCTTAGGGGAAAAGCCATTGCTCTTCACTCTCAGGTAGTAACTTTTGACGAGGGTTATATATTAGTATTGTTTTAGAACGTGAAAACTTAGCTAAGGTGTTTTTGCAATAGTTATGCCAAAAGAGTAAAAAAATGCAAGTTTTTAGCGGTCTAACAAAGCGGAAAAATGAGCCTTTTAAGCTTATTTTAAACTCTGAATCGAGCTTTTCTACTATGTAACCAACTTTCTAAAACAGAGTTATATACACGCTCTATGGTAAATGTAGTAACTACTAATAGTAATATCTGTGAAAGGGGATGACCAACTCCTCAGTTTGTCACCATTCACCACCAAATACTGGGATTGCCATATTTACCAGGTTTTGAAGAGACTATTGGTGAATTAGTTTTTGTTCTGACTCATTTCACCATATATACCAGGTGATTACTGAGTTTTGCAAATCGATAGGAGCAGATGCTAAGCAAAGGCAGGGGCTAATACGTTTAGCTAAGAAGAATGGAGAAAAACTTGGATTTCTTGCATGATTTGAAGATGAATTATCCTACAAAATGCTACATATGATTTATAGTATGCGAGAGATGTAACTAATCTTTCTAGTTTTTGGATACTCGCATTACACAATTCTTTGAAGCTTATGTACCTTGTTTGGTCGATGTAGTTTTACCCTATCATTTTAAGTCGTGATTCACATTTAAATAGAACTTACAACATTTTAATAAGAATATGCAAAATTCAATGTCAATAGTGAATTCAGGTGCTACATTTCAGCATCCCGTCTTTGCATAAATGATATACGGCGACGCTAGTCATAGGTTCCGATATTAATTTAGCAAACAAAGAAAAACACAAATTTTTAACATTGCAGCCAACAATATGAGCACACAATAAATGCACGAATGATATATATTTGATAAATCAAGTTGAAAATGTCTCCATTACATTATAAAAGACTACAAAATTTCCAATAAAACACCATCAGTAAACCTCAAAAATACAACCCGATTAGGGTTCATGAGAATCATCAACCAGCGGAGCTGCTTACACAAAGTGGGTTTCATGAGAATCATCAACCAGCGGAGCTGCTTACACAAAGTATCGAACCTTTGCGGATCTGTCCCTCTTCGAGTCATCCTACAAAATCAGATAGAATTAGAAAAAAGAGAAAGTGAAAAGATCCATAATCCAGATAATCTAGGATGCTAGTACTAAAAACTCACATGAAAGTTGTAGGTGAGCTTGTCTGTTGTATCAAGGATCTCCTTCCACTTCCTCCCAATGCCCATCTACAAAACATATATACATATTACCACAAATCTGATGAAAGTAGTGCTCTGAAAGAACAGTTTAGCAAATAAACACATGCAAATGCAATGAACTAATTTTTTACGTAGTCACTTCAACAGTTTTTGAAATATATTAAAGATATAGATGACAAAAAGGGCAGACAGAAAAAAAGTATGAGCATTTATGGAGGCACAATACAATCAACAAACCAAGAGCTGCTACAGAATCTCAATGGAAGGTTTAATTGGAAGTAGTACATGGTTATTACTTGAAAATTTGGTTTCAAGAGTATGATCTGATCAACAGTTTAATAGTGTCGTCATTACTTGGTTTCAAGAATATTAGATTTTTAGGTCGATTCTCATAGCACTTGGAGAGGAAGTCTACTCGAGCAATTAATTTACTGTAAAGCAACACACAGAAAACCTTAAACCACATTTCTAACCCTGACTAAGAGCAGAACTGGTGCTAGACTATAACTAATATTTTCAACCTAAATTTGGCTTTAAAGTAGATACACTTCAAAATGCTGAAAGATGCGAACACATGCCAAGAGTCCCAAGACACAGACATGCCTTAAAGCTGAGATCAAGGAAAGAGAAAATGCTTGACAGAATGAAGAACTGAAATGAAATCTCTTGCTGGCAAATGACAGTATAGTGGAAAGGAAAAGAACACCAAAGATCACTCTCTACTAGAATTTGATATCAGATATCCAAAAAGAGAAGCAACATTGAGAGCAAATTGTCGGCTATATTTTTTACTTGGAAAAAGAAGCAAGAGTTAAACCTGAGCAGACTCATTGGCCGCAGTTTTTGTCCACAGCGAAACTTTGTCTTGTCTTTGACGTACACTTGCAACTACACCGCATATGTCATCAGCACCATCAATCTGCTCTCCGATCAAAGCCATCATCTAAAAAATGAAAACCCATTAGTATTTAGAAAAAACGTTTTCATTACCATAGTTTCTACCTCAAAAAACATTAGACGCTGACATAGAAGTATGCATAAGTCATAAGTGGACCAATCATGTACTTTTTTAATTTTTTCCAAAAATAAACAGAAGCGCTATTGGTTAAGCGAGGAAGGTTTTTGGCTAAGATTCTCAACAAAAGTAAGAGCATCGTGTTAAAACGCATCGCATATCCTTATAAGCATATATGCAAATGTAAATAATAGATGAACCAGAATTTACTGTTTCAAGCCACATCTGTTCAAGTCTAGCCTTGCTGCTGCTAGCAACTGTCCATTTGCCTCCATTAGTACACTCGGGATCTTCCCATTTTGGCTCAATCCCATCTTTGAATAAATGAAAATCAGCATTACCAGTCAGCTTGCTTGGCTGAAAGATGTTATCATACAAACTGCAAAAAAAAATCAACAAGATCGCGGTTTCAATCATGGAAAAAGTGTAATAATTGTTCCCTATTGTAATCACATCACCTCATATAAGATGTAAAAAGACATGGATTGTCCCACAGCAGTTAAAAAAGATTGGGTTAAAAACACAAAGGCAATACAAAAATATTTTATCGTAAGAACAAGCTTAGTATTATGGAAAACAAGAAATTCATAGCATTTAAATTGTTAAGTCAATTATCTCCAAAATTCATACCTTAATTCCTCGAATCAAATCAGACAATAGCTTACATATTTTCTCCGTTCTATAAGCTGAACATGTTAGCAGCCATTAAGTACTAGATACATGTACATACGTATATACACACATATTTTTTTATATAACTGAGAGTGTAGAACATCTGAATGCATAGGCCGAGAGATTAACGACCAAAGCTTGTATCTCAGTTCCAAATATATTATTATTGGCAACATTCAGCACTGATTGCACTATTATTTTAAGTGTAACAGAGACTCTAATTATGTTGCCTTATGAACACGAGCATGCGCAAGCGCACGCACGCAGAAGATAGTATCCAATCCAGCTCAATCCTCAAACCCTAACAATTCGACCCTAATTCCTCGAATCAAACTAACGTATTTTCTACCTTCTGTTAACTGAATTTGTTATCAGCAATTAAGTATTACATACAGATACATATAAGATACACACACACTCACATATATATAGAGAGAGGGAGAGAGTGATTACCACCAGAATTCTTTTTCTCCGTAACTATAGCTAACGTATTTTCTCCGTTCTATTAACGGAATTTGTTAGCAGCCATTAAGTAATAGATACACACACACACATAGAGAGAGAGAGAAGGTAGCTCAATCCTCAAACCCTAACAATTCGACCCTAATCCCTCGGATCAAATCAAAACAACAGCTAACATATTTTCTCCCTATTAACTAAATTTGTTATCAGCTATGTTGCACGGATACGGTTTCGAGTATCGTATCTGATACGATACGGATAAGCGGATACGTTTTTTTTTGGAAAATTTAGGATACGATACGGCTAGGATACGTCAATCATTAGAATATTAATATATATTTTATATATAATAAAAAGTAGCAACAGATATTCAAACCAAAAGCAGCTAAAATAGATAGCAGGAGAGGGGGGTATAGAAGGAGAGAATTAGTATAAGAAAGAAAAAAAAAATGTCAATACCCCATTTTCTCTCTATATTAATGTGTATGTATATGTTTGTTAATGGGTATCTATTGTTTGTGTGTATTAGTAAAGGTAAAGTATATATGAAATTGGTAAAGTACTTTTTGTCCCATAATAACATTTTTTTTGAGAAAAAAACGAGAAAATAATTTATTTATTTTTACCCAAAACGTATCCAGATTGGTCAAACCTTGAAAAAGTCAACGATACTCCAAATCACGTATCGGATACCGTATCCATATCGTATCGTCGTATCCGTATCCGATACTCCAAAAAAATAAAAAATCGAAGTATCCATGCTACATAGGTTATCAGCAACTAAGTATTAGATACAGATACATATAGATAGATAGATACGTACATACATACATATAGAGAGGGAAGGTAGTATGTTTGCCTATCAATCTGGAGACTTCTATTATACTATTGAATTACCATAATAATTCTACTCCAATTCCTCGAATCAAATCAAACAATATCTTACATATTTTCTCCGTTCTATTACTGAATCTGTTATCAACACCAAGTATTAGATACAGATACAGATACAGATACACAGAGAGATACATCGTTTTTATTTATTTATTTAAAAGTGGAAAATTCCCATTTGTTTCATTAATTTTTTAAAAGTCTGGCCAAAAGGCCTTATTACATGATAGAGATACATCATACATACACATATAGATATATAATAGAATCACCGACATTTATTTATCTACTTCAGTAAAACCAATCTGTTTACACATACACACATACATATAGATACAGATACACTACAACACTGGAAGGGACCTAGAGACTTCTTTTATAATATTGAATTACTTTCCCAGTTTAATCCAGCTCAATCAACAAACCCTAACAATTCGACCCTAATCCCTCGAATCAAAGCGAACTGTAGCAAACATATTTTCTCCGTTATATCAGCTGAACGATTTAGCAGCCATTAAGTATTAGATACACAACACACACACACACACACATATATATATATATATAGAGAGAGAGAGGGGGGGGGGGTAGTATGTTAGCCTATCAAACTAGAGACTTCTTTTAAACCCTAATAATCCGACCCTAATTCCTCGAATTAAATCAAACAATGGCTAACATATTTTCCCCGTTCTATAGGTGAACTTGTTAGCAGACATTAAGTATAGATACATATACATACGTATATACACATATTTTTTTAACTGTGAGTGTAGAACATCTGAATGCATAGGCCGAGAGATTAACGACCAAAGCTTGTATCTCAGTTCAGATATATTATTACTGGCAACATTCAGCACTGATTGCACTACTATTTTAAGTGTAACAGAGACTCTAATTATGTTGCCTTATACACACACATATATAGATATATATATACATAAGCCCGGGTATATTTTACATGTAAATTCATAGAAATAGTGAGTTAGCACCCTATATATTTTGCTGGAATTCCAGCACCCCCTTTCTGAATCCTAGCTCCACCACTACACATACATATATATATATACGATCCTAACAATTTGACCATAAAACCTTGAGTTCCCAATCCAGCTCAATCCTCAAAACTCTTAACAATTCCATCCTAATTCCTCGAAACAAATCAAACAATGGCTAACATACTTTCTCCATTCAATTAGCTGAACTAGTTGGCAGCCATTTAGTATTAGATACACACACACACACACACACACACACATTTATATATAGAGAGAAGGTAGCTAAATTATCAAACCCTAACAACTCGGCCCTAATAACTCGAATCAAATCAAACAATAGCTAACATATTTTCTCCGTTCTATTAACTGAATTTGTTATCAGCAATCAAGTATTAGATACAGTTACAGACAGATACATATATTTATAGGTCCTTGTTATAGTATAATCAATATCCATAAAATCTTGAGTTCCCAGTCCAGCTCAATCTCAAACCTTAACAATCCGACCCTAATCCCTCGGATCAAATCAAAACAGCAGCTAACATATTTTCTCCCTATTAACTAAATTTGTTATCAGCAATTAAGTAATAAATACAGATACATATAAATAGATACGTATATATATATAGAGAGAAGATAGTATGTTTGCCTGTCAAACTAGAGACTTCTTTTTATATTATTGAATTACTATAATGATTCGACCCTAATTCCTCGAATCAAATCAAACAATATCTGACATATTTTCTCCATTCTGTTAACTGAATTTGCTATCAGCAATTAAGTATTAGATACAGTATTAGATACAATATCTGACATATAAAATCAAATCACCGAATCTTATTTATCTACTTTAATAAAATCAATCGATCAGTAAACACATACGTATATGCATCTAATACATTCCAGCTCAATCCTCAAACCCTAACAATCCGATCCTAATTCCTCGAATCGAATCAAACAATAGCTAACATATTTTCTCTGTTCAATTAGCTGAATTATCAACCAGCAATTAAGTAGTAGTATTAGATACCGAATTACATATACAGAAGATAAATACATATAAATTTGAATCACCGAATTTTATTTATCTACTTTAATAAAACCAATCTCTAAACACACACACATAAATAGATACATACATATTGTTTGGTAACAGATTTTTTGTTCCAAAATCAGATTTTAAAAATCTGTTTTAAGAATCCACTAAAAATCTAGATTTTACAAATCTGGAATTTTCCGTCTTTTTCAGCCTAAAAATCAGATTTTTACAGATTTTCTAAAATTCCAAAAATCACGTAAAAAAATCAGTTGCCAAACGGACCCATAGAGAGAGCGGTTACCACCAGAATTCTTCGATTGGTGTCGAAAGTGTAGGCTTATCAAACTATTACATAATTTAATTTCCCAATCCAGCTCAATACTCAAACCCTAACAATTCGACCGTAATCCCTCGAATAAAATCAAACAATAGCTAACATATTTTCTCCATTCAATTAGCGGAACTCGTTATCATCCATCAAGTATTCGATGCGTACGTACACACACACACATATAGATACATACAGATATAGATAGATATAGATATAGAGATAGAGATAGAAACAGAGATATAATACCACCAAAACTCTTCGACAGTATCGAAAGTATAGGCTTTTTTAATAGAAGATCCCCAAGCAGCTCCTGGCTTGGGTTTGGACTGGTTATCGAACCATAAAGTCCACTTTCTCTCTAATCTATGCGGACCCTTCTCCGTCTCCGTCGCCACCGTCGCCGTTGTTTCAACTCCGCCTATCTCCGCCATCTTTCTCTTTCTCTCTCTATATGTATATATATATATATATAAAAAACTGGTGAATAATGGAAAAGGATAGAAAGACGGGTAGGGTTTTATATATGAGTTGGGTTAGATAATTTCCCGGGTCGGTTTGTTGGGTTTGGCTTTAGTTAATAACCCCCGTAAAATATCAAACTTTTGCAATCAACCCTCAATATCATCTTTTAAACTCGGCGGCAGCAAATGAGCCGAACCGAGCCGACCGAGCTTAGTTGTGCTCAACCTCGGCTCGGTTACTGAACGAGCTCTAAAATATTACTCAAACTCGGTTTATTTACATACGAACTGTTCACGAGCCTGTTCATGAGTTTTTTCTCAACACGTTTTTTGACAAATTTAATATCGTTTTGCTTAAAAAATATTTTTTTCTTAACTAAAAATAAATGTTAAGATAAACAATAATAAATTTAGTTATTATAATTTTAGTTTTAATTAGATTTAGTTTTAAAAAATAAACTTATTACTTAAATTGAAGAGAATTTATTGATCATCAACATTATATTAGATAAAATTTACACATATAAGCAAGAATATGTATAAAAAATATATATTAAAATAATTAAACGAGCTTTTAAACGAGTCGAATGTTGGAAAAACCATGTTTAACATGGTAGTTTCCGAATGGTGAGACCGTCTTTGAGTCAAAATTTCAAGTGACAGTCGTTGTCTTTTGACACCATACTCAAGACGGTTGAGTAGATGGTATGACAAGTTTCGTAACGGTATGTCGCATGACTTATTCAGAGAATGGGAGTGAATGGAAATTGACGTAAAGATTGGGGTTGAGAAAGAGAAAAACTATTAATGCTGAAAAATGGTTTAATGAGGATAATTCATTGAGAATTATCCCTGGAAAATGAAGAGTCGTTTTTACAATATATATACACAAAGCTATCTCATGTGGATATTAAGTTGTGTGTCCACATACACGTGTGTATTGTGTAACACATACGCGCTTGCTCGACGCGCTTGCTCGACGGAAGCTTCCAACAAAGATGTAACTATTGCAAGGAATATGAATTCATTACACAAAATTGATAGTATTAAAGTGTGACTTTAATGGCTGAAATATTCAGCTAGCCTATAAATAGGCAGACCCCCCACATGTCAAAAATGATAACATTCTGAAATCAAACACAACATCATATATCATCTCTCTAAACATAAACATTACATTTTAGCCAGAGTGAGCCACCCACCAACAGCTCGACCTTGACTCGTCGCCAGTTTCCGGCGAGTCATCCGAGATGTTGTACATTGGGATCGAAACGCCAAACATAACCAGAAACCTCAAAGGTGGTTAGACAAATAACAGTTAAGGGCATATTGTTAAATAGTAGACTCGTCCATTTCTTTTCTGTCCTTTTTTATTTCATATAATTTATATAATTTAATTTCAGTATTTCAATTTTCTGTCCTTAGCTGTAACTTTTAAATTCTGTTTTATCTTTCTGTAATTTATTTAAAGTACTGTTTCAGCTGTGTAATTAGACTAGTTTCATTTCAATTATGTAATTTATTTACAGAAACAGTCCAGCAGTTTAGTAATTATTCTATTATGTCTGGCAGTTTTTTTTAATTAACAAACAGTCCAGCAATTTAGTTTTATACTATTCTGTCTGACAGTTTCGTTTAATTACAAACCAGTCCAGCAGTTTAATAATTTATATTTAATATGTCTGGAAGTTTAATTAATTACATTTACATTCTGCAAGTGTCGGAATTTTGTAATAGAGTCATATTCCATTATAGAAATAAAACTGTCTATTTCTTTTCAGTCCGTGCACTTTTAATTATTGCTTTTACGTACACCAAAAACCCAACATCGAACATGTTATCTATTTAAGACTAGCATTCTGTCTTTTTTTTTATTTTCTTTTCTATTGATTTCCAACATTCCAAATAAATGATCGTAAAATGATTTCAAGTTCATTTTACTTTGTTTTACTTTTTTTTTTTCGTAACATTTTTCGGATTACAAACACACCCTTAATGATATACAATCGGTGAAAGAGTACAAAACTTTGAGCAATCCTCAAGTCACAAAAGAAAAACCTAATAATTCTTGATACGACAAGACAAAACATGTCCGACTGCCAACAAAATTACAAACTTTTGCTCCAAAGGCGTCGAATAAGACAGAATCCCACAAAATCATTATGAAACTACAAAATAATGTTTGATTTAGTGAGAGTCAAAAGTTGTCACAAGTCTGTCGCTAATTTAAAAAGTTGTCACAAATCTGTCGCAAATTGACTAAAATGTCACAAAACCGTCCCAAAAACCGTCGCTAATAAGCTCGTAACAAAAAATACCGTAACTAATCCCGTCGCTATTTGGGTATTTTTTTGTAGTGATAATAATCGGTAAACGGTAAGCACCGATAAAATTTAAACATTACAACTAGTTGAAAACAAGATGTATATAATTATTTTTATCGTTGTTACATATATTAATGGTTTCAATTAAAAGTAAACACGGTTAAAAATGCATTAATTAACGAGAAATATTTATATTCCTTCGTTACGGGGCACGGTTAAAATTGCTAGATAACTCCCAATTATCTAGGCAAACAATATCCGACCATCTAGTTTCTACACCTCATGCCCTATCTATGCATTTTGTCGTATGAGTTAGGAGAACTCTCAATTACCTAGGCAGACAAGATTCGACCGTGTGAGTTATCCACTTGAAGCAAGTCATGTCCCACCTAAGCATCCCATCGTTTGAGTCAATAAAACTACCAACTACCATTTAGATTATTTTGCTCGTATTATCTTCCTCATTAATATTTTACAAAACACTGATGACATTCAATGCATATTATCATGACATTCAATGCATACGTCAAGTGCATTTTAATTTAGTAAATGTTAAATTCACGAAAACACACAGTAATATATTAATTAATCGGAAATTTAAATCTAAGGCAGCCACCGACTTATTTGGCAGAACTAAAGTTAATTGGCCCCTAAGTACCGCGTAACGTTAACTTTTTTAATAGCTGCCTATTTTCCCGCTCCCATCTCCCCTATCTCTATATATACACGCATTTGATGTTCTATAAACCAAATCAGTTTTATATTATCATATTTTACCCCATCTCTCTCTCTCTCTCTATTTATATATATTTATTAATTTATTTTCCCGGTGGAGGAGATTCAGCCTGGTGTCAACGAGATCCCTCTCTCTGGAAGGTTAACTACTCGCCTAATTAATATATATATATATATATATATACTGATTTATTTTGGGTAAATTAGTTACAGCTTTAATTATTTTGGATCTGGTTAATGTTTATTTGTATTGGGTTTATGTTCTAGGGCTTGTACATGTTGATTGATTCGATTTTGATAGTCGGTTACGTTTTTATGTGCAGTAAATTAGATCTATTTTACTGAAAACCCCTAATTACTTTTTACTGATTGATTTTGGGTTTTTGATTGCAACTTTAATTAAATTCGATATTTTTCAATTAAGTCCTTAGATCTACTTTACTGAAAACCCTATTTACTTTTTACTGATTGATTTTGGGGTTTGATTGCAACTTTAATTAAATTCGATATTTTTCAGGGAAGTACTTAGATCTTGTTTTTGAAAGTTGGATTATGGGTACTTAATTGATTTATATCTGGTTAATTTTACTGATTGATTTTGGTTTATCTGCTTGCTATTTAAGTTAATTTTGATCTGGGCGTTTTCTGTGAAATTGTTGGATATAGTGTTTGGAAAACCCTAACTAGTTTATACAAGAATGATTTATATGAATGGGGGAGTTTCGCTAACTCTCCCAAATGGGGGAGTCTGGTGCCCCTCCTCCCATTAGATGTGGGCATTTATTAAATTTGGGGATTATGAGTTGTTGTGAATCCTTTATTCTGTGACTGTTTTTTTCATTATATTTTATTTGGACCGGTTACAGTTGTTAATATTTGATTGATTAAATTCTGAACCAATTGATTATTGCTGATCTCGCGTTGTTTGTTTGATTTGGGGACTACTGCGTAGTTGATGAATTCTTTAGTTTCCTAGTTTTAATTGGCTGTGGGATTTTTTAATCTGGGGATTGTAATTTGTAATGGATCCTTTATCCTGTAATTTTTTTAATATGTTTTATTTGGACCGGTTACAGTTGCTAATATTGATTGATTAAATTCTTGAACTTATTGATTATTGTTTTCCCATTGTTTGTTTGATTTGGAGACTAGTGCGTATTGGATGAATTCTTTAAATCCCCTGGCAGTAATTGGCTGTGCTCATTTTTTTTAATTGAGGATCGTAACCAAGTTGTAATGAATCCTTTATTCTTTTAACTGTTTTTATTTATTTAATTTATTAGGACTGGTTACAGTTGTTAATACTGATTGGTTAAATTCTTTAACTTATTGATTATTATCTGTCTCCCGTTGCTTGTTTGATTTGAAGACTAGTGCGTATTTCATGAATTCTTGAGTGCCCTAGTTTTCATTGGCCGGGGGGATTTTTTAATCTAGGGGTTTTAATTGGTTTTTATTCCGAAATTGGTTTCTATTCCTTTGTTTTGGATGAGATTTTGGATTGATCGAACATAATTGGATTGCCAAGACGGTAGAACCTCAAACACGGACGATTAATGATAGTACATAGTTTATGTTTATTGAAAGAGAATGTGTGGAATGCAAATAGCCAAGTTGTTTAAAGGGGGATGAAAGTCTGAATATAAGTTTTTTTTTTCCATTTCAATAAGCAATATTCTTGGACTAAATGCTCTAATTTTATATACAAGGGTAGTATATGCTTTAGGAGAGAGCTGTTTTGCAGTTGTGGCCATTTTTAATAAGTAAGCCATTTTTTTTGCATTCAAAATAGGCCATTTCTCAAGTCTGGATCTAATGTATGAACAAAAGGGATCATGATCCCACATAACTCGGTTACTTCTAAAATGTAGTTATTATTAAGTATTTTTGGGAGGATATAGGTCTCTTAATTATCTAACGTGTAACGTGTTAGTTCTTTTGTTAAGCTTCGACTTGTTGTCTTGAATTATATAAAATTCTGATTGAGAACCAAATGGCGAACATTAGATGCTTAGAACTGTTAATTGATCCCATCTTTAGAAGAAAAGTTATATGAAGCTCTTCAACAACCTTGTTTATGTGGGAATTTGGTGTAAATTGTTAGACTTTTCTGACTCAATTTTTTAGTAAAATAAGTTGACTTGTTGAGTCTGAGGATGGCTCGTCCTCTTCAACAACCTTGTTTATGTGGGAATTTGGTGTAAATTGTTAGACTTTTCTGACTCAATTTTTTAGTAAAATAAGTTGACTTGTTGAGTCTGAGGATGGCTTGTCTATTTTTAAAAATCTAACCTTTTTAGGGAATAAAAAAGATGTCAAGCTTACAAGTTAACCAACCGACTGCATTGAGACTTGTAAGCCAGAGTTAAGTTGTGTTCAGCCAGACAACCTTTTTGTTAACATAGTGGGAGCAGTGCTTTCGTAATATGAAATATAAAATACTATTAAGATTTAACATACAGTAGATACAATAATGCGTGTTTACATAATGCTTTTCCGTCCGGGGGTTTCTACTGGTTTTTTGATATTATAGTTCAAGCAATTTGAAGGTTAAAGTGTTTAGGGACAATAGTAGTTTGGTAAAGATCATTAATTTGTGACTATTGGACAAATTTCTCCTTTTGTTTTCTTCTTGTTCTTTGCCATAACGCCCATTCCGGGACGAGTTGGAAGAGGAATTCCTAATTCTTAGATAAGAGGGACACTGACTAATCAAGTCCCAAGAGTAGGTGTTAGATCTAGTTCTGTATTGTAATTTAAATTGAATTTGCGGCTCTATTTTGATACTGTTCGAGCCATATTAGTAACTTCCTTTTCCACAAGTCTATTCCGTTTCAGTTAATATGTAAGTGGTTATCCGAGCACTTATGGTGTGGTTTTGATCTGCTTTCGCTCTGGTATAAATATAAGAAATAGAAGTAATAGATACATAGATCGTTCTTTTTCTGCTGTGTAAAAAACTAATTAAGGACTACTTTCACCGATCTTCTCAGGATAGGTGATTTCAATTTAATCATCTGAACATATCGAAAGGGATTTGAAGTGTTCTAATGTTTAAAAAAATAAAAGATTGGCGCTCTAATGTTCTCAAATTTGTACAAGCAAAATTTTAAAAGATGTATTAATATACAATATATATTTGTATAATACTGAGTATATTTATCTACATAATATGTCTGTTTTAGAGGAGCCTTGAAAATGAGGATATTGGTCGAGGAGGTTAGGACTGTGTGTCCCCATCCTCCTCAAACCCGTATCGCAGAAGCCTTGTATTCTTGGTTTACTTCAACAAATATGTTTTAATCAAATATGTTTTAATATACTTCTATAATACTGAGTATATTTATATACATAATATATGTTTGTTTTAGAGGAGCCTTGAAAATGAGGATATTGGTCGAGGAGGTTAGGACTGTGTGTCCTTATCCTCCTCAAACTCGTATCGCAGAAGCCTTGTATTCTTGGTTTCCTTCACCAAATATGTCTCAATATACTTATATAATACTGAGTATATTTATATACATAATATGTCTGTTTTAGAGGAGGCTTGAAAATGAGAATATTGGTCGAGGAGGTTAGGACTGTGTGTCCTCATCCTCCTCAAACCCATATCGCAGAAGCCTTGTATTCTGGGTTTTCTTCTCTAAATATGTATTAGTATACAGTATATACTTTTATAATACTGAGTATATTTATCTAGATAATATATGTCTGTTTTAGAGGAGCCTTGAAAATGAGGATATCAAACCCATATCACAGAAGCCTTGTATTATGGGTTTCCTTCTCTAAATATGTATTAATATACAGTATATACTTATATAATACTGAGTATATTTATATACGTAATATATGTTTGTTTTAGAGGAGCCTTGAAAATGAGGATATTGGTTGAGAAGGTTAGGACTGTGTGTCCTCATCCTCCTCAAACCCGTATCGCAGAAGCCTTGTATTCTTGGTTTACTTCAACAAATATGTTTTAATATACTTCTATAATACTGAGTATATTTAAATACATAATATATGTCTGTTTTAGAGGAGCATTGAAAATGATAATATTGGTCGAGGAGGTTAGGACTGTGTGTCCTCATCCTCCTCACACCCATATCGCAGAAGACTTGTATTCTGGATTTACTTCACCAAATATGTTTTAATATACAGTATATACTTTTATAATACTGAGTATATTTATCTAGATAATATATGTCTGTTTTAGAGGAGCCTTGAAAATGAGGATATCAAACCCATATCACAGAAGTCTTGTATTCTGGGTTTCCTTCTCTAAATATGTATTAATATACAGTATATACCTATATAATACTGAGTATATTTATATACGTAATATGTCTGTTTTAGAGGAGCCTTGAAAATGAGGATATTGGTTGAGAAGGTTAGGACTGTGTGTCCTCATCCTCCTCAAAGCCGTATCGCAGAAGCCTTGTATTCTTGGTTTACTTCACCAAATATGTTTTAATATACTTCTATAATGCTGAGTATATTTATATACATAATATATGTTTGTTTTAGAGGAGCCTTGAAAATGAGGATATTGGTCGAGGAGGTTAGGACCGTGTCCTCATCCTCCTCACACCCATATCGCAGAAGCCTTGTATTCTGGGTTTTCTTCTCTAAATATGTATTAATATACAGTATATACTTTTATAATATTGAGTATATTTATCTAGATAATATGTCTATTTTAGAGGAGTCTTGAAAATGAGGATTTTGGTCGAGGAGGTTAGGACTGTGTGTCCTCATCCTCCTCAAACCCATATCACATAAGCCTTGTATTCTGAGTTTCCTTCTCTAAATATGTATTAATATACAGTATATACTTATATAATACTGAGTATATTTATATACATAATATGTCTGTTTTAGAGGAGACTTGAAAATGAGGATATTGGTTGAGAAGGTTAGGACTGTGTGTCCTCATCCTTCTCAAACCCGTATCGCAGAAGCCTTGTATTCTTGGTTTCCTTCACCAAATATGTTTTAATATACTTCTATAATACTGAATATATTTATATACATAATGTCTTTTTTAGAGGAGTCTTGAAAATGTGGATATTGGTCGAGAGGAGGTTAGGACTGTGTGTCCTCATCCTCCTCAAACTCGTATCACAGAAGCCTTGTATTCGGGGTTTTCTTCTCTAAATATGTATTAATATACAATATATACTTATATAATGCTGAGTATATTTATCTACACAATGTCTGTTTTAGAAGAGCCTTGAAAATGAGGATATTGGTCGAGGAGGTTAGGACTGTGTGTCCTCATCCTCCTCAAAGCCGTATCGCAGAAGTATTGTATTTTGGGTTTCCTTCTCTAAATATGTATTAATATACAGTATATACTTATATAATACTAAATATATTTACCACATAATATATGTCTGTTTTAGAGAAGTCTTGAAAATGAGGATATTGGTTGAGGAGGTTAGGACTGTGTGTCCTCATCCTTCTCAAACCCGTATCGCAGAAGCCTTGTATTCTTGGTTTCCTTCACCAAATATGTTTTAATATACTTCTATAATACTGAGTATATTTATATACATAATATATGTCTGTTTTAGAGGAGCCTTGAAAATGAGGATATTGGTCGAAGAGGTTAGGACTGTTTGTCCTCATCCTCCTCAAACCCATATCGCAGAAGACTTGTATTCTGGGTTTTATTCTCTAAATATGTATTAATATACAATATATACTTTTATAATACTGAGTATATTTATCTAGATAATATATGTTTGTTTTTGAGGAGACTTGAAAATGAGGATATCAAACCCATATCACAGAAGCCTTGTATTCTGGGTTTTCTTCTCTAAATATGTATTAATATACAGTATATACTTTTATAATACTGAGTATGTTTATCTAGATAATATATGTCTGTTTTAGAGGAGCTTTGAAAATGAGGATATCAAACCCATATCACCGAAGTCTTGTATTCTGGGTTTCCTTCTCTAAATATCTATTAATATACAGTATATACCTATATAATACTGAGTATATTTATATACGTAATATGTCTGTTTTAGAGGAGCCTTGAAAATGAGGATATTGGTTGAGAAGCTTAGGACTGTGTGTCCTCATCCTCCTCAAACCCGTATCGCAGAAGCCTTGTATTCTTGGTTTACTTCACCAAATATGTTTTAATATACTTCTATAATGCTGAGTATATTTATATACATAATATATGTTTGTTTTAGAGGAGCCTTGAAAGATATTGGTCGAGGAGGTTAGGACTGTGTGTCCTCATCCTCCTCACACCCATATCGCAGAAGACTTGTATTCTGGATTTTCTTCTCTAAATATGTATTAATATACAGTATACACTTTTATAATACTGAGTATATTTATCTAGATAATATATGTCTGTTTTAGAGGAGTCTTGAAAATGAGGATATTGGTCGAGGAGGTTAGGACTGTGTGTCCTTATCCTCCTCAAACCCTTATCACATAAGCCTTGTATTCTGGGTTTCCTTCTCTAAATATGTATTAATATACAGTATATACTTATATAATACTGAGTATATTATATACATAATATATGTCTGTTTTAGAGGAGTCTTGAAAATGAGGATATTGGTTGAGAAGGTTAGGACTGTGTGTCCTCATCCTTCTCAAACCCGTATCGCAGAAGCCTTTTATTCTTGGTTTCCTTCACCAAATATGTTTTAATATACTTCTATAATACTGAATATATTTATATACATAATGTCTTTTTTAGAGCAGCCTTGAAAATGAGGATATTGGTCGAGAGGAGGTTAGGACTGTGTCCTCATCCTCCTCAAACTCGTATCGCAGAAGCCTTGTATTCTGGGTTTTTTTCTCTAAATATGTATTAATATACAATATATACTTATATAATACCGAGTATATTTATCTACATAATGTCTGTTTTAGAGGAGCCTTGAAAATGAGGATATTGGTCGAGGAGGTTAGGACTGTGTCCTCATCCTCCTCAAACCCGTTTCGCAGAAGTCTTGTATTTTGAGTTTGCTTCTCTAAATATGTATTAATATACAGTATATACTTATATAATACTGAATATATTTACCACATAATATATGTCTGTTTTAGAGAAGTCTTGAATATGAGGATATTGGTTGAGGAGGTTAGGACTGTGTGTCCTCATCCTACTCAAACTCGTATTGCAGAAGCCTTGTATTCTTGGTTTCCTTCACCAAATATGTTTTAATATACTTCTCTAATACCGAGTATATTTATATACATAATATATGTCTGTTTTAGAGGAGCCTTGAAAATGAGGATATTGGCCGAGTAGGTTAGGACTGTGTGTCCTCATTCTCCTCAAACCCGTATCGCAGAAGCCTTGTATTCTGGGTTTCCTTCTCTAAATATATATTAATATACAGTATATACTTATATAATACTGAGTATATTTACCACATAATATATGTCTGTTTCAAAGGAGTCTTGAAAATGAGGATATTGGTCGAGGAGGTTAGGACTGTGGGTCCTCATCTTCCTCAAACCCGTATCGCAGAAACCGTGTATTATGTTTTTCCTTCTCTAAATATATTAATATACACTAAATACTTATATAATACTGAGTATATTTATATACATAATGTCTGTTTTAGAGGAGCCTTGAAAATGAGGATATTGGTCGAGGAGGGTAGAGGACCGTGTGTCCTCATCGTCCTCAAACCCGTATCCCATAAGCCTTGTATTCTGGGTTTCCTTCTCTAAATATGTATTAATATACAGTATATATTTATATAATTCTGAGTATATTTCTCTACATAATATGTCTGTTTTAGAGGAGACTTGAAAATGAGGATATTGGTCGAGGAATTTAGGACTGTGTGTCCTCATCCTGCTCAAACTCGTATCGCAAAAGGCTTGTATTCTGGGTTTTCTTCTCTAAATATGTATTACTATACAGTATATACTTATATAATATTGAGTATATTTATATACATAATATGTATGTTTTAGTGGAACCTTGAAAATGAGAATATTGGTTGAGGAGGGTAGGACTGTGTGTCCTCATCTTCCTCAAACCCGTATCGCAAAAGTCTTGTATTCTTGGTTTCCTTCACCAAATATGTTTTAATATACTTATATAATACTGAGTATATGCATAATATAATACATCTATTTTGTTACGATGTCCATTTTATTTTAACATGAATGGTATATACCCTTTCCAATAGTAGCCTTGGAGCATGGGTATTATGGGTTGAAGTGGTACGTATGGCATTTAGATCTTCCTCAAACCATGTAATGCACATGACTTGTGTACGTATGCTTCTATTATTAGTGCACGTGTTTCCCTGCTTCTGTTCGTTGTTTCTTTTACATGTTTGTTCCTCATAATGACTTTCTTCTCATTTCAATGTGCATTGTACCTGTACCGGGTGTGGATGAAGAGCAAATAATACGTACGACCTTATTAAATAATGTAAGTCGCTTTTTATTAGTATCTTTCTTAGTAGTGCTTATCTTTATTTACGTGAATTGGTCTAATTAGTATTTGTGTTTTGGCGCATTTAGCATGCAAACCCTATGTAGCATAGTATGCAGGAACTTCTAAGCAAAGGTCAGGTACTTTGTAATCTTGTGTTTTTTTAATGTGGAAAAGATTGAGGAGTTGACTTTAGCATTTATAAGTTTCCGTTGGTAAATTATAAAAGACATGTTTTTTATAAAAAAATTACGGTCTTTATAATTATGATCTTAATGTTTATTTCGTAATAGATTTTGAAATCGGACGTTGAGGGTGATCTATGGAACTGTTGTTAACGTAGGGAAAGGTGATTCGAAAACTCCTTCCAGGAAAGGGATAGGTAACTATTCTTATAAGTTTCCTAATTTTTCTACATGTTACTTGGCATGGTGAGTTTATATTGCGGATGGGAACTTTGATCTATAGCAATAACTTTACTTGTGTTTAGTAACAGTTTCGATTAATGGTGAATAACAAATCAATTTATGTGCATAACTTTTTCTATGTAAACTATATTATTGTACTCTTTACTATTCCGTCTCTTTTTTTATAATCAGATAGAAAACTATGAGCTTTTAAAAAATCAGTGACCTGATGCGTCGCTTATTTGAATCTAGTTGGATATTTTGAGTTTCAATTGTAATTAGAGTTTTGTTCCAAACTGTGTGGATTTCATTCCCTTTTTAAGAGTACTAAATCAAGCTATAAATCTTTGCGAGATACCTAGTTCACTCTCGTATATGCATAGTTAGATTTATCATGAATTTGGCACTTGGTGAAAATAAAAATACAATATTGGTAGCCACGGTCTGGTTCTGGATTGGTTTTTTTCTTAACATATCGGAAACAAAATGTGATAACTAAAAATTTAGCATATTGCATTTTTTTTTGCCTTTTTGTCATGAGTCGACTCTCTTGAGATCAACATGCAAATTCACGCATAGCGGATACAATTTTTTTGTCAGTAAATTTGGTAAATACTTTATCTGATGTTTGGTTTATTTTGGCAATAAATGGGAAGCATGGATGATGACATCGCAAGGAGAAGGTAACACGGTTAGTAGGAACTTCAAAGCAATTATTTTCTTCGCATGGTGGACAAGAAGAGCGGGTCGTGCAGGTTAGGCTTCTACATATTGAATTCGGTGTTTAATTGATCCCATGTTCATTATGTGTGAGCCATTATCAAAATCTTGTGAGTCATTCTATTATAAATCTTTTTGTTGCTGGGCTTTTTCATCCCATGTTTTTTCCTCACAATGATTTTCTTCTCATTTCAATGTGCACTGTACTGGGTGTGGATGGAGGAGAGCAAGTAAATACTTACTACCTTATTAAATGTAAGTTGCTATTTATTGGTATCTTTCTCAGTAATGCTTATCTACTTTACGTAAATTGGTCTAATTAATATTTGTGTTTTGACACATTTAGCATGCAAAGCCTATGCAACACGGTTAGCAGGAACTTCAAAGCAATGGTCAGGTACTAATAAAATTGTTTTTCTTATGTGGATTTTTCTTATGCAACTACTAATTTTGGGTTTTTTTTTTTTAATGTGGAAAATATTTAGGGATTTGACTTTAGCATTTATAAGTTTTTGTTGGTAACTTAAATATGAAATGGTTTTTTCTTAAAATTGCCGCGTTTATTTTATGATCTTAATCTTTATTCCATTAAAGATCTACGAAATTGTTGTTAATGTAGGGATGGGATGAAGGTGATCGGAAAACTCCTTCCAGGGAAAGGGATAGGTATCTACTTCTATAAGTTTCTTCATTGTTCTACATGTTGTTACTCAGTGCGGTGAGTTTATATATCCTGATGGGAATTTTAAATCTCTAGCGATAATTTTACTTATGTTTAGGAACAACTTCATTTCATGGTGAAAAACAAATATATTTACATTTGCATAACTTTTTCTGTGTAAACTATATTATAATAAAATAGAAAGCATGAGCTTTTCAAAAATCAGTGACCTGATTCATAGCTCTTTTAAATCTAATGGGATTTTGAGTTTCAATTGTAATTAGAGTTCTGTTCCAAACTGTGTGGATTTCATCCCCTTTCTTTTAAAGTACTAAATCAAGTTATAAATCTTAGTGAGATACTTAGTTCACTCTTGTATATTCATAGTTAGATTTATCATTACTTTGGCACTTGATGGAAGCAAAAATGCAATATTGGTTGACACAGTCTGATTCTGAATTGGTTTTTTGTTAACATATGGGACACAAATCGTGATAACTGAACATTTTAGCAAAATATATGCATTTCTTTTACCTTTTTGTCATGAGTCGACTCTCTTGAGATCAACATGCAAATTCACGAGTAGTGGATACAAAAAAAAATTGTTAGTAATTTGGGTGAACACTTTATTTGACGTTTTGTATATCTTGGCAATAAGTGGGAAGCATGGATGATTACGTGGCAAGAAGAAGGTAAAACGCTTGGTGGGCAAGTAGAGCGAGTTGTGCACGTTAGGTTTCTCCAGATTGAATTTGGTATGTAATTGCTCCCTTCTTCATTATGTGTGAGCCTTATTAAAACCTTTAATTAATTTGGATCTGGCTACGGCTACTGTTTATTTGTATTGGTTTTATATTATAGGGCTTATATAGATTGGATTACGTGGGAAGCATGGATGATTATGTGGCAAGAAGAAGGTAAAACGCTTGGTGGACAAGTAGAGGGAGACAAGCAGAGCGAGTTGTGCACGTTAGGTTTCTCCAGATTGAATTCGGTATGTAATTTAATTGCTCCCCTGTTCATTATGTGTGAGCCTTATCAAAACCTTTAATTAATTTGGATCTGGCTATTGTTTATTTTGTATTGGTTTTATATGATAGGGCTTATATAGATTGGATTGATTTCTATCTTTGGTTACATTTTTTTTGTGATAAAAATGAGATCTACTTTGCTGAAAAATCCTGATTAATTTTGGGGTTTTAAAAGCCACTTGAATTAAATTCGACCTTTCCGGGGGTTGCTGTGTTTTCTAAACTAATTAGATCTAGTTTATTTGCTTAGTTAATTTTTACCGATTGATTTTGGTTCTGATCTAGTTTATCTCCACGCTACAAAGTTAAATATGTATCATGCAAGTCATGTGAACCGGTCTCCTCTTATTATTTCACTCTTTTATTATGCCGTTTCTTTTCATAATCAGATAGAAAGTTATGAACTTTTAAAAACTCAAAGACCTGATGCATCGCTCTTTCAAATCTAGTGGGATATTTTGAGTTTCAATTGCTGTAATCAGAGTTCTGTTCCAAACTTGGTGGATTTGATCCCCATTCTTTTAAAGTTCTAAATCAAGCTATAAATCTAATAAGCAAGATACCTAATTCGCTTTCGTAGATGCATAGGTAGATTTATCATTAAATTTATTTGCACTTGATGAAAAGGAAAATGCAGTATTGGTCTGACGTGGTCTGATTCTGGATTGGTTTTTTGTTAACATATGGGAAGGTAAAGTGTGATAACTGATTTTTTTTTTTGCAAAATATGTGCATTTTTTTTTGTCATGTGTCATCACAACTTAATTTACTGACTGCGTCATTTTTCTTGAGATCAATATGCAAATTCACAGTGGATAATTTTTGTCAGTAATTTGGGTGGACACTTTATCTGACGTTTGGTGTATCTTGGCAATAAAGTGGGAAGCATGGATGATGACGTGGCAAGGAGAAGCTAACACGCATTGTGTACAAGTAGAGCGGGTTCTGTACGTTGGGTTTATACAGATTGAATTCGGGTATTTAATTGTAACTTTCCTGTTCATCATTTGTGAGTCTTATCAAAATCTTGTGAGTCTGTGACTTTTCCTTTTCCTATGATTCGAATAATTTGAATTGGATTTTGTATAGTTTATTCTATTATATTTTTTTTATTGCCTGGCTTTCATTTTCCATGATTTTTTTCTTTTTAAATAATTAGATCAAGGTTCTTATCCCTAAAAAAAATAAGTTGGGTAAACAACTATCCTGTTATGTATTATTATTAATATTAATATAGTATAACCTTGTAGTTTTGTAGAGAAGTCTTTAAGTTTTTTTATTTTATCGGGATCAGTTAACTATTGTTAAATGTTTACTGTTTACTGCTTCTTCTGTGAGGATTTTAATTGGTTTAAGGCGGATAGAAACTATTGTAGATGCGTTTATGATGCCTTCTTGTGGAACTTTTGCCTTGTTACGGGAAGAATTTTATTTGGAACTTTTTTTCGCCGTCACATGAAGGATGTATTTCTAATCTATAATGTAATGTCTGTAAACAACACAGCCATACTTCTTCTGTATGATTTGTGATTTTGGTTGCTGTTTGTTAATTATCAAACAATGGTTGATTGCGACCTTTTTAATATGAGTTTTTGGTCCCTGTTAGCGCTATAGTTTGTAAAGACGTGTCTTTTTATCTGTTACTGGTGTATTGCAACGATGGATTGCAATTTATCAATTAAGCGTTGATCCCTGGTACTGATTTGTTTTAATTGTATTGTTTTTTGTTTTGAATTTGAAGGAATTTATAATTCGACTTGTTTATTATATGGAACAGGTGGAGAAGATAGGTGTAGGAAAAAAATTTGCATTGATCGAAAGATACGTGCTCGACAAATTGGTGCCTGCTTCTTTGACACCGTAGCTATGTGTTGTATCTGGCGGCAAGAATTGAGAATGCTGTTGAAAGATTTCTTAAGAGTAAAATGTGTCGCTGGCCTATTTGAATGTGCCTTGCTGGTAGATCTCTGCTGGACATAGTTGGTTGAGAGGTAATAATACAAATCATTTCATTCACATGTTTTTTCTCACAATGACTTTCTCATTTCAATGTGCATTGTACCTGTACTGGGTGTGGATGGAAAGCAAGTAAATACTTACTACCTTATTAAATGTAAGTTGCTATTTATTGGTATCTTTCTCAGTAATGCTTATCTATTTTACGTAAATTGGTCTTATTAATATTTGTGTTTTGGCACATTTAGCATGCAAATCCTATGCAACACGGTTAGCAGGAACTTTAAAGCAATGGTCAGGTACTGGTAATTTTGGGTTTTTCTTACGTGGAAAAAATTGAGGGAGTTGACTTTAGCATTTATAAGTTTCTGTTGGTAAATTATATATGAAATGGTTTTTTCTTAAAGTTGCTGCTTTTATTTTCTGAGCTTAATGTTTATTTAATAAAAGATTTTGAAACCTATCCGCCGTACGTTTTGAAGGTGATCTATGGAATTGTTGTTAATATAGGGATGAAGGTGATCGGAAAACTCGTTCCAGTAAAGGGATAATAGGTAACTACTCTTATAAGTTTCTTTATTGTTTCACATGTTACTTGGCGTGGTGAGTTTATATATCCGGATGAGAACTTTGAATGTATAGTAATAACTTTACTTATCTTTAGGAACAGTTTCAGTTAATGGTGAAAAACAAATCAATTTATCTGCATAACTTTTTTTATGTAAACTATTTTATTTTACTCTTATATTATTCGGTCTCTTATTATAATCAGATAGAAAGATACGAGCTTTTCAAAAATCAGGGACCCTGATGTCTTGCTCTTTTAAATCTAGTGGGATATTTTGAGTTTCAATTGTAATTAGAGTTATGTTCCAAACTGTGGATTTCGTCCCCTTTATTTTAGAGTACTAATGAAGCTATAAATATTTGCGAGATATCTAGTTCAGTCTCGTGTATGCATAGTTAGATTTATCATTAATTTGGACTTTTCGGAAACAAAAACGCAATATTGGTCGACACAGTCTGATTCTGGATTGTTTTTTTGTTAACATATCGGAAACAAAGTGTGATAACTGAATTTGTTTAGCAAAATATATGCATTTGTTTTTTTGTTTTTGTCATGAGTCGACTCTCTTGAGATAAATATGCAAATTCACGGGTAGTGGATATATTTTTTTTTGTCAGTAAATTGGGTGAATACTTAATCTGACATTTGGCATATCTTGGTAATAAGTGGGAAGCTTGGATGATGACGTGGCAAGGAGAAGGTAACACACATGGTAGACAAATAGAGCGAGTTGTGCACGTTAGGTTTCAACATATTACATTCGGAATTTAATTGCATCCCTGTTCAAGATGTGTGAGCCTTATCAAAATCTTGTGAGTCTGTGCCTTTTCCTTTTCCTATGATTCATATATATATATTCTACTCGAGAGCTTCTAACGATTTGAATAGTATATCTTTTTGTTGGACTTTAATTGGTTGAAGGCGAATAGAAACAATTGTAGACGTGTTTATTATGCCTGCTTTTGCTACGTTTGCCTTGTCACATGAAGGGTGTATTTTTAAACTGTAATTTAATTAATGTCTGTAAACAAAGCAGCCATACTTCTAATTTTAATTTTTGTTTTGGACTTCTCCTGTATGTAAATTATCAAACAATGGTTGATTGCGACCTTTTTAATCTGGGTCTTTGGTCCTTGTTAGTGCTGTAGTTTGTGAATACGTGTATTATTTGTTATATTGCAACGATGGATTGCAATTTATCAATTAGGAGTTGGTAGTGATTTATTATAATGAAAATTAGGTACCATTTTTTTTTGCTTTTTAATATAATGGAATTTTCATAATTGTGTGTAGAAATTTGGTGTAGGAAAAAAAATTCATTGATTGAAAGATACATGTTCGACAAATTGGCGCTTGCTTCTTTGACACTGTTGCTACGTGTTGTATCTGACGGCAAGAATTGATAGTGCTGTTTTTTTCCCCGGTAAGTATTGATAATGCTGTTGAAAGACCTTTTAGAGTAAAATGTTTCGCTCCTATTTGAATATTCCTGGCTGATAGATCTCTGCTGGAAATAGTTGGTTGTGAGGTAATAATACAAATCCTTCTCTGTCTAATGAAGTTTAAATGAAATACTGGCTTTTGCGTAATAATAGGCAAATAGACTATTTAGACGCAAATAGACTGTTTAATTGAAATACAGCAATACACTGATCACTGAACCATAGCAGTAAACACGTTGCTTGTCCATATACTAATGAAATGCTGGAACATTAGATTGTTTGAGTTGTTCATTTGTTGGGTTTATGCAAAGTTTAAACCTGTTAAACCTATAATGTGCTAGCCCTGGGTCCCGGTTTCCTTTCTATTAATATACTGAATATACTTTTGGTTATGTATTTGGTACTTAATAGATAACTACTTTGTTAAAATTCCATGTTTTTAAATTTTGTCTTGTTTATTCATATACGTCTTTTTTTTATAGAGGACCCCTGAAGCATGAGAATTTTTGTCTTGTTTAAATCCTAAACTTTCTTAAAAGTTTGATGGACTGACTGATATGTAAAGTTTTAGCTAGACTTAATTAACAGTCGATCAGTGTTACATGGCGTATTTAACATGCAGGTGACAAGATAAAGAGTACTGTTGCAGAGCATAGAGTATTAATGACATAGCGACTTAGTAACATCAAAAACTATCTTGTTATTTAGATATTGAAAAATAAACTATACTCTATATTAGTTGATCTTATGTGCCAATGCCGAGTGTCTATGAAAATATGTGGTAGCTTAAACTTGTTTCTCGTTTTCCTATGCTGTAAACTGAAGGAAATTACAGTAGATCTTTATGGAAGTTGATTTTTTTTGCTAATTCGTCCACATACACCTGAATTATGCAATATTCACATGATACAATAACTCTTAGTGGCGACTTTAAAATTCTTTTTTAAAAGAGATATGGCTAATTATTTAGAAACTCAGATCCTTCTTAAACCCCAAAATACGCATGCCCTTGTGCCTTATGGATCCTTCCAAACCTTGTAATGCGTAAGTCTCGTGCACCGGATTGCCCTTTGTTTACATATTTGGCAGCTATTTCTGTCGGGTTTTGGCTGAGTACTTGGATCCTTCCAAACCTCGTAATGTGTAAGCCCTTGTGTACCAGATTGCCCTTTATCAGTATATTCTAATATAATTTGATTACATATTTGGCAGCTATTTCTGTCGGGATTTATTTAAATCTCGAATTAATCATATTTTTGCTGAGAATAAATGAAGTATGATTTTTACACTCTCCCCTGCTGTTTATAAGCGTAGCCTGGGTGTTTCAACTTGAAATGTGCTTAGGAACATGAATTGTATATTTTTATACAATAAACAGACAAATATGCGTTGGTCGTCATGTGTCTCTGTACTTCTGTTCTGTATTATCATTCACATATTTGTTCTCATATTAACTTTTCTCATTTATTGTGCATTCTACCTGTACTGGGAGTGGAAGGAGAGCCAGTAATACTTATGCGGTGGTATCTTTATCTGTAATGTTTATCATGATTGAGGCAATTTGGCCTAATTTATTTTGTTTTGATGCGTTTAGCAGGCAAAGCATTTGCAGTGTATTATACAGGAACTTAAAAATATTCGGCTTCTACTCGTCACTCCTTGGCATGTCGCTTTGGTCAAGTACTTGTTATCTTGTCTTCTTGTATGGAAAAGATTGAATTAGTTGACTCTAGAATTTGCGTATTTCCAACAGAAGTGTTGTTATTGCTTAAATTTGGCGCCCTTGTTGTAGTGTACCTCTTTAATTGACATTATTGAACAGATTAAACTAGTTTTTTTTAAATTCGAAACCTATTCATGCATTTTGAAGGTGATCGAAGGAATATTGTCAAATTCCGGTTGAAGGAGAAAGGGTTGGTAGCTGAAACTTTCTCCATTGTTCTAGATTATACCCCTTTTTTCCCCTGCAGCTTCTTCTGTTTTCTACACAGTTCTTATGGTCTTCATACATGGAGGATAGGATTGTTAATTTTCAGGAATTAGTTATTCGGTTCAGACTGTGATAACGCATTCACAGATAGGCTAGGATACTCGTGTTGCTTGTTTAGGACGTGGGTGAAAAAATTGGAGAAGGAAATTTTAAGATTACCCTTTCTTCGTAAAAGTTCTTATGTTGTCTAAAGCTTAATTTCTTATTATCTTACATTTATATTTTCACCAGAATCTATTCTATGTCTCTTCCCGTTCTTCTTATCTATTCGATCTTCTTGTGAAACTTTTTCTATCCCTTGTGAATGCTTTTTCACTGACTCTCATTTCTATTACTGCTCTTCTCTAGGTTGAGGACCTTATTGCATATAACTGTCCGATTTTAGTGTTATTGATTAAGCTCTTCTTTCCATATTTCACCCGTTCCCAATGCTTATCAGGGTTGACTTATCAACTTGGTATATCGTTATTTTTTAAATTAGAGACCGAAGAATGTATTGATTATGTTTTCCAGGTAAACAAGTTTGGGAAACAAGTATACCTGTCATAAATAGCTTGTTATACTTTACACCAATATATACTGGTGGGTAATGCTGTAACATCCCGTATTTTTATAAGTGTTTTTAATTAGGATGTAATTTATCCAAAAACGTTTTATTCAAATTTTACCAAAAACCGGTCACTCGACTAATTTTTTTTTGCCAAAAACCGAAACTCTACCGAAAAGCTTTATTTTTAAAACCTGTTACTAATTTTATAAATAAAAAGGACCCAATAGTTTTGTTTTTAAAGATTTGTTATTATTGAGTAGTATATTAATATTTTTGGATTTAGAGTTAACTTTTAGAACTTTAGGGACCAAATAGTTCGTTACCACAAACTATCTCAAAACAGTTTTTCTAAACACTTTTCAGCCACTTTTTAAAACCTAAAACCTAAAAATCAGCCCAAGCAAGAGAGAAAAGAGAGAAAAGAAAGAAGAAGAAGAAGAAGAGGAAACCATCGTTAGCGAGTTCATACCGGAAGCATCTCCTCTACGCACTAAGGTAACGGGGGTTATCCATAGCGACTAGACGAGGGTGTATGTTAGGATTATGTTTTACGTTTAGTATAAATTGGGGTTTTTTGCCTTTTATCTTAATTAGTTTTATAAATTGTTAATTGGGTTTAGTTGATTATATGTTTAATTCACTTATTTGTTAATTGGGTTTAGTTAATTATATGTTTAATTCACTTAATTGTTAATTGAGAATTTAGTTGTGTTAATTTCGGATTAGCGAGAATATGGATGAGTTTGCATGTCTTTATGTATTGATATTGTGTTATTATAATTGTTGTTAAATTGGGTAATTTATTGTTGAATATAGATGCATTGTAGTTTATGCATACAAGGTGTTTGCTAGAATGCTTGAATGAGTTTTCATGTTGATTAGACTTGTTTGGCTAGTTGTGAATCTAGAACCTATGCTTTTGGGTTTTGTTGAATTACGTTAGAATGACGTTTGAGAATGTGATAAATGATTGGTTTATTATTTATTGGCCGAGGCCTTAATATTTATATGTATGAGATTGTGTTATATGAATAGTATAATATTATTGGCCGAGGCCTTAATATTGATACATTAGCAATGGTCTCTGTCTCTTCCTAATTCCGGGGACAGAAGACGGCAGTGGGGATAGGGAATGACTCGTCTTACGGACTGGGGCGAGTGGCATGAGAGGTCCTAGTGTGCACTATATTTTTATGTTAGCTATGGTCTCTGTCTCTTCCTAATTCCGGGGACAGAAGACGGCCGTGGGGATAGGGAATGACTCGTCTTACGGACTGGGACGAGTGGCATGAGAGGTCCAAGTGCGCACTATAAATCTACTTTTATGTTGCAATGGTCTCTGTCTCTTCCTAATTCCGGGGACAGAAGACGGCCGTGGGGATAGGGAATGACCTACCTTACGGACTGGGGTATGTGGCATGAGAGGTCCATGTTTGTTATAGATTTGTGTTGACGTTATTTAATTTATTTAATTCATCCCGTTATAGAATGTTATTATATTTCTTTTTATACGTCGATTATCGTAGTTGTAGAAATTGTGAGCTCTTGCATTTAAGGGATGGAGTGACGGTATTTGTGGTGCCGTCCCGTCTAGTTATGTGCGTGGGACTCACCGTTACAATTTTGTATTTCAGGTACCAATTAGGTTGAGGCGTTGGTTAAGAGCATTAGCGAGGTATCGCATGGGCTCGGGCATCTTTCAGTTGCTTTATTTTCGCTTAGACTAGTTTTCATTTGAGGTTGTAGCCTACGGGCGAATTACATTTGTTCGTTCCTTTTTATATAATTTTGTTAAAACCTTTTGTCTTGTAGCCGCGTTTGGCAAATTTTATATTTATTCTTTTAATTGTTCTTTTAGCTTGCAAATGTTTTCTTTTAAAAATTTTAAATTTCGTACCAACAGGTTCTCTTTTCTTTTCTTTAAAAAGGTCATGCCTCGATATCCGTGTTCTATGGATTTTGGGGTGTGACAAATGCACTTGATATGCAATGATATGCTAGCTTGCGTGTATGATCACAATGTTAATACTTGGAACAATAGTAGTAAACATTCAGTACACGATATACTCGGCAGTCGTTTTTCCCTTTGAATTTTTTTAAAATAAAAATATTCATTTACTTTAACCAAGTTGGAACTCTTTTTTAAGGATGGATTCTTCATTGACTGAGAAGTTAGTTGCTGCCGCTGGTTTACTTCATTTTAAATTACCAACAAAACCAACGTTGTTACTGTTTGGTCAATGAAGAATCCATCCTTCATTTTAAAGGATGGATTCTTCATTGACTGAGAAGTTAGTTGCTGCCCCTAGTTTACTTCATTTTTAAGTATCAACAAAACCAAATTTGTTACAGTTTGGTCAAAATGAAATGATTCATTTTTCCTTTGGGAAATAAAAGAAAGATTTATTGACTTTAAAGGAAGAATAGGCTCCTCATTGACTTTAAGAAATTAGTTGGCTACCTACTTCATTTATAAAAACCAACAATGCATTACAAACTGTTTTTTAGAATCAAAACAGCACATTTTAACAAATCATGAATTGTCAATGAATTGAAAAGAGGAGTCGAAATAGAAATAACGGTGTGATTGATGATCGTAAACTTGTATTATCCAAGATTTAACATTTTCTTCACAACCATAATATATATATGTATATGTACATGATATATCTATATGTACACAATATATATTTATATATATGTATATTCTCTCTAAGGGTTAGATAATCAGTGGCCTCATATGTAACATCCCGTATTTTTATTAGTGTTTTTAATTAGTATTTAATTTATCCAAAAACGTTTTATTCAAATTTTACCAAAAACCGGTCACTCGACTAATTTTTAGCCAAAAACCGAAACTCTTCCGAAAAACTTTATTTTAAAAACATGTTACTAATTTTACTAATAAAAAGGACCCAATAGATTTGTTTCTAAAGATTTGTTAATTTTGAGTAGTAAAACTATATTTTTGGATTAAGAGTTAGCTTTTAGAACTTTGGGGACCAAATAGTTCGCTTCCACAAACTATCTAAAAACAGTTTTTCTAAACCTAAATCAGCCACTTTCATTTTTTTAAACCTAAAAACAAGAGAGAAAAAGAGAGAAAAGAGAGAAAAGAGAAGAAGAAGAAGAAGAGAAACCACGTTAGCGGATTATTGCCGGAATCATCTCCTCTACACGCTAAGGTAACGAGGGTTATCCATAGCGACTAGACGAGGGTGTATGTTAGGATTATGTTTTATGTTTAGTATAAATTGGGGGTTTTTGCCTTTTATCTTAATTAGTTTTATAAATTGTTAATTGGGTTTAGTTGATTATATGTTTAATTCACTTATTTGTTAATTGGGTTTAGTTGTTATATGTTTAATTCACTTATTTGTTAATTGGGTTTAGTTGTTATATGTTTAATTCACTTATTTGTTAATTGGGTTTAGTTGATTATATGTTTAATTCACTTATTTGTTAATTGGGTTTAGTTGATTATATGTTTAATTCACTTAATTGTTAATTGAGGATTTAGTCGTGTTAATTTCGGATTAGCGAGAATATGGATGAGTTTGCATGTCTTTATGTATTGATATTGTGTTATTATAATTGTTGTTAAATTGGGTAATTTATTGTTGAATATAGATGCATTGCAGTTTATGCATACAAGGTGTTTGCTAGAATGCTTGAATGAGTTTTCATGTTGATTAGACTTGTTTGGCTAGTTGCGAATCTAGCACCTATGCTTTTAGGTTTCGTTGAATTACGTTAGAATGACGTAAGAGAATGTGATAAATGATTGGTTTATTATTTATTGGCCGAGGCCTTAATATTTATATGTATGAGAATGTGTTATATGAATAGTATAATATTATCGGACGAGGCCTTAATATTGATACATTAGCAATGGTCTCTGTCTCTTCCTAATTCCGGGGACAGAAGACGGCAGTGGGGATAGGGAATGACTCGTCTTACGGACTGGGGCGAGTGGCATGAGAGGTCCTAGTGTGCACTATATTTATTTTATGTTAGCTATGGTCTCTGTCTCTTCCTAATTCCGGGGACAGTAGACGGCCATGGGGATAGGGAATGACTCGTCTTACGGACTGGGACGAGTGGCATGAGAGGTCCAAGTGCGCACTATAAATCTACTTTTATGTTGCAATGGTCTCTGTCTCTTCCTAATTCCGGGGACAGAAGACGGCCGTGGGGATAGGGAATGACCTACCTTACGGACTGGGGTAGGTGGCATGAGAGGTCCATGTTTGTTATAGATTTGTGTTGACGTTATTTAATTTATTTAATTCATCCCGTTATAGAATGTTATTATATTTCTTTTTATACGTCGATTATCGTAGTTGTAGAATTTGTGAGCTCTTGCATTTAAGGGACGGAGTGACGGTATTTGTGGTGCCGTCCCGTCTAGTTACGTGCGTGGGACTCACCGTTACAATTTTTGTCTTTCAGGTACAAATTAGGTTGAGGCGTTGGCTAGGTTGCATTAGCGCGGTATCGCATGGGTTCGGGGCTTCTTTAATCACTTTCTTTTTATTTAGTTCATTTTGAGGTTGTAGCATACGGGCAAATTCATTCGTTTGTTAACTTTTAGCTTTTACAAATCTTGTCTTGTAGCTGCGTTTGGCAAACTTTTTATTTATCCGTTAATTGTTCCTTTAGCTTGCAAATGTTTTCTTTTAAAAATTTTAATTTTGTACCAACAGGTTCTCTTTTCTTTTTTTTAAAAAGGTCATGCCTCGATATCCGTGTTCTATGGATTTTGGGGTGTGACATCATAAGCCGGCGGTTAGGTTAGCCTTTTTAGTCAACCTCATCTTAAGCACTGGCAATGTCAAATATGTTGCAGGTTATTTGATGAAATGGAAACGACAGACTTGGACGGATCAATAGTTGACAATGAAGAGGAGAGACATGAAAACTCGTGGATTTTCATGTCGCAATTACAATGGCCACACACTAGCTGTGTATGCTTCTCTTCCCTTTGCCCTTGCTTCTCTCGGTAATTATTTTTTTAAAAAAAACCTTGGCACATACAGATGCGCCATTCATTATAAAATAATAAATAGTAAGGGATTACAAAATAAAAATGTAGTGTAGCAAGGAAAGAATTGTAGTTGTGTGCTACATGAGTCTGTTGGGATTTTGAGTAATCAATTCGCTCCATAGAACAGTTCCCATATGTCATTGGATTCGTCTTTTTCATGCATGTCTTTTACTACTTTATACGTGACACTAATATAATCATGGTGGTTATCTTTGTAGAAGTGGTGTGTTTAGTGGGTGCTAATCTAGCTGCATAGTATTCTAGTAATTTGATAGCTTATTTATGGAGATGAAACGGGAGCAAACATACTACATAGCAGCATCTTGTAAAGAGCATCTACGGTCAGACTAATGCCCTATATAATTCATTATTCGCAGCAGTTTTTTTCCCTTTAGTGCAGTTTTAAACTAATTTCTTTTGATCTTATGTGTTTGAAGTAGTTAGGTGGAAATTGGCTTGTTACCTTTTTTCATCAAGTGCTTCCTTAGGCAATAATATTGCCATTCATATAGCCTGCTTTTGAACAAGCCTTAATGTTAGCATATGTGTTACACTATAATATGTAGAACTTTATATTGAAGAGAACCGCAATTTTTTTGTCCGTTTTTAACAATTTCAGGATTTACACAAATATTACCATAATGATGACACCTTAACCTTACAACACTTCATCATTTTCTGTGGGATCTTTGAGTTATTTCTTTCTCATACTCCCAGACATTCACTCATTGAGATGGGTAAATGCATTGAGTTTGTAAAATTTGAAACTTAGTTTCTAACTTTTACAACTAATTTTTATAGATTGACTTTTTTTGTTGTTGAACTTTTTATGAAAAGTCAAAATAAAAAAATTAACTCTGGTCAAACTCGTAACCCAGTTACGACTTACAACTGGGAGTTGTGACTTTAATTTGGATTCATATTTTAGGGCCTGGAAAAAGATGCACCCATAGGCAAAACAGAGTTTTCATTGAGAAAGAAGCATGTTCTATTAAGTTAAGATCTGGAGTGATTTTTTAAACTTATCTTCATATGCCGAAACCTGGCTGCATATTTATTACTCATTTACCTTCAGTGGCAATGGAGAGAAGAACAAATAGGTAGGATTATTCTAAATGAGCAATGAATAAATTTATCAACTGTTAGATTGTATATTGTTTCTTTCTGTAATCATTAAGATTAGCTGGGTAGTACTTCTGAATAGAGCTCAACTTTACTGCAATCCTGAAATTCTGACTTGCCTATGCGCGCCGCTTGTGTATTTGTACGTTAATTAACGTTCAGGAAATGGCAACAGCAGCAGTTTTGGGTTTATTGTAAAATAGAAATCAGCTAGAGTTTACACTTGGTGTAATATGATTTGTTTATCTATAAGTGTTTGATTACGAGAAGCTAAATGATTTTCTCTTTTGCTTCAACATTATGCAATCCTTTTTATCCAACTTATTACTCTCCTTATTAGTTTCTATACTCTACTCTTTCTTCTGGAAAATGTGATAATTTATTTGGTTTTCGTTCCAGAGGGTATCCTGCAATTGGCGGTCTGGTTTTGGTCTAACTGTTTGAGCGTACCGGAACCAGGTGGTTTTCTACTTCCCCACCAAGAAGGTAAACAAACATTAGATCATATCTATTTATAGTTCATTATTATAAAACAATTTTTTTTTAATCCGTTAGTCCACAGACTACTGCGTGACACTTGTAACGTGCATTGATTTTGGGCCTGTTCTTTTATTTGGTCTCTTACTCTAGATCACTCTTGGGAAGTGTCCATTAGTATGATTAAACTGGCTTGTCTTAAAATATGCAGTTGTGGACTGTAGATTTTTATGCTATAACTCCTAGTATAAATACTTCAAGGCCCTTTTAACTCAGTGATAGAGTAACGCCAATGTAAGGCGCAAGTCATCGGTTCAAATCCGGTAAAGGGCTTTAGGTCCAGAAAAAGTAATCTCGCTTTTTCTTTATACCTCACTACTTCTGATTTTCTGCTTTCACAAGTATTCTTAGATAAGGACACGTGCAATAAAAAAAAGATCCCCAGAAAAGCTTTATGAAGAAAAATGATACCTAAAGAGATTCAAGTTGTTCCTGGCGTTTTAGTTTATAAATTCAGCAGCTGAGATAAACATAACAGTTTTAGAATGCGATTTCGAAAAGTATACTTCATAAAATGCAATAACTATTTACAACTTCTTAAAATCATAGTTGGGATGCGTATCATTTACCCTTTTATATACTTTTTGTTGTTAGAGTTTTTGTCGTGGTTTGATTGCATTATACATATATGTATATATATAATTTCGAGCAGATCAGGTAAAACTTTAGACTGCTACACTTCTTGAAAAGCATTGTTCTTACCATGAGGGGGATTCTTAGAAGGGGAGTTATACACATCCTTTTCATACGAGGTTGTCCTTTTTTTTTTCCTTTACCCGGTTTAGTTTGTGTTCTGTTGTTGTGTACTTTTTAAAATTAATTAATACTTTTACGGGGTAAAAGAAGACTAAACTCATAAGGTTTAAATTAGTGGCTTTCCCTCTAAGTTCCAAATTTAAAACCAGAGGTTTGGAGCTTAACTCAAGTAATATCTTCATCTACAGTCCTATACCAAATTTTAAACCAAATCCATCATCAATTATTATTCACTTATTTGAAACCTTACATGTATACTTTACTTCATAGACACGAGTAAGTTTCAGCACAATCTGTTCCCTACAGGCTAGTGACTTGACATGAGGATTCAACATAACGAAATTGTGGTTGCTGCATAAAGTGCTCAGTATTAGAATTTTGATTGGACATTAACTACATCCTTAGATTTGGTTATTTTTGTTTTGAAAAAATAATTATAGACACCTCAGTTTTAGAATATGTGGGGACTGTTAGTGTTATTTTTGGAAGTTCAAGGACAAATAATGGATTTTTTTGAGATTATGGTGACCAAATCTGCTACTAAGCTTTTTTCCTTAAAGAAAAAATAGTACCACCTGATAGGACCATCTAAGATCAAAAGTTACACCGAAAAACCTCAACAGATAGTATTATAACGATAAAAGAACTAGAAAAGAGGCTAGTGATGAGTTCAAAAGTCTCAATTGATTATAAAATATTTTGTAGATCCATGAGTGAAGGCACTCTGCCATTCGGCTACACCTTATTGGAGCCAAATTGCATCGCCTGTCCTTGTGCTCTTCTCTGAAACATTACCGTGAATTACACAAAGTCCTGTGGGTGGTGCCAGGGGCAAAGTCCGTGGGGATTACGACACCAATTACCACAACACTCTTCCCCTCCCAAACCGTAGCAACAACATCAGAGACGATATTAACAAGAAGCTCGTTAAAGAAAAGCTTCGCATTTCAGAGCTAAATCTTTCTTCTCAAAATTGCCAATAATCTCACCAACCAGTCCCCGTTGGACACCATCATGCTTATTCATGATTAAGGTTTGCTCTATTTTTGCTCTGTTGAGCTTACTGTTTTCTGGTTCGTAGTCTATTTAAGCTTTAAATCACTTTGATAACTTCTATTCGTAGGATTTCTCCGGGGTTCTATTTGCAAAAGAAGACGAACCTTAACGTTCAAAGTCTCTTTGCTTATTTATACGGTTTCTGTACATAACCTGGGTTATCAAACATTAGGGTCAATCACAGCTAAATCATCCATTTTGAGCAATCCCCAGCAAAGTACCCAATGTGTAGTTCCAAATTTAAGTCTATTAATAAATAAAAGTGAAACAAATATTGTTTGGCTAGGTAACCTAACAAGTTCCACTCCCTGTAGCATACACAGCCTGACATGTCTTAAAACCAAAACATTCTAGAATCGTATGGACTTGAATCCAATTGACAACCTTGTCTTTACGCACATAAAAGAGAAAAAGTGGTAAATGCGCTCTTTAGATTAAACGTTTTGATCATTTGATACAGTCAAATTACAAGTCTCTTAACAGATCCGATAGTGGTCCTCAGCATTTGTTGATAAACAATGAGGTTCTTTCGACAAAAGACAAAAGGACCTTGTTGTTTCTCTTCAATTTAGTGTTGTATCTTCACCACTTGGCAAGATTGTTTGTACTTTACAGTACCAACCATGTGATAACTGATAACTGTAGGCGACCAAATTATCAATTGTTATTAATTAAAAACACAATTGCAAATAGAAAAACTTAACTGAAAAAGTCAAAACTTCTAATTACTCATTAGAGTTGTCTATTATATGTGGTCTCTCAAAACTTACGTAAACATTGCTTATTAACTCAAAACTATTCCTCTGTGCAACACGGTTCCGATGATTGACCTTGCCAAAGTAGAGGGCGATGATCGAATACCTTTAGTCACAGAAATTCTCAAGGCTAGCCAGGAGTTCGGATTTTTCCAGGTAAACTTGTTGAAATGCTATACATACTATACAGGTTCGGTGAAGTTTATGTTCTCACATTTGGGTGTTAGGTGATTAATCATGGTATTTTAAAAACTTTGATCGACGGGCTATGTATCTGTGCAATGAGTTTTTTGACATGCCAAACGAGGACAAGGCGAGTTATTACTCTGAGGATCCTAGGCGGAGCTGTAGACTATACACAAGCAGCTACAACTATGCTAATGAATCTGTTCATTTTTGGAGAGACAATCTCACCCATCCTTGTCATCCTTTGGAACAATACAAGCAATTATGGCCTGACAAACCAACTAGATACAGGTACTTGTTTCATCTAGTCCAAGGACTTAATACTGTTGTGAATGTTAAACTGAGGTGTTGCTGGCACGCTCGAAGGCTGTTTCAGTGGTCTGAAATTCTGAATACTCTGTGGAGGACACATACTCGATCGAAGCCTTTGAGGATAAAACATTTTTTTAACACAATATCAAATTATATTACTTTGGTGAAATCTTTGCCAATTTTCTTTTTATATATGTACTTGATCTTTTCTTAATGTTTGTCCAAAGGGAGCTGATGGGTAAATATTCAGTTGAAGTGAGAAAGCTATCATTGCAGATTTTGGATCTGATTAGCGAAGGCTTAGGACTAGAACAAGGATACTTCAAAAAAGATTTGAGTAAAGAGCAGATTCTATTCGTTAACCACTATCCATCGTGCCCTGACCCGAGTCTAAGCCTGGGGTTGCACAGGCACGGGGACCCAAACCTAGTAACTATTCTTCAACACGGCAATGTTTATGGTCTTCAAGTTTTCAAAGATGACCAATGGATTGGTATTGAGCCCATAGCCAACGCCTTTGTTGTCAACATTGGCTATCAACTACAATACATATTTCTCTTGGCCCTCCACCTTTTTATTTAATAACGATTAATGCGCACTGTTTTTAATTAGCTGTACGAATATTGACATGAGGGAGTGGTTGTTTGGTTATGTATATTTCACTTCAGTTATTTTCTAAAGAAGAGGGGTTGAATTGCAATATACATGATTACAACACTATTCTCCTTCCAAAATCAGTACACTTCTTTTGGTGCATTTATCGTTGCCGTTTGGAAAAGAAAATGCTTACTGTATCGCTAGAGGAGTTGTAAAATTATGTAAGTTGCACTCCGTGCCCTTTTTTTAAAGTGGGAGTGAGGTCCAATGCACTTATTTTTTCCTTAACCTCCGGTCCTCACATCAGATCCCTTTGGAAATTGATCATAGTTTATGTATACTAAGTTCAATAAATTACTTCTATAAGAAATATTATGATTGCGGAATTTTTCTCCTTTCACTCCAGCCACCAAGTGAAAATCCCTTTATTTTTTGGTTTGGCCCCTTGTCTTTGTCTTCTTATACTTGTTGCATCATCTACTGATTTTCTTTTATAGGTTATAAGCAATGGGAAGCTAAAAAGTGCGGAACACAGAGCAGTGACGAATGCTGACTGTGCTAGGACCACTGTGGTCACTTTTATTTTTCCAGGTTTTGAAATCACCATTGAGCCGGCAAAAGCGCTAATTAGTGAAAGCAGTCCCTCAATTTACAAGCCTTTTAAGTCAAAGGACTTTCTTACAAATTACAGATCAAAAGGTGCTGAGGCGAAATCTGTATTAGAGCCTTATCAAGTTTGATGAATTGCTGCAAGTAAGCTTCATGTACTTCGGTTGAATTACTAAGCTCTTGTTTTGTTCACCGGCTTCCCTTTTTCTGCTATTTTGTTTTTGTCATTCTAATCTGATGTTTTGTTTAATAAAAACACTGAAGAAAAACCTTAATTAACACAAATTTTCAGTTACCATGAGATAATAATCCATGTAACATGTGATTTGTTGATACTCTAAAAACTATTCCGAAAAATTAGTGTATATTGTACATCTAGCGGTAATTTTTTTAGTCTTGGCAGAAAATATGTAAGTCGCTCAGTGACGGTTAAAAAATATGGCTGAATATTTGAATACGGTTAAAAATATGTGTAAGTTATTCTAAAATTAATAATGGGTTCCAAAAAATACGTAATAACCCAAGAATTTGGTTATTTGAATGCGGGTGATCAAATTTTCTTGCAAGAGAATTTGTACTTTATTAAACATAGCAAAAGGCTCCCTACGAGTAAATATGAGCTAAAATGAATTCGTTTGCACCTTAAGAAATTGTATCTAAGGTTTCAAAACCCCATGAAAGATTTCTAGCATTTAGTGAACGAATGATACGGAAAATCTATAAGAAAAGACAATTAATCAATTATATGGAAATCAAATTGTTATCATTCAAATAAAGAACCAAAATCACTATGAAAGTACAAAAAGCCAAGCTTCATAATGCATAGAAAGCGAGAGATTTACTAAAGATACACCTCTAAGGTGCCTAATTTTGCTCGTGGTCCCCAAAAAACAGTTCTTTTTATGAAAACGAAAAGTGACAATTAGTATTTTTTAAGCCAAGTTGTATATAAGTAATGTATTAATTCTCCCTACAAAATTACCAAAACTCAGCATCAAACAAAAGAAAACTTATAGACAAACGAAAAGTGACAATTAATATTTTTTTAAGACAAACGAAAACTTATAGACAAAAGAAAAATTATAGACAAACGAAAAGTGACAATTAGTATTTTTTAAGCCAAGTTGTATACAAGTAAAATGTATTTTTACCAAAACTCAGCATAACACAAAAGAAAACTCAGAGACAAAAATTTAGATCAAGAGAATGGATATTCTTCTTTCAAGCTGGTGTAAAGATGTCAAGTCCTTGCCTAAAAATTATAGATTTCCATCTCATCAAAGACCTCAAGAGCTTAATGCTCCATCATTTTCCAACCCCATAATCGATCTCCTGAAATCAAATAAAGAAAAATACGAGACCATTAATCAAATTCTAGAAGCGGGCGAGGGGTTTGGTTTTTTCCAGGTTTCCTATTTTATCACTCTTACAATTCTGGTATATATTATTCAGTGGATGGTATGTAGTGTTTACTTATGTTTTCAATTTATGCAAACACAGGTGATCAATCATGGAATTTCGCAGTGTTTAATAGAAGAAGCAATGAATGTGGTTAATGAGTTCTTTAACATGCCAGCTGAGATTAAGAAAGCTGTTTTTAAAACCGATCCCGAAAAAAGATGCAGGCTTTACACAAGTTCTTTTGATTATGACACGGAGAAGGTTCATCTTTGGAAGGACAACTTAACACACCCTTGTTATCCTCTCAATGATTGCCTACTACTTTGGCCTGAAAAACCAACCAAATATAGGTGTAATTAAACAATATAAAAAAAGAGGGATATCACGAACATGTGACGTAATTTTGACGTATTATTCATAAATGTACAATAAATACTTGTTTCCTGCATGTGTTGGTTAATTTTGATGGGCAAACTGGTTTTGAAATTGGACAATCATATAATTGACATATTGTTCACTAAACGTGATTTCCCCGTAATTCTGCTTGTTGGACTGGTTTTATAAGGGAGATCGTGGGCAAGTACTCGGTTGAAGCTAGGAAACTGATTTTTACAATTCTGGACTTAATTCGAGAAGGACTTGAACTAGAAGAAAGGTACTTTAGTAAAAGCAAGATGACAGAAGTTCAATTATTGTCGTTGAATCATTATCCTCAATGCCCAGAGCCTAGTTTGGCTATGGGTATGCATAAACACCGCGACCCAAACATCATAAATATTCTCTTTCAAGGTGATAAAAATGGTCTTCAAGTTTTGAAAGATGGAGAATGGATTGGTGTTGAGCCTATTCCTGATGCCCTTGTTGTCATCTTGGGTTGCCAATTGCAGGTAAATATTTCCACACATCAAATAGTAAAATATATGAATTTGTAAATAAAAACTAGTAACAGAATACTTTGGCACGATAAGTAATTTAAATTAATTGTAGGGTACGATGGTAGACTTGTTTTTCCATTTACTATGTTGAAGTTGTATTTGTTCCTTTTCAAGTGTTTCTGATCCGTAAATCATACTAGTCTTGTCCACTATTTTCCTTTATGAAGTGACTATTTTGTTTATGTTGTAGGATATTATTGGGTCTATCTTGGACTTTCCTAGCATATGTAACTCTACCCTCTATTATATAAAGAGGGCCAGAGGTCTCTTGATGTATCTCTCTACAATCATATTAATGAATAAACACTTCGTCTGTTGTTTCTCCTATCTCTCTCTATATCTATACATATCTCTATATATATCTATAACAAGCTAATATGTCACACAACACGTTATCAGCACTTTGCTCGCGGAGACTAAGATATACCCTCGCGTATATTGAAGATTTTTGGTAAACGCACAGATATTGGATATCTATAAACCTTGAGGTTTATCCTGGTTTTTTTTAGGATATTGCTATATCGAGTTTCACCAAAATACATGGAGTACGGTACACCATAATTTTTTTTCTAGCTTATAAACTCAAAATTGCATGCTATATTCGTTTGTAAATTGAATGTTAACACACGTGAGTACAAATTGTCTAAACCACTGGTATACTATATGATTTGCGTGGTTATGAAATTATGAGTATGCGTAATTAATTTGTCACAGCATGTGCGATTTAAGCTTCGTAGATAAAATTGTAGTATCAATTGCTTGTATTTTGTTAACAGTTCATGATGAAAAGCCTGTTTAAACACCAAATAAATCCCTAGAGTGATTACCATATTGATAAAACATGCTTGTAAGTTGAGAAAAATCCATATGTTGTACTATGTTTAGACTGCATATGTAACATACTGAAACTCGTATGATCAGTTTATAGCTTGCTATAGATTATGGACTGCACTGTATAACTCGCCATAGATTTTGGACTGACTCTGAAATAAGTCTATAACTGAGATAGTTTACTTATATTACACCTATGGTCATGTAGTTAATTACCTCTGTATAGATCAACATGTGTTTAAACAATCGGATTTTGGTCAAGATATGCAAACATAGATCTAGCTAATTAACTCAGTAAATTACCATGCATGTAACTTACGTGTGTACTTTAATTTATTTGATTCCATGTATGTTATATGGTGTATCTTGTAAATTGCCATAATTAAACTTACACATATAGCAATAGAATAATAAAATATTGAGTAATATCTTGCTAAGTGTAAATTGGTAAATTTAGATTGTCCTAATATGTACTATCATGCTACTGTTATATTATTTAATTATGCAAGCAGGTACAATCTATATTTATTTACTGCCATGTGTAAAATATGGTAAATTTGCGAAATCATATATTTTCACATTTAAGTTGGAAAAATTATGAACCTTCCCTAAATAGGCTCACCTATTTGGATACGATGTCTAGGAAAGATATAGGCGGAAGTCGATATCCTAATGAGGTCGGGTTTTAAGTGGCATTCGTGTCCTCCACCCTCACCGTCTTTCCTGGTCGTTTTTCAAGTAGAGCTACCGAAAGGGGTTGACTAAATAATAATTTCCCCGAGTGTGTTTATATAGTGATGTATGTTTCGCCGAATTGGTGTTTCAGTATCGACCCGTCGTTCGATCAATGAAAACCGATTCACATGAGAAGCAAAACTAATGTTTTCGAACCTGTCGTTTCGAAAAAAAAGTTTGTGCTTGTGCAAACCATAAACATATAAACCAGTCGTTTTATATGATAAATAATCCAGAACTCCCAACACATGTTGGATGCCATCTATGATGAGAAAATTCGCAAAACATACTTGCGAAATGACTGTTTAGACGTGATGTTATTCCGTCACCACATGTTAGTCACCCTGATGTGTGAAAATTTGATGCCCAAAATTTTTTTTTGGATGCCATCTTTGATGAGTAAAACACGAGTTTGTTGTTACCCTCGAGATGAATGCTAAGGCGTTGATTTTATTCCGTCGCCACATTTGAGACGTGATAACGTCTATGGTGAACAAATGTCTGAAATTGATATATTGGAGCTATCCTTCACCAAAATACTAGCTTGGAAATTGTATTCCATAAGCAGTATCGTGAATTTATATTCACCATGTTCCTTTATCGCCCATCTGTTATTGGATAAGAAAATTACCCCGGTGAGTAGTTTTAATCCTATTGGGTCAATGGCGAATTGTTTGCCTGATATTAATGCTCTTCGTGTACATTTTTTTTCACGAATCGAGAACCGAGACAAGTGTTATTTGTCTCGAACTGTCGCGATCCCGATGAATCGCTTAGCCAAGCGAGATTTTAGACAATCGTCGAAATTGAAACCTGTGGCTCCAAGACAGTAATTGAAAGGAACAATATGGGCCGTTGTCACAAAGTAAGAGATGATGCTCAAGGAGCCAACTCTATGCTATAAAGACAACGGTCATGCACGGTTACTCCTTAAATAGTTCACAACTATTATAAAGGTGGAAAAACCGATGCTAATGTGGTTAAAGTTAATTGAAAGGAAACTATTGAGACCCCCGATTTTGTGGCTCAAATGAGTTTGATACCTTTCTTTACTGATTTTGATAAATCATTGAGCCATTTTTTCGCTCATCTGGATTATGTTTTCCATTTGGATTATTATTTTTCCATTTGGACCATACTTTTGGATTATGGTTTGCCTGTTTATGAAATTTCTCGAAATAATTTAAAGTGTTTATTGAGCAAATTCTTTTGACAAATGTGACCAAACTTTAAATTATGAAATTTTAGGCAATACTTGTGGTGTAGTTGGTTTTCTAGAAATAGTGGGTAACAGTATACCACATAATTTCACCAACTACTTGCCTAAAAGTGTACTCAGTGACAGCGATTCTGGACCTGTCGTTCCAAATCGAAATCTTTGGTAAAGCCAAATTGATTTGTCAAATATGAGGCGTTATACTCCTATAGGTCCTGTCGTACCTTGTTGAGTTATAAAATATTCGAGAAAACCAGTGTTACCTGGTAATAGCTCATGAAAGAATTGAAATTTCTTTACATAGTCTCCATTCAATACGACCAAAAGCGTATTTTAGAGGAGTTGGAATGTCTTTCAAGTGGTTGCTACCACATTCTTTAAAGCGTTTAAAGTTACCTTATCATTTCGCCTGTCGTCGAATGATAAAGAATTTAAATGCTAAGACATGATTGTCTTTACTATCATTCGCCTGTCGTCGATTGATAAGAGCATTTTGATATTGTGGCATTGACCGGATTAGATATTCCCGGGTCAAAAGACGATGCTTGATTTATAATCGCATCGCATTTGGATTCTCTTTGAGGATATATTTCGTGATTAATCCGAAATTCATGCCACTAATGCTCACTTTGAAAGACTAGTATGTGTAAAGATCACGAAAAGAACTCGTAGAATTCTTGTAAAGAATTGAAGGAGTTATTGTGGACTTATCCAACCATAAGACGGACCATAAATATAAATGGTTATGGTTGATGCATCGACAATAAGGTCACATGATTATTGTTGTCCACATAAATGCAGCACTTTCCAAACTTTTAGCCCTATCATTAAGTTGATGGCTCATGATCCGGATTATCCTGAAAAGTCTAGTCGACTTGATAATTCCGAAGAGTAAGAATCGAAATTTCGATTTGAATTACTTGAGTTTGGAAATTGAAACTGAACATCCTGTCGATTATGTTCAGACCCAAATGGACTCACGGAAAGTTTGTTGATGCGACTGCAAATGATTGCACGCACATCTTGGTCTTGCGCACCAAGATTTATATTTCCGTGTGGGTTATGCTATTTTGCTGCATTGGTCCGTCATGAGGTCCATAGACACTCAAACACCATATGCGTACCAGCTGGTTACTGGTTATGAGCCAGAAGTCTCATATTAACGCGTGTTTGGAGTGCTAAATTAATATTTTGATTGAGCCGCTCTAGCGTTCAAAATATGGACCTCTGAAGGGGACATAAGTCGATTATGAATCTCCTGCCTATCATTTGATAGAGAAACCTTGGCAAGCGATCTCTTTACCGCATGATATGCGAAAGTGACATCGCTAAGACTGTTCTCCCCGTCGTTAGGGGGAGATTTGTACGTTATCGTTGATAAGGAACGACGTGAAGTAACGTGGCATAACCCACTCAGTCTTAGCTTGATCCCCAAAACTGCACTTAGTGATAAGTAAGTGCATAGACTCCCTCAAGACTAACTAAATGCCAAACGCATTTAATGACTTTATGAGATGTCACGAGATCATTTATACCTGCTGCAAAATGCTTGCAAGGATAGACGTCCCTGTCGGACGCCGTGTTCCTGTCGTAACACGTTGCTTTGGCCGAACCCGCCAAGCAAAGGACGCTGCCGTCGGCCGTCAGTCTGTCGTCCTTCCCAAGATACGAGGAAGTTGACCGGTTCCAAATTCGTTCAGCCCCAGGGGTGGTGAACTGAAACTCGTTTGTCGCACGATATTATAAAGGATCAAGGAGATGTGTGATTTCCTCCTCATCCTAAGAATCTCGAAATATCTGTCGATCATGATATCTTAGACGATATTGAAGCGAAACGAGACTGTCATTGATTACTTGTTCATATATTCGGTGACGACTGATAATATGAACAAATTATGACAGGGAACCATGTATCGTTGCCTGAAGTCAACGTAGAATAGACTGGACTAATGGAAACTTGCAATCCAAGTAGACTCCTTAGCGAAAGTGTGTTTGGACCTGTAGCTCCAACACCACCAATGTTAAACGAGTTCGTTTATTTGGTTATTCGTAAGGAAAAGTGATGAGAATAATGAGATTGTAGAATGCTCGCCTAGTAGCGCAAGGCTTCTCTCACACCTTGGAATTGATTACGAGATGGTTGATTTCCTCGTAATGGACAATATTACAGTCCCCTACTTTACCAGTTTAGTAGTTTCCGAAAAACTGAGTATGCAGCCATTTGATTGTGGTCACTGTTTTATCTCTATGGGGATTTAGAGAAAGAGATATAAATGAAGGTCCCTGTGTGACTTCATATGCTTAAATCAAGTAGTTCCTGACCACGGAACATGATCTCAATTGACTGAGACGTTCACTATATGGATTAATATAATCCGAGCGGATGTGGTATACCGCCTAAGTGAGTACTTGATTAGCTTGGGATACTTGAACAAGTATTATGCCCTTGCGTGTTTTATTACGCGATCCATTTTTGGATTTGCCTTCGAGATGAAGGATCTTGGGAAGACACGGTAGTGACTCGGCCTGATGATCGAGTCCCGTAAAGATTGAATCTAAGTCCATGATTCAGACTACACCCAGAAGGTGTTATGACGTTTTAGTCATCATGACGCTAAGTCGTCAGATTCTCCCATGATCGTTCGATCACTAGACATTGATATAGACCCAGTCCGTCCCTGATGTGACGATGAAGAGATATTGAACCATGATGTTCATATCTAAATACAATAAGCGCATTATTGTACTTGGTCTAATGTGCTAGGATGAACATCTCGTCTGCTGTGAATGGTATAGCTCGACACAGCATCGCGCTAACACGCTGCCATCGAAATGGCATAAAAGACATTTTCCCATTACCTTAAGGTAACTGTGGATGAGGGCTTGTCTTATCCCATTTGCGTCATCGAGTGTACCTACCCCCTTCGGTACTCGAATTAACGCAACCCTTTTTCGGTTATACCGATGCTGGTTACTTATCAGACCCGCATAAGGGATATTCCTAACATGGCATGTCTTTACCATTAGGAATAAGGCAATATCTTGGAGGTCTTGGAATGACTCCAAACGAAGCACTCTGATCTACTCGTGCTCTATGAGACGACTAGAGAGTGTATATGGCTTCGAGCTCGTATTAGCCATATTTGAATTGCATATGCTCTGTCTCACGATCTAGATAAAACACTTGTCTTATTTGAGGACAACTTGTTGTTATCGATCAAGAGAGACATGACTAGATTATGCTATTTAGCATTTCTTGCCGAAATAAATCTTCACATATGAAGTTTAAGAGCATCCTGTCGAATGCTCGGTTTTTTCCATGTTATATTTTCTTGCATATAGTCGTGTGCAAGTAAATGAGGCATCCAGTCGAATGCTCGTACTCTTTATTCGAATATGAAATCATTGCACCCAGTCGTGTGCAAGTGAGGGGGAGCATCCAGGTGAATGCTTATTGCACTAATTACTACTTAGTCGAAATCCTCGCACCCTGTCGTGTGCAAGTGAGGGGGAGCATCCAGTCGCATGCTCGTGTACTCTTTTTGTCCTTAGACCAAGTTTTTTTCCCACTGGGTTTTCCTTGGCAAGGTTTTTAGCGAGACACGTTCCTATCATATCTCACTTAAGATTGCCGAAATTAGGGGGAGTATCCTGTTGTATACTTCTTACCACTGTGTACTCTTTTATCCTTCGACTAGAGATTTTTTCCCACTGGGTTTACTCTAGCAAGGTTTTGATGAGGCACCTGTTTTGTGGTTGATCCCTACGACTACCATTGTTGCACTCTTTTTCCTTCGACTAGAGATTTTCCCATTGGGTTTGCTCTGGCAAGGTTTTGATGAGACACACTGTTTTGTGGTTAGTTACTTACATGATATTTCGGCATATATCATTCGGCTACACAGTTTCTCCGAGGTACCGGTTTTGTCCCACACTGGGTTTTCCGGCCCTAAGGTTTTTATGTGTTTAGCACTGCGAATGAACTCGACTCACATCGACAGCATGAAGACGAAGAAATCAAGACGTCCAAAGGGGGAGTGTTGTAGGATATTATTGGGTCTATCTTGGACTTTCCTAGCATATGTAACTCTACCCTCTATTATATAAAGAGGGCCAGAGGTCTCTTGATGTATCTCTCTACAATCATATTAATGAATAAACACTTCGTCTGTTGTTTCTCCTATCTCTCTCTATATCTATACATATCTCTATATATATCTATAACAAGCTAATATGTCACACAACAGTTTAGTTTTTAGTTTTACGATTGTAGGTTATCAGCAATGGTAAGCTGAAAGCAGAAGAACACAGGGTGGTGACAAATTCGGAAGAGGATCGAACTACTATGAGCTACTTCATAGTAATTTTTTTACATAATGACACAAATTAAATGATACTTATTACATTTTGGGATGGGATGTTCCAAATTAAATGGAACTTTCCCAAAATAGAAAGAAAAAAAGTACAATGTTTACATTTATACCCTTAATTAACATATATACATGTGTCAATATACCACATCCACAAATTTAAAGGTTAATTTTGGTATTTCATGAAAAAATAACACAACCTTAAATTTGATTCTTCAATGCGTCTTTATAATTTAGGACGGAGGGGGGGTGTTTTTTTATATAAAGTCTCTTTTGATGATTTTTTTACGATAATTGTTATCTTAACTCGTATGAATTGAAAAATTACACATATCAAGCAAATATTTTATGAAACGAACAAATGAAAAAAGTCATGTCATTTTGATATTTAAATATCAATTTTGGGGTTAATTGCAATAGTTTGATAGTTTGTGAAGGTAAATTGCAAGAATTGATAGTTGTTAGGGGCAATTTGAAAAAAACCTATAGTTCCAAGTAATTTTTTGCATTTTACCCATAAATTTCTTGTCCACATGTCTCACTTAATTACCATGTCAAACATTATTTAATAAAAAGAGAGACAAACATTTTAGAAATAAATATTCAGCTTCACAATCATATTTTCCTTAAGGACAAAAATTGTTCAAAAAAAAAAAACTTGTATAACTTAAATTAATTTCAGTTTTCACTAAATAAATGCGAGAGTATCATTTAAATAACCTGATGCGGTTGCTTATCCTTTTATTTTTTCAACTATATTTTACATTATTTAAGTTTATATTATTATGATAAGAGATAAAATAGATACAGAACCACCAAACATGTAACAAAACAATTATAGTGAAAGTTTTCAAGAAACTTTGAACACATGAAATTTGAGTTTTCTTGAGAGGCATTTATTTTGACCAAAGAAATGCTACGTTCATGAAAATATGAAGGAACTGTAATAAGTTATAAGGTTGCTATAGTGATATTGTTTTTAAAACTTTAAATTTATTACTGTTATTTTTCTAATTATAGATGTATCATAATTTAATTAACAATTCGTTTTAATTCACGTAATTTCAATGAATGATATCGAATATGATTGTTGCGCTCATACTTCATAGTAAAACACGTTTATGAGATTTACATATACTAATTACGCGTCATGTGCATGCCGTGCCGGCCACTATTGTAAGTATTGCAAGCCAAAAGACTCTGTAGTTACTTTTACGTTATACTTATATTGCAATCAATATTTTAATATATATTTTTGTACACAAGCCTAAATATTTCATTTAAATGGTTTTTGTAACTTTCTATCACAACGATTCCTTTTACACATAATTTAAAATCAAGATATGATCAACCATATTCATGCGTAACTTATTTAATTGTTTATTCAAATATCAATATAACTTTAACCAATAACAAAACTAATAATAAAATTGAAAAAACAAGTAAGTGAAACAACAAGTAGGTTAGTGTGTTACAGTTCGAAACCTCAAAGGTTAACATGAACAATTTGTGTTTAAAACTAACATAATCATATTAA